>NTPY01000067.1:26415-50109 GCA_002922825.1 Brachionus calyciflorus
GTAATTATATTTTTTTACAATTTATTTTAATGTTAAATTTTGTTATTGAATTACGCAATTTATTTACAAAAAATAAAATAGAAAATAAAAGTTACATAAATTATTTTTCCATGTTTTTCTATTTCAATATTTTGCTTCCTATGTTTAATTCTGTTTACTGTATTTTCTTGTGTAATATTGTATTGCTTATTAAAGATAGATTAAACAAGTTTTGAGGACTTTCACAAACTGTTTTTAAACCGCCAAAATTTTACAACAGTAAATCACAATTGTAATCATTTCTGGACAAAGACCGTTTTTGTAAAGAATTTTATCGGTTGATGTATTAAGACTTTTTGGAAATATGAGCAAATTTTTTTTTCTTAGAAAACCTAGTAATTCTTAGAGCAGTTTCATGGAAATTTTTTTCATGGATATGATCATTTTTTTCTAAATATGAAAAATCAGAATTTAATTTTTTCTAATTGGATGTATGACTGGGCCATACTTGTCGAAGACCAGTGGCAATACCAAATTTAATAGTGCTTTTTTTTCCTCAAAAAAAGAATTGTGTATATTTTTTTTATTAGATTATCAATAAAATGCTAAAGGATTAAACTCAATTATTTGTTGTTTACCATACAAAAATTGGATAAAATAAGTTAAGGACGAGTTCGAACATTTTCCAACATTTGTCCAAACAGAAACAAGAATTTAGTTTTTACTGTTTAACAGATAAGTTTAAATTTCAGTTCAAAGTGTGTCCTAAAAGACTCAGGAATAATTTCAAATGAAGACTTTTTAGTGAAGTTAAAATATCAATTTATTAAGATTAAAAAAAAAATAATGAGTAATTTTTTTAATAAGGAACACATATCTAAATGAGCTTAAAAATAAATAAATTATTCTGCTTTAAAACTAAAAAGTTCTCTATAAACTAAAAGAAAAGGATGAAAAAAGTCTAAAAAAAAAATTGAGCAAAAAGTTAATCTATGACTAAAATTATGAAATATTATTTTGATTGAGATTTTATGTAATAACGGTTGGTTCGTTTCTACCAGTAAACTCTTGTAATTGAGATATTTGAAGAGCTATTTGAATCAATGGTTTAAGAACTACTTGTGCATCAAGCTCATATTTTGACGAATCATTTTCATAACTGTCTATATATAAACGAATAGTAGCACCACTGCTACCAGTACCACTAAGTCTAAATATTACTCTTGAGCCATCAGTAAATACAATTCTTAATCCTTGTTTTGTAGTGACTGAATGATCAACTGGATCTGTATATTGAAAATCATCGGCCAATTTAACAGTGAATTTCTTATCACCGAATGTAAATTCTCTACCGACAAAGTCAGCTTGGGCGAATAAATCTTGTAAATGTTTCATTACTTTGTTTGCAGAATCCGAATCACATTCTTCATAATCATATCGAGAGAAAAAGTTTCTACCATATTTGTTCCAGTGAGCAAGTAAAATATCTCTAATTGTCATTTTTTTATTGGCTAAAACGGACAACCACGCTAGAACAGCCCATAAACCGTCTTTTTCTCTAATGTGATCTGAACCAGTACCGAAACTCTCTTCACCGCAAAGAGACAATTGATTTGAATCCATTAAATTACCGAAAAATTTCCAACCAGTTGGTGTCTAAAGAAAGTTTACATAAGTATTATTATAAAATATTTTATAAAATTTTATTATAAGGACTTCTTTAAATCGTTAGTAATTATTTTGAATGCTCTTTATATTCTATTCAAAAACATTGTTTAATTTCCTTTAAGTTTATGTTGATACAAAATGTAAGTTTTTTTTTAAAGAATGTAGCTTCAAATTAATTATGAAAATCACCCCACTATTAATTTTGATCTCATTAGGTTTAACCTTAAATATGCGAATAATATTGTACTTACAAAAAGCAACCTTTTTTAAAAATAAAAATGACATTTAAACTTAAGATTTTTTTAATTCTCATTCTAAAAGAAATTGCCACATAAGATTTTGTCATCAAAATTTAATTTTTCTATTTCCCAAGGCAATTTTGATAAAAAGCTAAGTTCATCTGATGATAATCATTTTTTCATCAAAGACTATTGATTCGAAAATCTTCGATTATTTTTAAACTTATCGGCGATGCACCTGGTACTGTTGAAAGTTTAGCTTATTTTGAAAAATTAATCTTGTAACATCGTAAAATCTTTAAATCAGCTCTAAAAATAATACAGTATACTTGTTCAGATTAACTTAATAATGAAAAAGAGGTTTCATCGGAAAATCTTTTAGTGTATGCCGCAAAAATGTTACAAATTGTCAAATTTGAAAAAAATTCATTTCGAAAAAAATGGTCAAGAAAATGCTAAATTAAAATGAGTGAATAAAATCTACAGTCATTAAATTTTTTTAAATATATAGCTTTAAATAAATTTTTATGAGCTTGTATAGATTATACAGTTGATTTTATAAAATTGGAAATCCTTAACAAGAAAAAATCAACACGAAAATTAATTAATGGACTTTTCAAAAATTTTTCGTTGAAATATATTCTCCAAAAATTTCGCGATTTTTCCCTTAATTTTTTTTTAAATAAAGTGGAGGAAAAACCGTATGGTGCACCAAATCATAAACCTTAGTTAAGATTTGGCTGTTTTTGAGCCATGATAACTCATGTCTACTCCGATAAAAATATTCCGAAAATATTTTGAATTATAGAGTTAACCATGCTTTATAAAAATTTGTTTTGATTTTGAACAATTTGTTTCATGATAACCAAAATAAAGGTTACTAAAGTTTCAAAAAAACTAAATTTTTAATGAAAAATGACTAAAAAAAGTTTTTTTTACAAAAGTACTTCAAAATAAAATAGTTTTCTAAAAAACTCAAACCATCTTCGCTAAATATTATCATTATATATTTAAATTTTTATTCAAAAAATTTCCGGAATCGCTTACCAATTGGGGAATAAAATAATACTAATATTAATGACTTGGGGTACCTTAAAAAATGAAATTTTTTGGCCATTTACTAGAGTTCTAGGTAATTCTGGAGAATTTACTAAAAAATATAGTAATTTCAGGATTTTTTTTTTGAAGAATTTCGATGAATTCACGGGAAATCTGGCGAAGTCAAATTAGTACTGTATAAAATATGTATTTACTTCAAAGCATTTCATTCCAAGATCCTTTGCAACCAAATCTAAAGCACCAGAAGTAGGCATACTCCTAGCAAAGCCTTTAATACCTTCGCGTTGAAAGTAAGGAATTAAATTCAAATTAGCAGCTAAAACAGCAACTGAATCACATGGGGTAATAAAAAAAGCATCTTTTCCCAAGATCATATTACGATCACCGTCACCGTCAAAAGCAGCGCCAAAGTCATGTTCGCCCTTTTTCATTAAGTCAACTAAAGTTTTAGCATAGGTCAAATTTGGATCTGGATGAAAGCCACCAAAATCCGGTAGCGGTGTACAATTACGAGCTTCGCTCTCAGGCATACCCAACTCATCGCACAAAATTCTCTTTGCATATGGACCAACAACTCCATTTAATGCATCAACTGTTATTTTAACACCTGATTTGAAAAAATCTTTCAACAAATTGAAATCAAAAATATTTTGCATTAATTCCAAATAATCCTGAACAGAGTCGATAATTTGAACGGAAAAATTTCGACCTTCAATTTCGAAATTATGCTCTCCTATTTGAGAAATATCACAAGAAAAATTGTCAACTACAAAATACTCATTTATTTGAGTACTTAAAGTGTAAATTTTATCAGTAAAATGTTGTAAAGCTGGACCTCCATTTGAACAATTAAATTTAATTCCAAAATCGGCATTTTCACCACCAGGATTATGACTAGCGGTTAAAATTATACCAGCAAATGTTTTATATTTACGAATACAACACGAAACAGCTGGAGTACTCATTAAGCCATTTTGAGCAACAATTACTTTGTTAATTCTTGGATTAGCTGCTGCTAGTTGTAAAATTTTACCAACACATTCAACTCCAAAATAACGACCATCACCACCAACCATTAAGCTGACTTGACCATTTTCACCAATCTCTTTTTGAATGTCCTCATTTAGAGCATTGAAAAATGATTGAATAAAATTTTCAACATAACTTTCTTGTTGAAAATGTCTAGTACTCTTACGGAGACCACTAGTACCGGCTTTTTGGTCTTTAAATGGTGTTGTTTGACGTTTAGTAACAGTCAACGGCATTTTCTAATAATAATTTTAATAAATATTAATTTCTTTAATTAAAATTATTTCAGACAAGCTTTTTTTTTTAAACAAAAAATATGAGAAAAAAAGAGAGATTTTTATAATTTTGCTTTGCTTTCACGCCCTTTAACAAACAAAAAAGAATATAAATAGAAATATATCGTATTCGTTTTGTAAAAAAAAAGCGTCTATAATGTAGAAGCTTGCTTCTAAATTCGATAACTTAATTTTGAATGGTTTTAAAAAAAGATTTTTTGGTTTAAAAAAAGAGTCTGATTTTTCTTAATCCAGGTTTTTAAATAAATTGGTATTAGCACCTAGAAAAATTTACTTCTTTTAATTTTCCATGGTTTTTCTATTTCAATATTTTTCTTTTTATGTTTAATTCGGTTTTCTATACTATTTTGTTTTGATATTTTATTCTTCTTCATTTTACCTACGTTAAAAAAATTCTTAGATCTTAGAAATCTTAGTTTAAAGAAGTTGAACATCTAAGAATTATTTTCAAAAAGTCTCTCTTTAAATACTAAATTTATTGGTTCATGTTTTTTCAAAATTTTCTATATTTATCAAGATTGCTTTGGTAAATAGAAAAATCAAATTTTGATGACAAAATCTTATGTGGCAATTTCTTTTAAGATGAGAAAATCTTAAGTTTAAATGTCATTTTTATTTTAAAAAAAAGTTTACTTTGTGTTCAATCTTATTCAAATTTTTAAGGTTAAAGTCGGTGAAATCAAAATTAAAAATAGTGTTTTATGATAAAATTTTATAAAATATATAATACTTATTCGCTAGCCCTATTATTAAATTATATCACATAAAAAAATGACAAACGTTACAAATTCTCAATTGAAACCATATCGATTATTGAAACAAAACTTGCTACAGTTCTCAAATAACATTTTTTGAGCATTTCATTTGCTTTGAATCGACGCAGACTAGGCAGTAAAGCTATCAGTCGTTCGGATTTAAAAACTTCGATTGTAAAATACAAATTTCGAACTTTTTTTTCGAAAAATTTTTGTTACAGCGAATATTTTTCGAAAAAAAAAATTAGAAAGCAACATTTTTTTGAATTTAAAAAAACATTTCGAATAAAATTTTTTTCGAAAAAAACAGACAACTCGAAATTATCCTAAAATTTTTAGAGTTTTCTCTCTGAAATATTTTAATTAAAAATTTTAAATGTTATTTTAACAGACATAAAAATTATTTCCTTCAGAAAAACCTTAATTTTTTTAAAAGTTAAGGCTATTGCGTGTTTGATATTCTAAACATTAACCCATGTTTTTGGCTCTACGTTAAACCTGATATATTTCTGATATATCAGGTATAACCTGATAATTTTCATAGCCAAATAATCAAATATTGTTATCTCTTCAAATAAAATACCGTAAACACTCGATGATTGTACCGGTATATTTTCGAAATTGTACCATCCCTTTTTTTGTAGCCATAGGACCAAAGACTTGATTGCAATAATAAAATCGTGGGTACAAATCTAAAATTTCAGATTTGTACCATGGTAAATCTATCGAGTGTTTACGGTAAAGCAAATTATTAAAAAAGTGGTGTCCCTTTTCTTTTTCAAACAGTGAAATTTAATTTTTTGTGAATTTAAATTAATTTAAAAAATTTTTCAAATTCGAAAATTGTTTTTTTTATTTCGAAAAAAAATACTCAGTTCGAAAGGATTTTTTTTGTTATGTTAAAAAAATACACTTCGAAGAAAAAAAATCTTCTAAAAAAACTTATTTTTACGAACTTTGGCCTTACGAAGTTTATTGACAAATTCGAAAAATTTTTCAAATTTCGAAGGCTCACTTTTTGTTCGTTACCCAACCCTATTGGGAATCATCAAAAAATAGTAGAGCCATTAGGTTTTACGCTAATTTTTAAAGAATTAAGTTAAGCGATAATAATTGATTATTTTAAATTTTGTTAGTGACTAAATTAAACAAATTTTTTTACAATATTCGACATAAAGAAGAAAAAAAAACGTTAAATAATATTTTTTTAATTTTTATTTTTATTTTGTCTCATTTTATTTATAAACCCTAAACATATTTTAGAACAGAAGGGGTGATATTATCGAGCGAGGACTATATGAATTTCTGTTTCTTGTCAAATTGGCTAAAAACTTAAATAAATCCTAATAAAATGAGAAAAGATTAGAAATAGGTGAAATAGTCAAAATAATAGGGGTACCATTTTAACGATCAAACTTTTAATTAAGGTTTGATCGTTAAAATTTTTCAAATTTTTTTCCTAAATTAACTTATTTGAGAATCTTTGTCTTATTTGACTGTAGGAACAAAAAACGATAAAAAAAAATTAAATTAACCCATTAACTACCAATGTCTCCAAATTTCAACACAAGATAAATACATATGTATTTACATCATCATAATAAAATAAATTCCATGTGTTTTTATCTTGTGTTTTAATTTTGAGACATTGGTAAAGTTCCCCGAATCATAAACCGTAGTTAAAATTTAGCGGTTTTTAAGACCTAATAAGTCAAGTCTATTCTAATAAAAATATTCCGAAAATATTCTATATTATAGATATGACAATTCATTATAAAAGTTAGCGTTTAATTTGGAAAATTTTATTCATAATTATTTGAAAAAATAATCCTAAAGTCGAATAAATTTTAAGGAAAAATACTGTACAAAAAAGGTTTTAACAGTGAAAGATTTTAAATTTAAGCTAACTTCGCAAGATATTGTCATTTTATATTAGAATTTTTATTCAGACAGTTTCCAACATTGTCATTAAATGGAGGAATAAAATTTAAATAAACTAAAATTTATGATTTTGGGCACTAAATCAAAAACACTTAAATGTTAAAAGTTTTTTTGCACCTGGCGAGTACCTTATTTCCGTTTGCAAAATTTATAGCGTGGAAATCTTTTTAAAAAAAGATCTCAAAAATTGTTTTTCTAAATGTTTTCAAATTTTCAGCATTATTTTTGTTAAATGTAATAATAAATAAAAAGACCCATTTAAATTTATCAATTTTAAAATTCAACTTAGAACTCGTTCAAATAATTTTGGCCAAATTATTATTATACTGAGATAATAAGGTTATCTTACTCAAAATATTTTTTATCAATGTTTTTTTAAAGCAAAATTTTTGAGTCGACAATTATCAGTTGGTAAGAATATTTAATTTGCGAGCAAATACAAATAAAAACAGTTTCAATAAGTTGAGCATTGTGCTTCATTATTTATACAGTTTGCAAGAGTCTAAATTCAAGACGAGTAATATAGAAAAAAAAAGTAAGTATAAGCATTTCGATATTTCTTAATTCTCATCTAAAATCTTTTATCAAGTACTCAAAAAAGAAAAACAAAACTCAATATTTCCATCTAGATTATACTTAAAGCAAGCATGCATAAAAACAAAAGGCTGCTGGACATAAAATCAACAAATAATTATTTATAATCATAATCGACAGCATAATTAAATCTATTAATTAGTTTTCAACAATAATTCCAATGAATACATTTTATTTTTGTTATTTTTAATTTAGAAAATTGCAAGCTTATTCTTTGAATTATAATTGCGATTTTGAAATTTCACGATATTTCAACCAACAATCGCTTTTATTTTTATCTCGAAAATAAAACGACATTATATATTATAATTTTATTTAGAAAAAAAAAATAAGAGAGAGAGAAAAAAAACTAATATTACAAATTTTTTATTGAAAACAAAAAAAATAATAATAATTTTTTGAAATTATGAAACTTGGGTTTATATGTGAGTGTGTGTGTCTAAGGCGCCTCTGTTTTTTTTTATTTTTTTTTAGTTTATAATTTTACTTATTGCGCTTGTTAGTTCTTTTAACTTTTTTCAGCTGCAAAGTCTGAGTTTTATAAAACATTATTTTTTTTTATTTAGTTTAAAATTACGTTTTTCAAATAGTTTATATTGAACTTAAAAAAGATTTATTTCGAAAGATAAACCAAAGTTATCCTTGTGGTTTTTGCGTTAATTTTTCTTGTTGTTGTTGTTTCTGGTTGTTATTTTTTTTTGTTTTATAATTAATCAAATAAAAAAAAGAGACTAATATTATTATGATTTATGTGTGCCGTGTTGATACTGGTAGTAGGCACATTTTCGATTTTGCCGATGGTATCGAAAAGTAAGTCAATTAAAGTAGTTGAAAATTTAGGCTATACAAAAAATTTAATTAATTTTGTTAAGTGTTGGTTCATTGGCTACAGCCATTGAAAGACAATTTAAATTAGAGAAATCAAAGCAAATTTTACTGATAAGTGGTGGTGAGGTGCTAGATGATTATCAACGTAAATTTTTTGGATTTGGTTTCGGATGTGTAAGACCCAATTTACCAAAAATTGTATCCACTATTTTTGTTGAACTTAAATTTTTATTTTTTAGGAAGATAGTCCAATTTATTTAATTGATAAAACAAATGTAGAAAAACGAGAACCACCTCTAATACATACACCATTGGATAATTTAAATAGTGAAGAAGTTAAAAATGAGATTAATGCTGCACTTATGCTTAAACCAAGTTTTCAAACCTTACAATATAGATCACAATTGACACAACGGGTTAATGAATTAGATAGACATGTTAATAAATTGTGTCAATCTTTATATGATGAACAATTTTGGCAATATCAGGGCTATTTAGCGCTAATTGCCAATTTAGAAGATTATATTAGGTTGGTTTTAAAAATAAAAAAAAATAATGTAATACAAACAGCAAATATTGATTTATTTGATTTTTGAATTTAAGTTCGTTTCGTAAAAAAGAACAAACAGTTCGTGATCAATTCGAATATTTTTTTAATAATGTAAATAATTATAAAAATACTATGAAAAAGTAAGTGAATTATTTTTTTTTTAAATTTAATAAACCACTCGAAGTTCTTATGAAAATAAGAAAAAGTAGTGTTATCTGTATTGGTTTCTTTTAAAATATTATGTATCTAACGACGAATAACAGAGTCTGTAAGTGTCTGGAACCCAATATCTAAATATAATTAACTATTATATAGCTTCCTCGACCTATTTTACTTAGAGATAATCAGTTATCCATAAAAAAATAATTGTTACCCACAATAATGAATCTTTTTAACACAAATGACTGTTCAACAAAAGTTTTTTGTAGTTAAAAAGGGTTTTTAATTCATAAATGGGAAAAAATTAAAAATATTGCAAAATTCAAATTTAATACCCTAAAACTTTGCCTAGAACTCTAAGAATAAGAGCCAAAATTGGGCTTTATGTTTGAATGACCACAGCTTATAATTCTAATGAAAAAGTATGGCACTTAATCGATTTTAAAAAAATGCCATTCTTTTTCATTATGACAAAAATTAGAATTATATCCAGTGGTCATTTAAAAATAAAGTCCAATTTTAGATTTTATTCTTAGAGTTCAAGGCAAAGGTTTACGGTAATTAAAAATGAATATTTTTTTGAAAAAAATTGAGTTCTTTAAAATTTTCTTAACTAATAATCCATTTATTTTTGAGAATTTTAATTGTATTAAACTAGATTTAGTTTATTCTTTAAAACACTTTGTAACTTTTTAAAAGGAATTTAAAATATCAAAGTTAAGGAATATAAAAGAAAACAAACTCAGTTTTTTATATTGAGTAGAATATCGTTTGATTGCTGCGTTAAAAGCCTCTTTTCACGAATTTTCAAAATTATTTTTTTTTGCCAAAAAGTACCAATTAAAAGATTTTTCGAGGCTGATAAATTTTACGACCAGCTGTTCATAAATTTTATCGTAAAATAATCGCCATTTAATTTCTAGACTAGCTGGTCGGAAGATTAACATTAGAAAAAAACAAAATTAATTCTTATGAACAGAAATTTAGTTTTTTGAATTTTTGTATTGGTCATAAATTTTATCTAAGAATTTAATAATACGGAATTACTAATGAAAAACTTTAACTACTGAATAAGCGCCTTGAACATATTGATACGCATCATTTTTGAGTCTAAATCGAAAAAGAAAGAATCCTAAAGCTCCAAAGAAATTTGAAAGAAGACAACGATTAAGAAGTCTAAATAAATTGAAAAATGATTTTGAAATCAATATAGAAGAATGTATAATTGAAAAATAAAATTAAAAATAACAACTATACGTATTTTTTTTAAATTTTTTGGCTTTTCTACCAAATTTATGATTAAATTTTGTGATCAAGAAAAATTCTTTAAATAAGGGTACTGCTAAAAAATATTTTTGCTCATAAGATTAAATTTGTTTTTTTCTTACGTTAATCTTACGACCAGCTGATCTAGAAATTAAATGGCGATATTTTTTCGATAAAATTTATGAACAGCTGGTCATATAATTGACGAGCCCCGATTTTTCAATTTTGCGAGCACTTTGGAGACTCTTATAATTACCGATTCTTATTATAATTATTATTTTAAGTGTCTCAGTAAATAAGTAATGATGTAGTTCTAAATTTATTTTTGATTTTTGAAAAATTTTTAATTGATTTAGAAATCTATTTCGTAGTCCAAGAAATTCTCCGAAAAAATATTGGTCAATAAGTCCAAGTGCTTTCCGTTCAATTTTAAAACTTAAACAAAAAAAATTTATAATTGGTTTATCCAAAATTTAAGTACAAATCTTATCAATTTTTAAACGAATTTTATCTTTTTCGGAGCTAAGAATTATTTCTCGTTTCTCACATGTTTTCTTACTTTTGATCAATTCCGCTTGAAAAATAACCAAAAAAAAATTTATTAAAAATAATTTTTTATCCAAGTATGCATAAATATATCAGTGTGTTATCTAAAACTCGATTAATACCGTCTTTATTAACCGATCAACAATCTGCATCAGGAACAGGTTCAACAATGAAATTAAATGAGTCAATACAATCCATAAAGAATCCGAATCAAACAACAACAAATACACAAAGTACTCCAATAAAAGCTAATAGATTAGCTAAAAATAAAACAACCAATTTGTTTAGTAGTATCTCATCTCAATCAATAAATAATTTAACTAATTTTCAAATTGGCGACAGAGACAAAAAAGTATTAGAGAATTTAAGCGAAGATCTAACGCTTTTAGATTGGATCAAATCGACTGATCCAAATAACAAGTTGGATACAGTTGTTGATCAAACTAAAAAAATCCTAGATGACGTTGAAAATAAATTAAAATGGAACGAATTGAGCCAAAAAATAAATGATGTTTTGAATCAAATTGAAAATAATTCACAATTGAAAGAAATTGAAGGCTTGGCAAAGAGATTAGAGGATCTAAAAACATTTTTAGATGAGTCCAATCGACTTTTATCAAGTCAAAATGAAATTACTGATGTAAATAAATTTAAAAAAAAAAATTTTTATTAAAAAAAAAAATAGAATTTATTTTTTTTTAATTTTTAGAGTTTAAAATCAAATTTTGAACGAGCAGCTAGTTTAAAAGAAGAGTCCGTACTAAAAGACTTGTGTAAAGCTCATGTTACACAATTGGAATTTTTTAAACAAAATCATTTTAAGATATTTGAAATAGCGAGTAAAATAAACAAGGCTAAACTCGAATTGATTAAAGTAATACACTCCAGGCTTCAGTAAGTTTTTTTTGAAAAAAAAATTCTTTGGTAAAAATTGTGGAACATTTCGTCTTATTTTTAAGGCTGATCATGCAAGTCCAAAAAAAAATTGCTGATTACGATATTCAATTACAAATTTATTTTCAGCAATTGAGAAGACTAAATGTTCGTTTAAAATTAATGGAACAATTTAAAAAAGCACCGTATGTTTACGTTTATTCAATGAAAGAAACTGTGCGACGCAATGAATTCGCTAAATCGTATAAACAATTTGCTAGACTAATTAGCGATTTATTAAAAAATATTCATGAGAATGAATCGAATCAACGAAAACTATTCAATACGAAAACTAGTTCCTTAAATCAACATTTTATACTTAACATTTTATTTCGGAATCTTGGCGAAAAATTCGAACCGTTTATTGTAAGTAGCTATATGTTTTTTTAGCTATTTGATTTTTGAGTTTTGGAATCTAAATTTTAAAATCCTCCTCCCATTAAAATGCGATTCTTCATATTTAAAAAAACGAAAAATGGTACGTAGAAAACGCCGTATTAACCCCTAGTTACACACAAATTACGGCTTTAATTTAATTTTTCAAAAAAAGGCTATTTTAAAATATTCAAAAAAGATGTTTTGTAATTTTTTAATGATTTTGTATGAAAATTTTATTAAATTTTCAATATTTGTCTAACTGTTCTTTTAAAAATCAAATTCAAAAAAGGATGGAGAAATAAAAAAAAATTGAAAATTTAATAAAGGATATGGGGAAACCGGGTTAGAAAATCCAAATTTCGTTTTTTTTTAATATACCATTTAAAATGAAATTTATTTTTTATTTTTTCCAAAATTTTGTCTTTGAGTCGGTTTGTTAATTTATACGAATCAGGAATCCCCAGGATCTTATTCTAGAAAAAGAAGATTCGAATCTTCTTTTTTCACGATGGAAAAACAAAAAATTTGCGATGAGTCTCCATCGTAAAATAACGATGAGGATCAACCCTTATTATCGTTAAATCCACGTAAAACTAAAGCGCTAAATTTTCACTTAAAAAATGTGATATTTTTACGTGAAAATCGATCGAAAATTTTTCGATTTTTTTTAGTTTTTTGTCTTTTGAAAATCAGACCAAGATATAATTATTAATTATTATTTAATTAATTAAGTAAACAATCAAGTTATTTATTTTTTAAGAATTTTAAAATAAAAATTAGAACTGGAACTAAAATTTTATTAAATTGAACAAAAAAATTTCTTTTAATTGAAGAATAATTTGATTAAAAATGTTTTTTTTAAAACCCAAAAACATTTAAAAAAAAATTAGTAATTTTAGTGTTAACCTAATAATACAATTTTTATTTCTTTCTTATTTTTTTTTTTTTTACTTATTTTTTTCTTAATAATTGTAAATTTTGTATATTAAGCCCAAAAGCATGCAGGCTGAAAAGAGGGTTCCAACCGCTCGGATAAGCCTATGGAGGTTGCTCCTCCAGAATTATATTTTAAATAAATAAAATTTTAGTGTTGAACTCAGAAATTTACGGAAAAAAAGAGAACTGCACTGAATAAATAAAAGCGCCTAAAATTTAAAATCTTAAAAAAAATGAATTTTTTTACAATTTTTAGGAAAAACTAGACGCTCTTTTTTAGTCGTCAATAAAATTAGTCGCTTTTATAGAAAAAGGTGTCTAACTAAAAAAACGTCTAGAAAAAAGTGTCTTGTTTAAAAAAAAATAGAAATTTAGTATTAAAAAAGTTTAAACGAGTCGCTATTAAATTAGACTTTGTTTTAAAGGCATTTGTAGGCTTGGCATTTTCGCAGCAGAATCGTGAATTTAAAACATTCGCTTTGGAAATTTGAAATATAGATCCTTGTTTTGGCTTTTCTATACTAAAAAGTTAATATCAAAGCCAGTTATAAAATCAATTTTAAAATTTTTTTTCATAATTTTAAGACAGAATTGAAACAAGATTTTGACGATAAACTTCCTCAATTAGATGAAATAGAAGTAAACGATATTGAAAATGAAATAATAACTTGTTTAAAATCAGATCAATCATGTTCAGTTACATCGCCATCAACATCAGCTTCCGAATCGTCTGCATTTTCATCGCAAACATCACCGTCCACCTCAAATACATCATCATCATCATCAAACACATCTACATACCAAGTCGACTCGACATTAAACTTCGAAAACGAAGCCTTTTTACTTAAAGAATTAAACATTGAAATTGAACAAATCCCTAAAGTCAAAATCAAAAATGAACCTCACAGCTATTTAAGCCTTCTCAAGAGACTAAGCGATTTTCTAACGCATCCAAATGACCATTCAAGTGAAACGTCAAGTGAAGTACAACAAAAACCCTATTTTGAATTAAGCCCATCAACGGAAGAACTCAAACAAACAATAAATGAACTAAGACAAAAGTTAACCGAAACTAGATCGACCTTTACAACCTATCAATCCGAGCTGAATCAACAAATTTCGAAATTGATCGAATTCAATCAAAATATTAAAAATATTGAGCCTAAAAATTCAAAAAAAATTATTTACTCCAAAATTTTGGATAATTTAGAAAAAATTTTTTCAAATGAAAAAAATAATATCGATCTAGAAGAAATGGATTTAGACGATCAAAATTTCTTAAATGATTTAACAAATAAAATTTTAAAATTTAAACAAGATCAAGATTTGAAGCTAGCACGCCTAAAACAAAGTACAAATGCTGAGAATCAAATTAAATTCAATGAGGCTATTAAACGAGTAGCTAATGAAAAAGATAAATTAATTGACGATCTACGTCAAAAACAACAAGGTTACTTGGAAAAAATAAACAATTTAGAAATAGAGATAAATGAGTTAAAATTAAAATTGTCGCCTTGTCAAGAAATGAATCTTAGTCAAGAAATAGACACGAATAAAACAACTGATGAATTGTTAAAATGTGATCCTAATGAAACGAAAACAAAGCTTAAAGAATTAATGCTACAGGAAAAGATAAATCAATTGCAAAAACAATTAAGTATGTTTCACACGTTGCCATTGACAAATAATTTCTATGAGACTATACAATTGAATTCGTGTAATATGAACGATGTTGTATTAGCTGTGTACTCGGAAGAACATGGTTCTTATAGAGTTGTTCATAGAACATCGAATTATTTACATTTTGTCTATTCGGTTGTGTTTAAAAATCACGAACAAAAATTATCCATTAAGAGTCCAAGTAATTCGACGAATCGAATCAATTCGGCTGAGTTTTCAACGTCGCCATCGAATGAAAATGGTGATATTATGGAAGTAAATGAACAACAGAGTCAACAAGAAGAACAATTGAATGCGATACTCAATGATAATCAAATAAGCTGTTCGTTTCAATCGGACTCGACCATTACGAATGATAATATTAATTCAGATAATTTCTTTGCTAGTGATAAACAACCAAAGTGGTTTGTTGGTAAAGTTTTAGTCAAAGAATTCTGTGTTGCTAGAAAAGTATTTATTTTTTTTGATTAAGAATTAAAATATTTCAATTTAAGTCACCACTACTACTATTACTTAAAAGTTAGTTTTTTACTTTAGATCCTTGGTATAATGAAAGCTTATGTTTTGAAAAATACCTTTTAGTTGTTCTAACGAAATTTTATTTTTATATAATTTCTTATCGTTTTTCGATGTAAAGAATCTTTCGCTAAACCAAGTTTCGTCATAGCAAGGATCAAAATTAACAAAATTTCAAAATAACGAGTGTTCCAAAATGCTTGTAGAATATGAATAGTTCGGGTTAAGGTCTAGTTTTTTATTTCTGGACATCATACATAACATTTTCTAAACATGAGAGTTAAAAGTTTGTATGTATAAAATTTCATCAGTTTTGGATACTCACACGGTATTTTTTTTTTGAAAACAAAATAACGACAAACATTTTGGAACACCCGTCAAATACCGAACTTTATTTCGACTAGTTAAAATTGAAATATTTTTGTAATCTAAAATAAGCATTTTATTTATTTATTTGTTTGTTTTTTTTTTAAAGGAGAACAATCGTTTCAAAGTACCAAGTGGAACTAGATTTTTTCGTGTAAAATTAAAGCCGTACAATTTGTTCTAGAACAAAAACAATAAAAACGTTATTTTTTTTAAAAACAGTGACATAATTTTTATTTCCTCTAAAGTGTTTTATACTGGTGATATAATTTAAACTGAAACAAAACAAAAAAAAACAAAATTTTGAAAATAAATTTCAATTTCTAGATGAGCTTTTGATCTTTTTTTAGAATAAACCACAAACTTTTTTTTCTGATTAACTTATTTATTTATCACTTTGTATAAAATGGCCAAAAAATTGAAAATATTTTATTTTTTTTTTAAATTGAAAATATAAGCAGACCTCTAAAACTTTTTTTTTTACATTATTTTCCTGATGTAAAATTTCTTATTTTATTTTTAAAAAACTTTTTTTGTAAAAAAAAATTTATTTAAATAAAGAATTGATGAAACCATTTGTATTTTATTTAATTTTAAATGAACACATACAAGTATTTCAAATTACATTCCGATCAATAAATGATCTTAATAAGATCTGCTAGTAATCTTTTTTAATAGATTCTTTTTTAATAAATGTCTGTCATGAGAAAAGATCGATGAGAATATATAATAAACAAGGGAATCTGAAACTGCTGAAACTGCTGTGATTTTTCTTTATCGAGATGTCATCAATTTCAATCAAAATATTTATTATCTTTATATTAATAATCATGAATTACTATCATTTTAAGACTCTAAAAAAATTAAGACTTTTTATTTGATTAGAATTTTATCAAAAGTTATATTATAAGGCTTTATCAATTTAAGACTTTTTTTTAAATTTTAATTATAAGACTAATTGCATTTTGAGACTTTTCTTTTAAACGACTTTCATTAAATGACAATTATGTGAAAAATTTTATCTGAAAACAATCTGAGAAAATTTTGGAAAAAACTTTCCAAAAATATATAAATCATCTTTATTTTTTAATTCAGGTGTTCATTGGTTAAATCTTTAGTAATTTTCTTTAGTTATTGACAAGCTCTACTAATAACTTTTTTAACAAAAAAGAATGTTTAATAGATAGTAGAGATTCTGTATTTCTTTATACAAATAATTTTAGTGCATTTTTGAAGAAATGGTGCAGAAAAATTTTCACAGATATCATTCGAAGAAAAATTTAAGTTTTTTCGCAGAAATAATTTTCACAGAAAGGAGATAGTGCCGACAAAAAGCACACTATAAAAACTAAACCAATCTCATAATATTATCAAAATATACCGTCGAAACGCTAATTTAATTTTATATTTACTTCTCCAAATTAAAGATTTTGTTAGGCTATGTCTTTTTGTAGATCTTAAGGCCTGAACGACGTTTAGAACCTTAATAATCAATCTTACGGCTCTTATAAACAAATGACACAATTGTCTTTTAGTTTAAAAATTGGTAGATAATTATTATATTTAGAAACTTGGTAAGAAAATTATTTAGCTAGTGGAATCCGAAATCTTTTTGTCGTTGTTACTCGCTTGTGAACGTATATAAGCGTATTAATTACACTATGAATTACATCAGTATACTGATGGTCCGCAAGGATCAATCTTATTTATAAGATTGACATATGTTTATTTTTAATTGTCATCGCTGATCAGCAAATACTACAACTTATCATATGTATGTTTTTTAATGATTATTTTCTCGAATTTTAAAATATTTTAGTACAGAATTCAAACATAAAGTGATCGTATCTTAATTCATGAACTGACGGTTTAATGGACTTCAGTGCATCAATATATTTTTTTGTGATTTCAAGCTCGCCAAAAATTAAATAAGCTTTAAACTAAAAAATTTAGTTCAAAAATCCAAATTTTTATCGGTCGTGATTCGACAGGTCTCATTAATTTTAAATACCAAAAAACCCAATATAAAGTAGCGATTTGAATCTCTAATTAATTTTCCGAAATTAAGTAACAAAGTAAATCAACAACATATCTGAGTTTAGAAAAATTTGATGAGATGTCTCGGGCCACCTCCATAGCATAAAGCTCAAAAAGATTTTAGGCAAAATCGAAATAAATCTTCATAATAAGACATAGAATAAAAATTAAAAAGTTTAGCAGAAAATTTTTTGGATTAGAAATTAAATCTTTCTTTCATGTTATTAAATTAGTAAATTTTCAGATCAATTAACTAAAACATTTAACAAAAAAAATTGGTCATAAGCTTCAAGTTAGAATTGCAAGTTAAAATTAGGGTTATGCAACAAAAAAATATTAGAAATTTTTGAATAGTTTATTTAGAAAACTTTCTTTAATTATAACAACTTCACCTGAATTATTTATAAGTAACTTAGATTTTAATATTATTAATATTCTTTTATATAAATTAATAACTTGGCATTATGAATCCTTGATTTGTTTTCGGAGGCTCCCATTTAGCATCTTCAACACTCTCCGTAAATTCGTTATATGTTAAATTATCCGATTTAGCACCAGAAAAACTCTTTGCCTCGTAATACAATTCAAGTGTTTCTCTTGGTATAAAAGAAATACTTCGATTCCAATATGGCTCATTCATTAGAAGAATCTCTCTTACCTTTTTTGTTATTAACTTTAAAAAAATTTAAATTATTAATTTTTATTGATAAAACAAATATTTTAATACTACCATAATATGCTTAAAATCAACAATTCCAATTTTGGGTAAATGTTTGGCATCCAAATATATTAAACGTTTACCGTCTATTCGATTTGATTTTAATGTTTCCTTAATTAAAAATTAATTTTTTTTTTAAATGACCATTTAATTTGATTAAATTTACAATGTATTCAGGTAGGTTTAGTTCACTTTTGAAAAAATCACAGACTTCATCACAGCTCCAGTATAAACAAGCTGGTACTTGACCAGACTTTAGATCGAGCTTTTTCGGATTTTCGTAATCCGGTATTTGCATTTTTAATCTCTGAATAAATCCAATTAGAAAAAAAAATAAAAATTAAAAATTAATTTTCTAGAAATTTTGACGAACTAAATCTCTATGACAACTTGACAATAAAAAAACGAATAAAATTAATGCCTTTCTAATTAAAGCGAATAATTCTACCACTTTGGTTTTTTTATGTCTTTAATCAATAGCTTAGATATGTCTTGGAATTATGAAATGTTATAAGATTTTTAATTTTATTTTTAATTGGAAAAAATTTTTTATTTATGGATAAAAAAACAAACAACTTGAAAAAAATAAAATTTTTTTATAAACTTTTAAAAATATATTGAATTAAATTTTTTTTTTCTGGGAAAAAAAATGCCTAAACACGGAAGAAAATCTGTAGATTTTCAAATTTAAAATTTAATAAAACGTTATTGAAAAATTAATTATTTTAGCCTTGGGTATTTGATAATTATAATGCTTTGTATAGTCCATTTGGAACTGATAACACTCCTATATTGGATACTAAGATAGTCGGCGGAAAATTGGTGAACATTCGTGCAAGGCCGTAATTATTTAAATTTTAACTTTATAAACTTGAATTAATTACGCAATATTTCATGTTTTTTAAAACTTTTAAATGAGTTTTATAAATAAGAGTAAATACAATTTAAAACAATAAAATTTATGAGATAATACTGAAACTAAGGGAAGTTGCATAAATGAAAACATTTTTAATATTGTTTTAATTAATTTAAATAAAAAATAGAAATAAAGAGTTACCAATCGAGAACATGGAGAAAAAATTAAGTAAATAAATAAATCTTAAAAGAATATTTATTCGAAAAATAAAATAAAAAGTTTAGTTACGTAGCAGCATCGCATCGGTAACTAAGGTAATTTAAGGTAGTCGATTCTTTTTCTGTCTCTTTTGCACTCTCTCTGTTTCTTTTTTTTGTTCCACCGATGTTACTATTTTTTTTTTCTCGAAATAACAAATAATAAATGTGTTTCGGTTATTTTTATAATATTTGGAAAAATATTTCTCGCTGTGTAAAAATAAGAAGAAATAAAGTTGTTTTTTCTTTTAAATTTTTTTAATTTAGACGTAATTTCTAGAAAATAAAAAACTTTTTGAAACATTAAAGAAAGAGAGAGCGAGAGAGAACCACTTATTAGACAGCATTTACTTCTTTCTACTAAAATTGGTATTTATTTTAAAAGCATTAAAAATAAAAAATGTCATTTTCCAGATGGTATCCTGTTAGTCAATATTATTAGTAAGTAATTTTTTTTCAATTTTTATTTCTAATTAATTAATCATGCGGGAATATTTGACTGCTTAGTTATTATTCACTAAGGATATTGAATTAATTTCTTAATTTTAAAATTAAAATTGTGGTTTAACAAAAACAAATTAAAAAGTAAAAAATCAATTTAAAAAAATTTGTTTATCATTGGTTTATAAAACTCAAGTACTTTATTTTGTTTGTTTTTAAGCATTAAAGCTAGAGTTTATAATATTTTAAACTAAATTTTTAGTTTGTTTTAATTATGAAATATAAACAACACATAGAATTATTAGAGAAATTTTTTAAAGGTCAGTCTTAGAATTCATGATTTTAAAACTGCAACATGAGAAACTCCCAAGTCCTAAAAAGCTTAACCAGTCGCTTCAACATTATTTAATAACCATGGATCTAGCTTCGCTTTGAAGCTCCAATAACTTTTTTAGGCAGCTGATTCCATAAATTTGCAATTCTATTGGTAAAAAGATAACATCTTGGGTTACAATTTTTCACTTTACTAATTATATCTCCTGGATTCATCAATGTTATTTTTATTATAATTAATTCAATTTATAAATTTGTAAAATAATTGCTCAGAGTTGTACTTTTTCGATTGCTTGTATATCTTTTACTAAAAATGGACACCATGAACTAATAGCATATTCTAAAGAGGACAAACTAGAGATGTATATAAACTTGAGATAAAAGCTTTATTATCTCAAGATTTGGATATTGAAAAGATTTTCTAAAGCAAGATACATTTCGCCTTGGATGCAGAATTTCAAATAATTTTGAATATAAATCCCTAAATCTTTTTCACAACTTGATTTTTAGTTTGTTTTAACTCTAGCCATGTTATGTGAGGGGCAAACTAACCCCAGATTTTTTTTCTCATAATAACTAAATGTTACCATTAAAAAGATTTTTAAAATCTGTCGAGTAGTTTTTAAGATATATATTGATAAAATCTTTTATTATTTTTCCTTTAAAAATTTACACAAATAACAACAGAACATGTCTAGGGTTAAATATGAAATACTAGAGAAGCAAGGCTTTTATTGTGCGAGTAACGACCCGTTATTACTCGCACAATAAAAGCCTACTCAGTATTTCATTTTTTTCTATATATACACATCTGGTTATTACCTCGTTCCTCGCAATAAACAAGTCAGTCTGAGAAAAATCATGATTTTTTAATTAAAACTTCTTCAACTAGTAAAATTTGTATACAATTTGAATACTCGAATTCTATTTCATAGAGCTCTTTCCAAGGTGGTATACGTTATAGTTTTAGCTCCTAAATTTAATCGTAATTAAACTTAAAAATTCTTTTCATAACAATTTCGTAAGATCATGTAAAATCTGGTAAATTTACGTAATTTCACATCAATTTTCATAAAAACACATTATCGCAGTGTTTAGCAAAAATTTTAAAGTGTTTAATTGATATTTTTTTTCCAAAAAAATGTTAATTTTAAACTACTTTAGTCTTTTTTTTCAGCTTTCGGGTGTTATTTTTTATTTTATCCCAGAATTAAGAAAAAAATACCTTAAACTCTTGCCTATAACTCTAATGGAAACATATCGGATTTTCCAATCGCTTTCCATTAGAATTATAGGCTGACTTAAAAATTAATTATAATTTTGCCTTAGGAACAAGTCTGATATCACAAATGCTTATATTATCTATTCTAATTTTTATACTAAACTATTATTTAAATCATTGTTTACACTGCTTAATTTCATTATGCTCAATACATTTGAATCATCAGTTGATTTACTAACAGTTTTTAATTTAAAATTACATGAACAAGAATAAAATTAGGTGAACCAGTTGCTCAATAAACCCGAGAACAATGTTAGTTCACCTAACCGACTATGCCCAGTTAATCAAGAAGATTTAAAATATAGTGTCCAGGCTACCATACTTTGAAATCTGTGTACCAGTTTATTAAATTTGTTGAAAACATAGACCCTTTTTTTTTACCATTTTTTTTAATTTGGGTGTAATTTAATTTAGAAAATAAGTAAATGTCAAATAAGTGGTGTAATAATAATTTTCATCAATTAAAAATACTTTTGATTTTGTTTAAATTTTCTAACCTTAACTTTTTTTTTTGCCTTCTAAAATTTCCAAGGGCTTTATGCATTTTTATGAGATAGTTATAAATTACTTGGCACATTTAAATTTTATTTAAAAAATTCAAAAATTAATCGAGTTTGAATAATAATTTAAAATCATAAAGTTTCTATATAATCAATTAATTAAATTTTAAT
Source organism: Brachionus calyciflorus (assembly GCA_002922825.1). NCBI lineage: Eukaryota > Metazoa > Rotifera > Eurotatoria > Ploima > Brachionidae > Brachionus > Brachionus calyciflorus. The sequence continues at coordinate 48,729 of NTPY01000067.1, forward strand.
AATGTGACTTCAATAATTTTTAAAAAATTTTGTAGATTTGGTTAAATTTGTAACCATTAATTATTTATAAAAAAGCTTCTCATTTAATAATTGCTTTATTTTTTAAATGAATTAATAAATAAAATATTTTTTTATAGTGATCCAGTAATACAGCCTACCAAGCCGATAGCAAATCTACAAGCACAAGATGAATCAAAATTTAGAAAGATTCCCAAGGGGCGCTATGACACTACATACAGACGTGAATATTTGAATTTTGCCAATGTAAGTTAATATTTATAAATTTTTTCTTCACTCACTATTTTTTAAACGCAAAAATTTTTTTTTATTTTTAAAATTCTAATAGATTCAGGTAATTCGGACTAAAAATTTACTAATTTTAATTCGCCTCTGCGTGAGATTTAAATCGTAAAAAGCCTTTCGATCAATTTTTATTTTTTTAAAAATTGCATGGCTTTAATTTTGGTTATTTCTTAACTTAATTTTTTTTCTTCAAAAATTAATTTTTTGAATTTAAAAAAAAAGGGCTTTCCAAATCAATCAAACAACAATCCGCTTGACAAGTACGCAATTGTTAATCCTAATGCTGCTAACTCACCATCCCAACAAGTAAGAGCTTTTATAATGAAGAGAAAGAATTTATTTATTCATTATATTTGAATATTAAGATTCATTATTTTGTTTTTATATTGTTTATAAAAAACTGAAAAATGCTAATTAAGGTGCCCCAAGTCATTAATACTAGTATCTTTAAATTTTATTCCTCAATTGATAAGCGATTCAGGAAATTTTCTGAACAAAAATTTAAATATATAATGATAATATCTAAGCAAATTGTTGGTGGGTGCTGTTTTTCAAGGGTCCTCATTCGAATTTACTGTAAAGGACGATTTTTAAAAATAAAAGTTCTTAATTATGTGTTTAATTTTAATATATTAAAAAAAATTCTCAAAAATGAGAAAAAAAAATACATAAAAAGTTTTCTTCTCATTTGCTGATTTCACTTTTAAGAGTGAATTTCTTCTTATAAATGTGGCTAACTTATTCTACACATTTATGTTGAAAAATTTCCACCTAAAATATTTACAGTATTAAAGAATATATTAAAGAGCAGTTATTTATTTGAAGTAAAAAGGTTATTTTCGGTTTTTGGCCCCAACCAACAAGACCTTGTTCATACGCATAATGCAAGAATCATTTTGAATCAATAGAAAGACTTTTTTCTCCTTATTTTCAAGTTTTAAATATTAGACCTTTTTTCAACTGTGATTGAGTTTGACACAGAGGTTTAAATAGCCCACCCAAACAAAATCTCGTATAAAATTCTTTAAAAAATAACGTGTTAAATATTTATTCTTTTAGCATATAGAGATCACGAAAC
>NTPY01000067.1:53309-95230 GCA_002922825.1 Brachionus calyciflorus
AAAAAAGTATAGGCTTTCCTTGCATCAAGTGATTGAGTCGAAGTTTTCCTTTTCAAAATATAGAAAAATAAAACCAGCGTCTAATCAGACAAACAATACCATACCCAAAATCACTGAAAAAGATAATCAATGAAAAAAGATTATCTTGAAGTTGGAAATAAGAGAAAGAGAGGACGAAAGAGGCTTCCACGTGATAAAATTGGGAAAATTGTCATAGAAAAAAATAAAATTATCACTAAGCAGTTTTTTTATAAGAATTTTTATCTTTAAAATCGAATTTTTTTTTAATTTTTACTCTTAGACTTAACTTTAAAAATTGGAAAAAAGTTAAAATTTTAGATTAAATCTTTTTGAAGTTAACTCTCCAATTTTTTTAATTTAAATTGGAATTAAACTTAATTTAATATTAGAAAAAAGTCCAATGTTTGGCTTTACTATTGGAAAAAAGGTTCAAATTGACATATCTTCTAAAATAAATTAAAAAAATTGTTATAACATGGTATCGATAGGAAGTTTTCCATATAGAGTTAACCCAAAATTTAACCTTATTTCTAAGAGTAGTAGGCAAAGGCTTACGGTATTTTATTTCTATTATTAGACTAGATTTTAAACTATTTAATAACTAATTTCTTGTAAATTTACGTAATTTCACATCAATTTTCATAAAAACATATTATCCCAGTGTTTTGCAAAAATTTAAAAGTGTGAAATTGAAATTGATATTTTTTTTCAAAAAAAATGTAAATTAAACTACTTTAGTCTTTTTTTTCAGCTTTCGGATATTATTTACAGTAAGTGTGTCAAGAAGACTTAAAATATAATACCCTGGCTAAGTCGGTACCATACTTTGAAGTGTGTATGTCAGGTTATTAAATTTGTTGAAAACATAGACCCTTTTTTTTAGGGATGTTAGCTTTTTTTTTTACCATTTTTTACTTGGAGTGGAATTTAATTTAGAAAAATAAGCAAATGTCAAATAAGTAGTGTAATAATAATCCTCATCAATTAAAAATATTTTTGATTTTTTTTAAACTAATAATCTGAACTTAAGTTTTTTTTTCCCTTCTAAAATTTCCAAGAGCTTTATGCATTTTTAAAGTTATAAATTACTTGGCACATTTAAATTTTATTTAAAAAATTCAAAAATTAGACAAGTTTGAATAATAATTTAAAATCATAAAGTTATTAGGGGTTTTTTAATAAAAAAATTATTTTTCCTTGTAAACATGACAAAATTACACCCTGTTTTGCTTATAAAGTTTCAAGTTTTTCCAAAACATAAATTCCATGAATTCCAAGTGAATCTCTCGATTGTCCGAGTAGTTTCCATCCCTTGAATAAAGCTTCTAATCTTACTTTGCCATAAACTCTGTGCGCATTAAATTCTATATAACTTGATCCATCGAGTGAAGCTGGTACTGCTAAAAAAAGCAACCCACCTGGTCTTAATAAACAATTCATTTGTTTTACAGCATCAATATCACCATTTGGGTTTAAAGGATCACCATATCGACCCAAACCACTATGTTCAATCGATGAGAAACTCATGGCTACATCAAAATCTTCAATTTCTCTACTCTTAATTCTTTCATCTAGAAAATCATTAACATGATACCATTTCATATTTGTAGTAAGATATTTCTTTCTAGTATAATCCAAAGTTGTTATAAATTTAGCTCCATGATTATAAGCTATTGCTTCGACCCATGGTCTCTGTGTACCAATTACAATTACTGATTTATCTTTGACACGACTTGAATAACTTTCCACTAAATTATTGAGGACTGTATCTTCATAATTTGGCATTGCTTGTTTATTTCTAGCTTTTTCAACCATAATGGTAAATTCTATGGAGTCTACTTCTTGGTAGGCTTTTTTGTCTTCTGATGCCGAGTCTGAATATACTTCATTAATGTACCAATTTTTTGTGTTTGGCATTTCACCATTCATTGTAAATTCATTAACCATATGTTCTGGTATTTCTTTAAGAGGTGGTCTCACTATTAATTTGGGATCTGGATTTCTTTCTTTTAAGAACAAATCGACACATTTTTGTTTATAAGATGCTGATAAATTACTTACACTACTAGCAATTCTTAGTCTAATATTATTATTTTTTGGCTCATAATTAACAGAAACTGTAATAATAACTAAGAAAAGTATTCCTCCGATTACTAAAAATTTAAATGACTTGGTCATTTTTATTGTAAATATTTTTAATTTTAAAATATTTTTCTAAACAATGCTTAAAAAATAATAATACAAAACCCTAAATTAATTCAGAAATATTATTTTTATTTTCTATCATTTTTGTTCAATGAATAAATAGGTCTTTGAAAAGTTAGAAAGCAATCAAGCATTTAATTTTGTGGACCTTAAAAATCAAGCAAATATACACATATAAAGGACGGGTTTCACAATTTTTCATTTCACCCAAAATTCTAGGTTTATATATCAAATTAAAGCTTATCTTCTTATATTTTTACATGTATAATTTATTCCTCAGCAGATTTTTCTTTTACAAAGAGATATTGTCACTTAAAAGATAAGCACTAAAAAAAGTGTAACACGGCCGAAAATTTACTGTCTGGTAAAATTTTGAAATTCTTGATAATTTTTTCCTTGAGCTTTTAAGATTTAGCATGTTTTAAGCATAAAAATTATATTTTTCTAAATTGAAAGTTATAAAATAGCTCTAGATTTTTACTATAAGAATATTTGAATTTTATGATCTTTATCATTTAATTTCAGACTTTTTTTAGTAATTGTATAAAAAACTCTTTAAAACGTGCTTTAAAATGCTTAGATCCTCTCAAATCACTCATATTATTATTTTTTTTTCTATCAATCGATTGTACTAGTCCAGATCAATTAGAAAATATATAATAATTTATAGTTAAAAAATTCATTAGCTGACCAATCAACCAAAGCAAACATTTTGGTTGATTGGCTTGATTCTCTTTTTGAAGAATTTAGATTTCTAAAACAAGTTCGTTAAGCTCTCATAGAAAATTTTGTTTCGAAAAATTTAGGGATTGCCACTTAAAACGAGATAAATGGCTATTTTCATGAAATTAAAGTTAAGCTTGATATATGTTCAATAGATTCTTACTTATTTGCTTTTTGGGTTTAATTAGAGTTATCAGAAAACTATACAGAATTTCTGAAAAAAAACAAGCTCAAAAATCCAGAAGATCACTTAGTTAAAATAATAGACTTAATAAGTAATCAATCTTGGAATGAAGCTAAAAGACAATAACTTTTTTGAATATGCTAAAAGATAAACTAGCTTGCAATTATTGTAATTTAGAAATAAAAAATGAAGCTAAATTTAGAAGCGTTTCACCGTTTCTCTGGATAGATACAAATATTACAAAGGCTTTTGAACTTGCTTATGTGCCGAAACAAATTAAAATTACAGTATTTTTAAATTTCTTTATTGCAATTATAAAAGGAGCCATAATCATTATAAATCTATTTTCTTTGTTTACGACCGCTATTTTGAGATTGAAAGTTTAATAAACGAAAAATTAGTTCAAAAAACGCCAATAAATAAGGTTGACTCCTGCTTTTATTATTTTATTTGTTTTTTTTTTTTAACTCGAGAGATTCTAACTGTGAAATAAAGGAAAAATTATTTTTTAGTAAATATCAAAATATCCCTTTCTTATTATCAAATTCATTTACACGAAAGCCTTTTTTGTAAATAAAGGTGATTTCTTGTGCCTGGTTCCTTAAAATTCAAACTTAATTCTGGTTTCAGATAAATATTAATTTCCCAATTTAAATTACATTTCTAGTAAACATTTCTGCACTTAAGAAAATTAATTTTAACGTACCGTAAAACCCCATTTTTTTTCCCGGTATAAAGGCGAAAATTTCGATTTTGTACCATGGTCCAATGGTGTTTTTGTATACATTTTTTTATAGAAAATTGTGACGGTATAAATTATGTTTGTATCCATAAAAATATCTACTTTTTAGATAATTTTCAGTAATTTATCAATTTATTATTTAAAAATTATCTTTCTTTTTTTAGGATTCTTCATTTATTTTTATTTCTTTACTTTAAAATCGATGAATTAATCGATTTTATTTTTTTTACCATGGAACAACTCACTTTTTATTCCATAGTAAAAAATTAGATTTTTCAAAATCATAAAAATTATCTTATAAATATGTAACTATAAATTAAGATTTTTATATTATAAATAAATACATAAGATAATTTTTAAAAAAATCTTTGTTTCTTTGGAAAATTTAGAGACTGCTGTTGGTACAAACATGATTTTTACCGTCATAGTTTACTATCAAAAAATGTATACAGGCATAGAATTGTGACATGGTACAAAACTGAATCCAACAATTTGTACCAGGTACTAAAACTGGGGTTTTACTGTAATAGAGATTTTTTAGGGGAAAGTTGAGTTAGCCAGCCGTTGCTGAAAATAAACATAAACATGTTAAAGTGAATTCGAAAAAGATTTTTTTGAAGCGTTTCTTTGAAAATAATTGGGGGGCTCTTTGCTAATCCAAATATACAAAAATGCGGACAAGGTCTTTGTAATCATTAATTATCTATAAAAAGCTTCTCATTTAATAATGGCTTCCTTTTTTAAATGAATTAATAAATAAAATTTTTTTTATAGTGATCCAGTAATACAGCCTACAAAGCCGATAGCAAATCTACAAGCACAAGATGAATCAAAATTTAGAAAGATTCCCAAGGGACGCTATGACACAACATATAGACGTGAATATTTGAATTTTGCCAACGTAAGTTAATATTTATAAATTTTTTCTTCACTCACTATTTTTTTAACGCAAAATTTTTTTTTATTTTCAAAATTCTAACAGATTCAGGTAATTCGAGCTAAAAATATTACTAATTTTAATTCATCTCTGCGTGAGATTTAATTCGTAAAAAGCCTATTGATCAATTTTTATTTTTTTAAAAATTGAATGGCTTTAAATTTCTTTCGTTATTTCTTAACTTAATTTTTTTTCTTCAAATTAAAATTAATTTTTTGAATTTAAAAAAAGGGTTTTCCAAATCAATCAAACAACAATCCGCTTGACAAGTACGCAATCGTTAATCCTAATGCTGCTAACTCACCATCTCAACAAGTAAGAGCTTTTATAATGAAGAGCAATACTCAAATATTTGAGAGATCCTTTTATTTATTAGAATTTTTTTATTCATTATATTTGAATATTAAGATTTATTCTTTTGTCAATATACTTTTTTCGAAAAATTGAAAAAATGGTCATTTGAATTTACTGTTTCGGACAATTTCTAGCCCTCACTGCAAATCTTATTTTTATAGATTGCTTCTCGACTATTAAATCTTACGGTTCGATACGGCTACGACGAATTTTAATAGAAGTACACTAAGTGCATAGGATTGCTTTAATTCGAAACACTATGCAGTTTTAACTTTTTTTTTTTCACTCAAATTGCCTCACATCCTGTCAGAAAAATTACTTTTTTGCCCAAATCAATTTTGGGAAAACAAGACTTAACCCAGCTTGGGATGTATGATTTGAAAAAATAATTTAGTTTAAAAATTAAAATATTTTAGTATTTTTAACTATAAGCAACTATAAGTTTTTGAAAATTTTACAATCTTTACTTGAGTAATTTCATATTCAATTTCATAAAAATTTTATGATTTGACATCAAAATACCCCCTCTATCTCCTTATTTTCGAAGAATATTTTATATAATTTTTTTTTACTGTGAATGAGTTTGACAAAGATGTTTAAATGATTCATTCGAACAGGGCTTCGTGTATAATATTTCTTAAAAAATAAATCCATTCTAAATATTCATTATTCTAGCTTATTAAGCTCAACACACGACTTAAAAAAAAAACCTTGTTTTCTTTAAAAAAATTTTTGACTAAAAATGAAATTAAAATTAATTGATTTTTGAATTTTTTTTTAGACAAACGATTTACCAAAGACTTTTGAATGGTTTTACCATTATAACGATACCGTTATTAAGTTAAGCTTAAAAATAAAAAAAATTTCCCAAAAATAAAATATTAACAGAATGCATTTATTTCTAACAGATCGAATGATTATTTAATCCTTTAAGTGTTATTTGCTTTATTTTTAAATCTGGCCAATGACCAAAAGCAATACTTAAATTAATCGCTTCTAAACAAAAAAATTTAAGCTTCTATTCCATTTTTTTAACTTAGATTAATTGAATTAATTTTTTTAGGCTCTAAACCCTTACCCAGTTCTTCCTCCAATAAACTTTAACTCAAATCAAAATCAATCATATCAACAGCCAATTATTGATCACATTGTAAATGATAATGCTTATAACTACAATAAACAACTAAACAATTTAGGATCAAATAATCAAGGATCATTATCTTCGGACAAAAATAACGACAACTATTTACCAGTTGATCCAATTTATTTAAGTCCACAAGAAGAAGCTAATTTAGTAAATGATGTAACTAGAGAATTGGATGGCTACTCGTCCGATCAACTTAAAAATTTCTATTCAGAAATGTTAGGTTACGATCCAAGTGCTACTGGTTTTGCACATCACATGTACATTACATTAGTTGCTATGAGAAATCAATTACCTCTTAGTGAGTCTTTAATGAGATTTGTAATGTCTCGTTTTGTCTCACCAAATCAACAAAGAGGTTATGTAAACTACGAAGATTTAGTTAAATTTTTAGCCAAATGCTTAGGTGAAATAAGTAAAAAAAGATATTCACCACAACCTAATCAACAACAAAATCCTAGTGAAAATTTAAATCAAAGTGTCCTTAGTCCGAGAAGTGTTGACAAATATGATCCGGATGAACAAGCTATATTGAGATTAATGCATGAGAATATGAGAGATTGGGATCAGGTAAATCTATTAGACACAGATAATTTAAGGCGTAAATTTTACGAAATAGATCCATACAACCGTTATATTTTAACTCAACGTGAAATAGAAGATGTTGTTTATAAAAATAGAATCCCTATACAACGATCATTAATATTTCAAATATTAGAACGTTATTGTAAAGCAGCTGTTTCACAATATAGATGGCCGGCTTTTGTCGATTTCTTGGAGAAAACTAAAAATTTAAGATTGCCTAATAAAAAAAAGACAAATTATACTTTGAGAGAGGATGAAAAAGATGCTGATATTTCTCAATTTACTTATCGTAATAATCAATTGGACTCGCTAAAAAATATGGCTAGTGAACAAGAGCGTCTAGACGAAATAAACAAACAAATTTATAATTTACAAAATCTTAAAATGGAAACGAAACAAAAGCTAGAGAGTAGACTTGAAAATGTAGTTAAAGGTGAAACTTGGTTTACTAGATTTATGAGATTGGCTAATGCTATTTACAATCATCGTATAAATGCTGGAAGTAAGTTGAAAAAATTTTATGCACTTATGACTTGGATAATTTACCCTTTCAAAGGAATTTACATTTTACTGAGAAAAAATAATTTAATTTATGGAAATAATTAGGGACTGTGAAGTTTATCTCTATTCACTCATTTCAATTCAGTTTTTAAAGTACCATTTTTTTACGAAACAATTTTTTTCTAAAGTTTAAGCTGCTACAATTTGTAACATTTTTGCTACATCCAGCATTTGGAACTTTTCCTGCAGAACTGACTTTATCTTGAGTTAGTTTGATTTAACAAGTAAAATGGTAATATAATGGTTATATTAATTACACTTTTTTCAGCGGTGTTCAAATCCATCACCCGGGACTTTTTTTTCAAGTCAAAATAAACTTAACATTATCTATTTTCTGGTTATAGGCAAATAAGGAAGCAAAAAAATTTTCATATTTTTGTGTAGCAAAGTTGTTACATTTTGTATAAATTTAAAACTAAAAGAAAAATAGAAAAATAAAAAAGTTTTATCAAATTAAACTAATTGAAATGAGTGAATCGAAATGAACTTCACATTACCGAATAATTATCAGGGACGACCAAAATTTGCGATCAAGTTCTTGGTTGCTTAAGTCAAAAAAAAATTTGATGGTTATTGTTAATTCTTTGAGTGGTTTTGGGGCTAATGAATATCTTTAAGTTTTAGATTTGGCCCACCTGTCCAGAGAAAAATTAGCTTAAAGTTCAAAAATCGCAACTTTTGGTCGTCTCTGATAATTATCTGTCAAAAATAAAGCGAAAAATCTGTGAATAAGCTTTGCAAAAATATTTTTAAAAAAAATTTGCAAAAATTTTTTAGAAATTTTTTTTGAATTTTCAAACCTTTAAAAAAAATACTAAATTTTTACCAAAAATGTTTAGAATGATAAGGCAATGGTAAATTTTGGAAATAAGTATTTTCTAGATTCGATAAAACATTTCTTAACGAAAAAACATTCTTATCCTTATTTTATCATATTTCTATTATATATTATACCATATTCCATAAAACGTCTTCAAAATCGCAAAGTTTAGATACCGTAGAAGCTTGAATCGCCGAAACCTTTTTTTTTAGAAACTTCTTGATAAACCTTTCTCATTCGAATTTAAGACGTTATTTTAAATTTATACGGTCAAAAATTCGATTAAAATCGAAAATTTCCGGTCTTAATTAACCCCTAAATTTGGGTACAAAAGCGAATTTTTACCACTTGGACAAAATCGAGATATTGTTTTTTTTAATTAAATTTGCTCTTTAAAAATAAGAAATCTAATAATTTTATTTTTTTTTAAGTTGAATTCGTTTTACCAAAAGATGAAGCAAGAAGATTAATAACTGCATACAATACTGTTTATGAGCTTAGTATTCCAGAGGCAACTATTGAAGAAGGCTTGACAATCAATACAGTTAAAGGAAATGTACTTATTGATAATTTGATCAAATTTTTGGCCAAAGTTAAATAAGCCTGAAAAAAAAATTCTCAAATTTATAAATAATTACACCATTTCCTTGCAATAATAGAATTTTTTTGTTTAAGCTTGTGAAGATTAATTATTTTTAATTACACTTAAATTTTTTTGTTCCTCTGATTATTTAAAAAAAAAAATAAATTAATTTTTTTTACTAAAAATATTTATTATTTTAAACTTAAAAAAAATTTAAAAGAATAAAGAAAAAAAAAATTTTTTTCTTTTAATGTTTCGTACATATGGTGTTATTTACGTCTAAATTTTCGACCTTTTTAGCTTTAGAATCAGCAACAACGGGCTCTTCATCTTTTTGAGACATTACTCGCTGCAATGTATGCTTATAAATTAAACCATCTCCTCTTACGTAAAAAATGGAAAATCCATCATTCCATCTTAAGAAGATATTAAAATTAATTTTCTTTTGTTTTAGATTTACCGTATAATGAAAAAGAGCATTACTCGGACTCGTTTTTAATAGTATCTTTCACGTTCCAGACTTTTACTTTCCACGGTTGAACCATTGATTTCAAACCTCTTACGCCAACTAATCTCCATCTTACTTTAACTGCTCCTTCTAATTCATCAATGGTTACTTTTAAAACTTCTATCCGAGAATAGCTAAACTTCCAGTTTATTTTCATACGCAGCAAAAGTAATTGTATTGCATATTGCAAAGCACCTCTAGTTCAAAGAAAAAATAAAAAATATTTGATAAATTAGTTACAAAATACTTAATTATTTTCATTTTATTCTTTTTTAATTCTAATATTTTTTATAATTCTATTTATTGAATCAAATAAATCAAACAAAGTATCATAAAGCCTTATTTTAAAATTAAACATCAAAGCACTAATTAATAAAGTAAATGTAAGCATTAAAGCATATGCAGATGACCTAAGTTTGAGTCCAATCCAAAATTTCAAAGTTTTATCTACATATTTATTTTTCAATCTAAATTAAAATTTGTACTTGAGACTTGAACACTCTCAGTAAAAGCTAGAACCAAGTTGAACTTACTCCAAAACGAGCTAATAAGATTGATAGCCAAAGTATCTCAACATAATCACATAACATCAATACGCAAAGTTTGGTGTAAATCTTAAATAGTCTGGTGTAAAATTATCCATTAAAAAAATCCCCCCCATGTGGACGTTTTGCATTTCCTGAACCTTATAAAGAATAAGAATTATTCCGATAATTATTTTCAAATGCTGTGAAAAATGTAAAACCAATGTTAAGAGTTTGAAAAAATAATTTAAATTGAAATAATAATAATTTGAGTTTTGAACTAAAGATAAATTTTAAAATAAGTTTATTTTAAAAATTAAATGATTTTTTGTTTAAGAAGAAAAAATTTTTAATATAATTCCGATTGTATCACACTTCAGTTATATAACGAAAAGTTCATAGTACCGACATGGTGATATAAACGGGGTATGACTGTAGAAAGTTTTAGAATATCTTATTGGTCAATGAAATAATTTTTACAACCTGTCATTTTTATACCATTTTTTTATAAAACCGGATTTTATTCCTCCTGTTTTTTTTCTCTTGTACATACTGCTCAGTCGATAATTTTCAACTAGATTTAAAAATATTCAGTCTAATCAACTGATATGAAAAATATCTAAACAGGACTTGCAGGGATACATAAAAAGGGCTAAAATTCTTAAGAAATCCATCATACTCCTTATTATTATTTCATTTATTTTACTATTTAAAACTTTTTGCAGATTAAAAAGGTAAAAAAGACGAAGAAGAGGGAATTTTCAAATATTAGAATTTAATTTCAGAAATTTCCTCCAAAAATTCCGTTTATTTTATCTTTTTCAACCAAAAATTCTCGCTCGTTTTTTCTCCGAAAATAATTTGCTAGAATTCTAGGAAATTTTGATAAATTCACGAGCAATCTGAAGTAATTAAAGTCATTACTATAAAATAATAATAAATCAAAGTTTTCTGATACATAGGGTTTTTTAAAAAAAAAAGGCAAAACAAAAAAAATCTATTAATTTTTTACTCTAAGCTTTGACATCTTATTAAACTTAAACATCAAAATTGGTCATAAGTCAAATGTTCCTTTAGGTTTGTATTCAAAATTAAGTATGGAGCTGTGAAGTTCATTCGTTCAATTTAATATATCTTTTTTATATTTATGTAAGCTTTTGATTGCTACAAGGTCCAACAGCTTTGCTACACTCAAATACGAAAAATTTTGTGCTTCTTTATTTGTCGATCACCGGAAAATTGATAATGTTAAGTTTATCTTGACTAGAAAAAAAAAGCCCGTGTAATAGATTTGAACACCGCTCGAAAAAAGTTCATTTAGTATAAATATTATAACACGATTTTAATGAGAACATAATAGTTGTTAAATGAAACTTATTTTGTATTAAGACAGTTATGGAAAAAAAGTTCCTTTTGAAAACAAATTTCTCCTGTTTTGTTGGATGTAGCACTTGACAAATTGGAGCAATTTAAGATAAAGGAAAAATTTTTATGATCCGGAATTAAATATTAGAAAGAAGTCTTTAATCTTTCGTATTTTTCAAGTTTTAGCCGAAAAGGGTGATGATTAGGGACAATTTCAAGCGACTTTCTCTTTTTAATATCAAAAGACTCTAAAAAAGGCGGCAAAGTAAAATTTTTGCTCATTTTTCAATTTTCAATTTTGCTCAAAAAATTTAAATATGCAATTATTTGCGCGCTGAAATTTTAAAGAGTCAATCCTTTTTATTAGAAGCTTTCAAATAATATTTTTTAATGTGTTTAAAAAAGGATTGGCTCTTTAAAATTTCAGCGTGCAAATAATTACATATTTAAATTTTTTGAGCAAAAATGAAAATTAAAAATGAGCAAAAATTTTATTTTGCGAAAAAAGACTTGAAAATTTGAGTCCGAAAAAATTCGTCACGGCTACTTTTCCCCGATGCAAAAATGAATTTTTTTGGCTCCTTTTTCCCCGTTAAAAAATAAATAAAAATATGAAAATCAAAAACAAAGGCTCCATGTTTAATTTTGGTCATAATAAAATGAAAAATTTAGCAAATATTGTATTAAAATCAAAGTACATTAAAGATCAGGATTTTAAACCATGAGTAAATAGTATTTTTGCATTAAAATAAAATATGAAACGTATTGCTGAAATGTTGATTATTAATAGAAAAAAATAAGAAAAAGTTGGAGTTGCTCAACAAAACATTTAAAGAAGAGCCCGAGTCAGATAATAGAAATAAAGAAAATGTGACTGTAAACCATTCAGAATTAACGCCACTGTAAACCATTCAGGCGAGCTTGCTCAATTGCTTGGGCATATTTTAGTTTCAGAAGACCGCATTAGATGTGAATGTAAACGAAGAGATGCCCATGTGTCTATGATAAAAAACAAAAATGCACTTCATTGTCCCATCTTAATAATTCTGTGACAATTAATAATGATTATTAATTTAATTTTGAAAACTTAAATCTTTTATTTCAAAAAGACACTTTTTCCCCGATGTCAAAAAGATACTTTTTCCACTGAGGGGAAAAAGTATCCTAAACCAAAAAATTAAATAATCAAACTATTAGGTATTTTTTGATCAAAATGTATCAATAATCAATTTTTTATCGATTTTATTGATTATAATTAATTGATAAGCGAACTAAAGAAAGTCCAATGTTTCCAATGTTTTCTATTTATTCAAGTTTTACTGATTTCTGTTACAGCAAAATTAAAATAAAAAGCTTAATGTTCAATATCTTGAGCTAAGCTTAAGTTATTATTTTTTGGATATTATTGGGAACAAGTAAATAAAAAAAATTAAAAATTACTCAGTTATTTTTCCTGGTTCGGAGTAGTAGTTTTCGAAAACAACATTGGCTGTGTATAAATTATACGGATGACTTTCGACCATAAATTTAGGAAGAATTTGTACAAGTTTTTCTTTTAATAGGAGAAGCTGTTCTTTAGTAGGCTTTTTATATGGATCAGCGGTTTCTTGTTCTGTTGATAGCCTGTTTAAAGAAGTCGTCGTAAATAAACGAGTTTGATTTTTATTTATTTTTTCAACTAAACTATTTTTTAAAATAACGTTTTTACTGTCTTTGTCAAACGGACAATTATTTAGATCATTTTTTTGGCATAAAGAGTCGTTTATTAATGACTTTGTAGACGAGTATCGACTTAAAAAACTATAGTTTAGTTGATTCAAATGAAAATTCGACATCGATTTTCTAAGTGGAAAGCTAACTAAATATTTCATTTTATTTCAAATTTAAACGAACGACATTAGTACCTAAAAAATAAAAAAATTTGCTTAAGGTCTGAACGGTAGTGATTTATTCGAGGCTAGAAAAGATCAAAGGTGTTAAGATATGACAAGATCTTAGGTAAAATAAAGTTTTAAAAGAAATGATGAAAAATTTTCGAATGCTTTGAAAAAAAAAATTCAAAGAGTTGAATTATTGTTTATTTAAAAATGCTATATATGCATTATATTCTAATTTAAGTAATTATTATTTTCTAAGAAAAAATGTTTTAATTTTTGTACCTTAATAAACATTTTGTTACATTAGGATTTTGCCCGAAAATACATTTCTTTTATTAAATCAATTTTGATCTTGAAGACTTTAGATTTATCTATGATTACATAAAACTAACAGCTTAAAATTTGATTGCCAAGAAAATTTTATTTTACGAAAAAACTGCAATAATGTCTAAATATTTTAAAACTAATTTTTCCAGTTGGCTATTCTTAAAATGCGTAAACCGGAAATCTTTTTCTATTTTTCGTAAATTTTTTTTCGATTTTTTTTTAAAAATTGATGCCAAGAAAGGGCGATTTCCGCGCTTTAGTCAAATTATTACTTTTTACCGAAAATATTAACGAAGCTCTGCATGCTGTTTGAATTCACTATTTGTTATAAAAAAGTATGAAGAAAATGGGAAAAAGAGAACATCAAAATTTCACGATTGAAGACAATTTTTTAAAAATTGCGTTCAAAGGCACAACTTTTTAACAAACAGAGTTTCAAGTTTATGGAATCATCTAACAAAAGAAGCTCTACTCTCAAAAACTATTAATGAATTTAAAAATAAAATAGACACATTAGATGTTGGGTTTTAATCCTCATTTCTTGTGGATATGCACATCAAAGCTTTAATTATTATTAAAATGTAAAATATTAATAAATTTTTTTTTATTTTACCTCAAATTTTTTGAAATTAGCGCCCGGAGCTTATGACCGAAAATGGATATGCTAATAATCAGAAAAAATTGAAAACTAATAATTTTTTGAATTAATGAAATTCAAAAATTAAAAAAATTGCTTTTAATGAATTAACCAATGAAATTTTTAAGAGAAAATTAAATAAAATACAAAGATTTTTTACAGTTGCCCAAAAGGACGGATTTCATGATTTTTCATTTCACGCAAAGCCTTAGTTTTACTTATCATTTTAAAGCTTATCATCTCACATTTTGTCTAATATGAATTTTTTCTTACCAGATTGTTGTTTAACAAGAGATATTGTCGCTCAAAGGTGACCTCTAAAAAATGTGTAGTTTATTCGATACAAATTTTAGGAAAATTTGGACCAACTTAAAAATAATAAAAAGCTTTTTCTTGTTTTTTTTCAAGTTCCAATGTAATTTTTAAGGTTCGTCCTAACACTTTTTTGAAATCTTCTTTTAAAATTTGTTTTTCGCTTAAAAAGTTGTCCCAAAATAATTAATTCAAAGCAAGCAAGAGATGAAGAACATAAAAAATTTCATCAAAAAAGAATGAAAAAAAAAACAAAAAAAGTAAAATAGAAATCTTTTTTTACAATTATTTTTGGTTTTTAAAATTCATCATCAGTGATTGACCTAGAGTCATCGCCAATCATACATTGTGAGATGATAAGCTTTAAAATTTTAAGTAAAACTAAGGTTTTGCGTGAAATGAAAAATCTTGAAATCCGTCCTTTTGGGAAACTGTAAAAAATCTTTGTTTATTATTATCTCTATCCTTGTATTCCTAAAAGACAATCGGACTAAACTTCATGAAGCCGATCAAAAATCGTTGATGTTTTATCACAATTTCTAAATTTGTAATTTTTTATGTAAATTTTTGTTTCTTTAAGCACTAACAAGCTTGAAAAACAATTAAAACTTGAGCCTTTAATCATTTTTCTATCAATTTCGATTTGAAAAAAAAAACAAAAAGTTGCAAAATTTCTTAGTAAATATTGTTTGCTCATCTAGTTAATTTTTTTAATTCTTAAAAAAAATTTAATGCAAAGCTTGGCCGTCTCGATTGTCCCCGCTGTAAATATCCAAAGTATAAAATATATCAATTTAATAGATTAAGGGATTTTCTATCAAAAAATTTTCTTAATATGAAAGAATAGAAATTTTTTAGCCCGCAGTAGCCATCAACATGGTTACCGCCTATTTTGGTGTTCCAATAGTCATCATACGCGGAAACCAATACTAATACATATTTTTTTTAAATTGCTGTCATATTACGGTATTTTGCATCATCTGTGAATTTATATTATTTATTATGTAAATTATTCTTTTCTAACACGAAAAAAAAATTTGAAACAAGACAAACTCATAGTCGAATACTTGAAATTTGCATTTGAAATATTTATTTGAGTTGAATGATTAATAAATTCAAAACTATCAAATATCTTTTTTTTTCTTTTTTGCTTTTAATTTATATTAATTTATTCAACTTTTATGTTTGTAAAAACCTAATCAAGAAAAGATATGATAATTCTATTTTAAATAACAACCAAAAAAAAAAAAAACTTGCTGGCAAAAAAAAGAGAGAAAAATAAATTAGAATGCCTAAACCATTGGTTACTGGCATATCACCAAAAGAAGGATATCCCGGTACAAAAGTAATTATACGTGGTGAATTTCTTGGTAAAGATGAAGAAGATTTAGTAGCTGTAATTATCTGTGGCGTTGATTGCACAATTAGAGCCAAATGGGAAAAGGAAAGTCGAATAACTACATACACTGGATTTTGTAAAGGAAAAGGAGATATTGTAATTGTTACTAACTCAGGCGGGCGAGGCACTTCATCAGTTGGTTTCCAGGGTTTAGTTAAGAAAAACATTGGTCCCTATGAGGAAACATGTACATGGGTTGATGAAGATTCAAAAGCTCTTTTGACTGGACTTAAAAGAGCAGCTGTTAATGAGTTATCACATGATAATCCTCTAAATATTAGTCTTGATGATTCTAGGTAAATGAATTTTATTTGAGATTTTCAAAAATAAAGATTTAATTTTTTTTTTATAAATTTTAAAAGTAAATATGGAATGGATTTTTTCGATAAAGAATTTCCGAATTGTAAATATTTATTTTCTTTAAAAAACTATTCAAAAATTAAAATTTTTTTTTTTTTTTTAAAAAAAAGCTTCGATTGATATGACCCAAGAAAATTTTAATGCATCAAGATTTTTGCTTGAAAATTATCAAAATGCTAAATTTGAAGATTTGAGACAAGGTCTCGAATACATGAAAAGAAATATTGGCTCGAAAACTATTAATTCTACTGATAATTTACTAAAAAATAATATATCATCATTTATGGATGCCATCAAAATTATGAAGGACATTCATTGGTTGAGCTCAAACGATAAGAAAAATGAATTTACGAGATCAATTGAATTAATGTTTAAAGGTGCATTTTATTTTAAAATTAAAAAATTTTATTAAATACTTATTTAAAATTGGGAATAATTATATAACGCATTAGAGACCGTATTTCATTCATTTTTCAACAGAGTTTTCTTTTGAGATATAAATTTATAATTCTTATAAAGCACTCACATTCACGATAACGAAAAAAAAATCGTTAAAAGAGTGTTGTTCATCTTTTCTTGCTCTAGTAAAAATTTGCTTAAACAAATGTTCACTGATGAAGTTTATTTGCTTAAGTCATGTTTTGCAGCCGCTTAACAGTTTTTTAAAAAACCATTTAAGGTTCAATAACGATTAAACGAAAGGCAAAAATTCCTTTAAAAAATTTTAATACAAACATTTTTGTTCTATTAATAATTTAAGGATAAACGAGAAAACGCAATAAAAATTAGTATAAGTGCAATCAAATTTCTACTTATCGTAGCATTTGACGAAAGCAATAAAATTTTTTTTTTTTTAATATTAGGAACTCAAATAAAAAACAAAAATTTATCAAAAAATTTTATTATATTTACTATACCCTCGATAGTAGTCCCGGTATATATTCGAAAACTTTCAAAATTCTACCACCCGCCTTTTTAGAAGCTGAAAGATCTGTGAATACATTTCATAAATAAAATCACTGAGTACAAATTCGAAACTCCAGATTTGTGGTATAACTATCGAGGGATTACGGTAATTAGCAAGAGCATCTTTTGCATTATTAGGACTGACACTTTTTTTCTTGCTGATAAACTCAGTAATGTTTTTAAGCTCACTGAAAGCAAGCAAATAAGTACAAATCTTGTATATTAAATTATTTTTCCAATTTAAAAATTAAATTTTTTTTTATTTAAAAAAATAAGTTGCGTTTTTCAAGTAGTTGCGTTAGTTTTTTTTTTTGATATGCTATTAAGATTTTTTGTTTCATTTATAGGTTCTAAAATTGCGTCAGTTAGTTAGTGACACCCAATAAATAATAGAATTTCTCGTTTGAAAATTTTATAAAGTTAAGTTTTTTTTAAAAAGATATATTGAAAACAGCCCACAGAATATACGATCAAGATTTAGCTTCAAAAGATCGAGCCGACATGATACGAAATTCTTTACAAATCTTGGACACATACAAATCATTAATTTATTTTCCTCAAAATGTCGACAAATGGCTAAAATTGGACGATTACGAACAAATAATAACAAGTTATAAACTAGCTAAAATGCAATTGAGTAAAGCAGAACCAGCCACACGTAAATCAACTTTATTCGCTCAGATTAAAAAAGATTTAGACTCAAGTGTTCTTGAAGTACAAAAACATATTTTAAAGAAATTAATTCAATTTCCGTCAAGTCCAGACGAACAAAAATTTCTAATCGAAAATTACATTTCTATTGAGAATATAATTGCCATTGAAGGAAATAAACGAAATGAAGTAGCCTTTAATCCAGCTTGGTATTGTCTAATTGAGGAAAAAAAATGGTTTATACAATTAATGCTTGAATGTAGAGATATGCACATTGCTGATGAAAAAGTCTCACTTGCAATCAAGCAATCAGACGACTCAAATAATAATAATTCCAAACAAGAACAGATAAATTCTTCAGATGTTTTAAAAGATGGTAAAAATTTATCCAATAATATATTAAACAATACTGAGGCTTCAAAAATACAAGTAATGACTCAAATACCACATGAAAGAAATAAATTCATAGAAGAATTGTGTCAAATGTTTTTCGATATTTTTACGGATTATTGGCGATTGGGTTCAATGTATTTGGGAAATTTGTTTAATAATTTACCTTCTACAAATAATGAAAGTATTAAAGCTAATGAATATCATGGCCTTGTTGGTGAAATATTAGAGACTTTTTGTAATATAGTTAGAGCTGCTTTTATACCACATACATTTGATAAGTCCTTAGCAAATACGAATTTGCTTTCTGAATGGCCTATACAACATGATGCACAAATCATAAGTCAAATATTACCACATTGTCTAAAAGTGTGTAGACTGTGTGCTCAACAAATTTTTTCATTAGATATACAACCAAAACAATTTGAATGTGTTAAGATTTTAATTTATGATCTTCGATGTGAATGTTTAGTTACTTTACTATCACAACCAACTAGAGGTAATATTTATATTTCTATAACGGAATATATGTGTGTTTGACAAGCACACAAAAAAGCTAAACAAAAGCATTAGCTTAAGTAACAGAAATACAAAATTTAAAATCACATATAATCACAATCGTGCTTGTCTTATAAAAATCAAAATTTATGATCAAAACTACTAAAAATTGAAAAAACAAAAAAATGAAAAAATTAATTTTACAATATATAAATTGTGAAATAGTATTGAATTTTTTAGCCCAGACTGAACCTGGGAGAAAAAGTTACGGTATTCCCTTGCTAGATAAAAAAGCATTTTTATTTAAGACACATTTTTAATAATAATGCACTAAATACCATCTCGTTCATGTTTGAGTATTTTGTTAGCTATAATACTTTCTCTAAGCGTCGAATTACGCTTTAATGCCACATTAAGGTTCGATTAAAGTGAAAAAATTCGGAAAATTAAATAACAAATGAATAATAAAAATATTCATTCCATTTTTAATTTTCGAATTTCTTCACTTATAAGTAATAATAAATCAGAAGTATCTGATACAAAGGGTTTTTTTTGTTAGAAAAAAAGTAAAAAGTTAATTTTTTTCTCTTTAATTCTAAGTTAAATTTTATTCATTCAAGAAAAATGATCGAAACCACAGAAATTTTCGATATTGTACATCAAAGAAAGTAATATATCAAACAATACTAATTATTTTAAAGATTACCTCATTTCTCGTTTTTTGTACAAATAAAAGTACCGTAATACCTTGCAAACAAATGCATGCAATTCAAATCAAAATTTTAAGAATAAATGCGCCAAAAAAAGCGATTGGAAAAACCTAAAAATAATCAAACCATTGTTTGATACTGTTGATTAGGTTCTCTATTAGAATATATGGTAAAAAATTAAAAATTCTTTTATTTTGGGGTGTGTTGAAATTTTAGGTTTTAATTCAATGCATTCCTATACAAGGTATTACGGTAATATTAGACTGCTCTTAAAATCAAGAAATGACGTAATCTTACGCAATATCGCGTACTAATACATATTCATTCATGGCTTTGGATTTTAGAGATTAAAACATCAAAATTAAAAAAAAACTGACAAAAAAATTTAACATTCAATGTGTTAAAACTAAAAATTTAGTACAAAGGAAGATTTTGTACAAAGACGCTATTTTACGTCGGATAAAGTCATTTCTAGATTTTAAGAGGAGCCTTATTTTTCTAATGAAATTATCTAATGATAGACTTAAATTACCAACATTCTAAAAAAATCGACTAGAAGAGTTTTTTGTTACTCTGGACCTTGTTACGAGAATGCGAAATAAACAGCTTCTTATGGAAATTATTACGTAAATTAAACGTAAATCCTAAAAGGTCTATAAATTCATTTAAGTAATAAAATCAATGTGGTTTTTCGATATAGTATTCCTATCATTTGCTAGTCGATTTAAAAAAAAATTTCCTCGAATCATTCGTTTTTAAAATACAAAATTATATCCAAGATTTCTTAACTCACCTATGATACGGTCGGTTTTATTTAAACACCTTAAATAATGATAGTTTACTTTTTCAAATATGATTTCCAAACTTGTTCTAAACATAGATATATAAAACTTTTTGGTTATGGTTGACTTGCCACGACATTTAAACGAACGTTTAATTTAACTTAGTGCATATTAGCTTTTCGCGTAGCTTTTGCAATATTTGACGAAATTTTTCGAATCTTTGCTAAAAACCACGTCTTAATCCCTTTCTTAATTCGACTGTGTTAATTTAAAATTAGGAATCATTTTTCATGCTTGAAAAGAATTAAAATAAAAGAGCTATCTTTAACAATTTCAAAAAGGTACCTTTTCGCCAGATTTTAGAAAATTTATATATTTTCATTTTTCAAGAAAAGAGTGATTTTTTAGTAAATTCTCTCAAATGTTAGAACTTTAAATAAAGTTTTTCTTTTAATCTGGATGGGTCCTTCTGATAGAACC
Source organism: Brachionus calyciflorus (assembly GCA_002922825.1). Taxonomy (NCBI): domain Eukaryota; kingdom Metazoa; phylum Rotifera; class Eurotatoria; order Ploima; family Brachionidae; genus Brachionus; species Brachionus calyciflorus. Next base: position 73,955 of record NTPY01000067.1, read on the forward strand.
GAGTAAAATATATTCAATGCTTTCCTTTTTGATACAAATTTTTTTTTGATGCACTTGATTTTTTCATCAATATTTTAAGAAATTTTATATAGATTAAGAAATATAAATGCAAATTTGAAATCTTAGATCAAAAAATATTCGTTGGAAATTTTATTTTTCGGTCTAGAATTTTTGGTGTTAAAAAAGAAATTTTAGTGATAAAAAAATAAATAGCCTTATACAAAAATCTTAGCGATTTTGTTCTATATTAAAAATTGATTCTATAGAATTATATATATATTCATTTCTTTTATTATTTTTTTAAACAGAAATATTAGCAACTCTGGGCTTTGAAGAGCCTGATTGGATAGTGGATCGAGATGTTGATTCTGAAAATAATTCTTGCTTAATAACAAATTTGGTAAATTAAAAAAAAATTGATTTTACTTAACTTAAAATAAATTTATTTCTCATTTTAGCCATCTAGATTCGAGGCTAAATTTAACAGAGCACTTTCACTATGTAAAGAATATGTTTTAGATGATAAAAAAGGCGAAAAATCAGTAAGGCTAAACAAAATATTTTAAAATTTCATTATTATTAATTTCTTTTCAATTGAAAAGCTTTTTAAAGATCCTGTCTTTTCGAAAAAAATAGCCATGTTACTCTATGGTATATCTCATGCATTTATGAAACGAATAAATAGATTTATGTCTAAAGAGGACTCATTGCCTAAATTTGTACAAATGAGTCGATCGAAATTGCTTCTTTATTTATACAATAATTTAACAGTATGTAAAAGAAAGGCTTTGCCAAATATATGGCAAACAATAGCTAATCACAAGTATCAGCAATTCGATCAAGTTATTAAAGAAAGTAAAAAGAATTTGAAAGAATTGCAAGATATGTTATTAAAGCAGTATGTCTCCGAGGCTACAAAACCAATAGTTGATAACATTGAGAGCAATTTATATGCTGGAAGATACGATTTTTCTGAATGCTCAGCACCTTTAAGTAAAAATTTCAACTTTTTTTATTAAAAATTTTTTTTTAATTTTTAAAATCAAAAAGCTGTTAGAAACTATGTTAAACAAATTATAATGAGTTTATTAAACATTCATTCCGAGTTATTTTTACTCAATAAGTCATTAATACAAGCTGTTTTGACTCAAGCAGTAAAAGAAATATACACTAAGCTCTTTTCGCTATTTGTTAATATTCCAAATTTTTGTGTATCAGCTGCAATACAAGCTTACATTGATATATTTTGTTTGAAAGAAACATTTAAACTCTATACAAGTGATGAGTCCAAAGAGATCTTACATAAAATTCTAAAATTAATACCGAGCAATTCTTTCGAACAGAATAAGTCACTAATGACCAAGTTAATTGGTGATTTTGAAAAGGGTATGCAACCGTATTTGGCTGTATTTCATACTCAACCACCGACTTCATCAGTAAATATTTCATTACAATCAAACGAAAATAAATAAATAATTTATATAAAAAAGTTTTTATAATTGGAGACATTTTGTTTTAGATAATTTTTTTTTTAAAAAAAGGATTTCGAAAATGAGCATTTTCTTAAGTCTCATTATTATTTAATAATTCTATTTTAAATTTTTTTTTTTTTGTTAAGTTGAAAATAAAAATACCTTTATATGTATTTTTTTTAATGGAATTTATTAAATTTGATTGAAAAAACTAAAATTTTTCGTTGTCGGTTCCAACTTGCTCATTATTTTATTAGCCGTAGAAAAAAAATATTAATTAAGCCCAGCAAGTGAGCGTTTTTTAATTTTAAAAATCTGGAATTTGAAATGTCGCTTTTTTTTAAAAATTTATTTTATTTAAAAAAAAAAAAAACTTCTTTTTGGGTTTAGCAAGATTGTTACACTTTGTAGCAATTTACAGAATAAATTTATAACTTTCCATTCAAAAGTTATAGCAATTTGAATGAATTAAAATGACGAATTGAAATTTACTGTACACAGCCCATTTTTAATACATGGAAAAATATTTTTTTGTTCCGAAATAAATATATGCACTAAGTCAAAAGTGATTAAAAAAATAAAATGTTTTTTTTTTTTAATTTTAAAAATTAATACGGATTCAGAAATTAAAAATAAAAAAAATATCTAAATTGAATAAAAAAAAATTGATTTAAAAAATAAAAAATAGTGATAATTAATTTAAAGGTTATTAATTTTAACTGGGTCTTCTTCTAGGTTTTCTTTTTGAAATGGATGTAAAGTCCGATTTTTACTCATTCGTTTCAAAATTTGCTTATAAAATTGGGCGTTCTAGATGCAAACCCTTGTCAACATCTTACATGAGATTCTCTGTTGTTACCAATTTCTCATGAGGTCTCAATAGATCTCATATCGTTAACAAAGATTTTAAATTCTAATTAAATTGATTTTATTAATCGATCAAATTACAAATAAAAGAAACTAAGTACAGCTTTTCTACCGAACTAGAGCGTACCCGTACCGTAACCCTAGCGAACCCGAACCGTACCCGTACTAAAAAAAAAATTTTTTTTTAGACCGTACTCGAACCGTACTAAAAAAAATTTTCCAAAAAAGAAATTAAAAAAAAAAAATTTTTTTTTAGTACGGTTCGGGTACAATCGGGTTCGCTAGAGGAACGGTACGGTGTTAATTCGATACAAAAGCTGTATAATGTATTAAGAGTTTATTTTGATGTCAGTTTATCTCATTGAAAATAATTTTTATAAAAAAATTTCAGAGAGTTTGGCAATTAAAATCTGTCAAAGAAAAGAGCCTCTTTCATACTCTAATATAAATATTCCTTTTGATTTAATTTTGAAATTAAAAATACAATAATTTTTTTTCTGAAAAAAATTTGGAAAAAAATAACCATTTAAAAAGCGACACATTAAAAATGTCATCTAAGCCTAAAAACAAACCAAAATCGTCTTCATTTTTTGACATGAAAGTAAAAGACGAAGACGATCAAGTACCATCTAGTGATTCCGATGGTGAACAAATACAAGTAAGAGATTCTAAAATAGAACAAGACGATCAAGAGCGTAAGCAGGACATAAAAGAAAGAGAAGAATTTGCAGAGCGCTTGAGAGCTAAGGATGAAGAGCGTACTAAACGTAAAATGGACAATCAGACTAAAAAAGCCCTTGAAGAAGCTGCCAAAAGGCTTAAACTCGAGAAAGAAGATCGTAACAAAGTAATTCCACAATTGAGAGAAACTTCACGTCAAGTCTATCTCGAAAGACGTGAACAAGATAAATTAGCCGAATTAGAACAAGAAGTCATGGATGAAGAATATCTATGGCAAGGTGTCAAACTAACCGAATACGAGAAACAACGTTTAGAACAAAAAAAGAAAACACTAGAGATCGCACGTCAATATAAAGAAGCAGACAAATTGGAAAAAGTCGAACGCTACTATATTCCAGATGAAAAATTAGACCCGAAAAAACACAAAGATAAATATTCCGAAGACATTAAAGAAAAGGGTGTAAATTTCGAGCATAAAAAATGGGAAGAAGAACATTTGAATGCTGCTCTACTTGAATTCGGCTCGAAAGATGCCAAACAAAAATTAAAAAAAGAAAAAGATTACGATTATGTTCTAGACGATGAAATAGACTTTGTTAAATCGTTGAGAATACCAGGCAAAAATGAGAAAAAAAATAAAGATTATGACAATGATTTAGAAGTCGATACGGAAACAAGAGCCAAAAAGTCAATTCAAGAAACCCGAAAATCATTGCCGATCTATTCATATAGACAAGGTCTACTCGATGCCATCAAAGAGCATCAAGTAATTATTATTGAAGGTGAAACTGGTTCGGGTAAAACAACACAAATAACTCAATATTTATACGAAGATGGCTATACGAAAATAAACGGTGAAAAAAAGAAAATTGGTTGTACACAACCACGTCGTGTTGCTGCCATGAGTGTAGCGGCACGTGTAGCTGAAGAAATGGGTGTTAAACTTGGTACAGACGTTGGCTACTCGATTAGATTCGAAGATTGTACATCAGAGAGAACAGTAGTTAAATACATGACTGATGGTATGTTGCTAAGAGAATTTTTAAACGAGCCTGATTTAGAATCGTATAGTGTGTTAATAATTGACGAAGCTCATGAACGTACTTTACATACTGATATTTTATTTGGTCTAGTTAAGGATATAGCTAGATTTAGATCCGATTTAAAATTGTTAATATCAAGTGCCACTATGGATTGTGAAAAATTTTCGGAATTTTTCGATGGAGCTCCCATTTTTCGCATACCTGGTCGTCGATTTCCAGTAGATATATTCTACACAAAACAACCAGAGGCCGATTATTTACAAGCGTGTGTAGTCACTGTATTCCAAATACACATAACACAACCATTAGGTGATATACTTGTTTTCTTAACAGGTCAAGAAGAAATTGAAGCGTGTAGTGAAATGTTGACAGAAAAGGCTAGAAAATTGGGTAAAAAAGTAAAAGAGTTGATTGTATTACCAATCTATTCGAATTTACCATCGGATATGCAGATTAAAATTTTCGAACCAACACCACCCAATGCTAGAAAAGTTATTCTAGCTACAAATATAGCTGAGACTTCGTTGACTATAGACGGTATTATTTATGTTATTGATCCAGGATTTTGTAAACAAAAAACTTACAATGCTCGCACTGGTATGGAGAGTTTAATAGTTACACCCATTTCGAAAGCATCGGCTAATCAACGAGCAGGTCGTGCTGGTCGTGTATCACCTGGTAAATGTTTTCGACTTTATACTCTAAATGCATATGAAAAAGAATTAGAAGATAATTCAATACCAGAGATACAGCGTACAAATTTAGGAAATGTTGTTTTATTACTTAAAAGTTTAGGCATAAATGACTTGGTACATTTTGATTATATAGATCCGCCACCACATGAGACTTTAGTAATGGCTTTAGAGCAATTGTATGCACTTGGTGCTCTAAATCATAAGGCTGAATTGACTAAATTAGGTAGGCGTATGGCTGAGTTTCCAGTTGATCCTATGCTTTCTAAAACTTTAATTGCCTCGGAAAAATATAAATGTTCTGAAGAAATTTTAACTATTTGCTCAATGTTATCTGTAAATAATGCCATTTTTTATCGACCTAAAGACAAAATAATTCATGCTGATGCAGCTAGACAAAATTTTACAAATCCAGCTGGAGATCATTTGACTTTATTGAATATTTATAAACAATGGGAAGATACGAATTATTCAACACAATGGTGTTTTGAGAATTTTATACAACATAGATCGATGAAAAGAGCTAGAGATGTACGCGATCAATTAGCTGGTCTTATGGAGCGTGTTGAAATCGAACTAGTTTCATGTATTGATGATACAATAGCCATTAGAAAAGCAGTGACAGCTGGATTTTTCTATCACTCAGCTAAACTTAGTAAAAGTGGTTCGTATAAAACGACTAAACATCAACAAACTGTTCATATACATCCGAATTCGTGTCTTTTTGAATCCTTACCAAGATGGGTAGTTTATCATGAATTAGTTTTTACGACTAAAGAATATATGAGACAAATTATTGAAATTGAAAATGAATGGCTTGTTGAAGTAGCGCCACATTATTATAATGCAAAAAATTTAGAGGATACTAGCAATCATAAGATGCCAAAAAATACTGGCAAAACGTCTGATCAAGTCACTAGAAAATATCCTGCATCAAATTAGTTTTTTTTGTTGGCAATAGATTAATTATATAAAAAAAATTATTATTTTTTTCTTATCTTCTGTTATTGTAAATAAAAAGTTTTTTGAAATGAAAAATATTTGAAAAGAATCTTTTTCAACAAATTTTCTGAATAAAAATTCTTAAAGACTCTTAGGGTCGACTTAGTCATAAAAAATCGAATATTCTTTTCATAAAAATAAAAATTGGTCTAACTCTAAAAATAAATTAACCATTAGAAGTTTATGTTCAATTTTGAACTTCAATTTGCATTCAATGCCCAACCATGATGTTACCAGCTTAGAAGAATCTGTTCTTATTTATTCAGTAATCTTTCATGGTCTACAAGATCAAAAGCTTTTAAGAAATTAAAGAAAATTGCAAGAACTGCTATACATTTTATTACTAATGTTATTAAAAACTGAAATATTGTATTGTTCTTAACACAAAAGGAATTTCATCATCTATCCCTCGACACTTTTTGATTTGAAAAAAGAGTCGAAAAAAAGAAACATGATGGTTTTTTCGATTGATTTTTTTTGAAAAAATGAGCTTATCTTAAACTTATAAGAAAAGCTAAAATATCGGTCCAATAATGTGTCGCTGTCTGAATAAGCTATTCAATTTTTAACATTGAACCTGATTTATTAATTAGTTAATTGTGCTGGGACACTTGACACAAGCATGCCGAAGGAATTTTTAGAAATGTAATCTCTTGACCAGTACTCTACTACTAGTACATTTTAAAAATTGTACCACCTCTTTTTATAAGTAATAAGACAAAAAACTTAATTACAATAAAAAGATAGTAGGTACACATTTAAAATTTCAGACGATGGTATATCTATCGAGTGTTTTCGCTAAGTCGAAATTCGAATTAACTCTAATGCCATCGAAACCATGTTAAAAAATTTTTAAATTCTTTTTTTAGAAAAATGCCAAGAGTAAAGCCAAACATTTGTTTTTATTTTAGCCAAATATTCGCTTATACTCTAAATATAATTACAAAAAAACAAAAAAAACAATCCAGTAAAAAACGAATAAAGAGAATTCAACAAAAACTTTTTCAGTCTTTTTGGTCCAGAAACAGATCAAAAGTACAATCAAGAAGACAAATAAACACAAATTCCTTTGAACTAATCAAATTCGACTAGAATTTACTTAGATTTACTCAATAAGAATTGATTTAAAAAATCAAGTTAAGTTCTGGTTTGAGTCTAATTTTATTTCTTAGATAAGTCAAAACTTTGCAATACTAATTTTAATCAAGAGTATAATGATCACACGATTATGATAGAGTTATTTTGGTTTTTAAACGTTTGTATAGCTAAATTATTAGACTAAATCAAATTTAAACTAAGTTTTCAATCAAAATCTTGATTTCAATTTAGTTTTGAAATCCTAACTGTAAATATAAACGAGATTACCCTTAAAAAAATTAGTACTTAAATTATTTCTATTTTGTTTAATTTATTTAGAAAATAAAATAAAACTTAAAATGACTTCAACAAATAAACTACCTTTATTTCAAAGAATTGTTACTTTGATAAAATCACCAGAATTTCGTGGATACTTTTTGAGCACTCATTTTTGGGGACCAGGTAACAAATTTTATTTCTTAGTAATTTCTATTGACCAAAGAAATTAAATTTAAAAAAATAAAATTAAAGTTGCAAATTGGGGTTTACCATTAGCTGCAATCGCCGATTTAAAGAAAGATGTTAATATAATTAGTCCAAAAATGACTTTTGCCATGTGTATTTATTCATTGTTGTTTATGAGATTTGCCATTATGGTCAAACCTGTCAATCCACTTTTGTTCGCGTGTCATTTTACAAATGAAATAGCCCAATTAACACAAGGTGCTAGACTAGTAAATCACAATATGAAACATAAAGAGAATAAACAAGGGAATGCTTAATAAAAAAAAAATTATCCACTGCATATTTACCAAATTTTAGTGAAATTTTTTTTCCGTATAATATTTTAGTTTATATTAGTCAAATAAAAATTAAATATCTAACTGATATATGTTTATGATATAAAAATTGTATTATTTTGTTTTCTTCTGAATACCGGATATGATTCTATGATTTTTAATGCAGCCGTAAAATCTGAAAATTATAATAAAGCGCTTTCTCTTATGGCCATCTTAATAATGAAATGACGTTTTAATAACAGTCTTTTTGAGACTTTTTTTCATTCAAAAAATAAAATGTTAAAAAATTAAAAATATAAAAATTTGTTTAGATTTTTTTGAAATGCATACCTAATACTGGGTTAGGGGTACTTTTCCCCGATTTATGAATGTTTACTAAGTTTTGATTAATTTTCATGGTGATCAATAAAAAATAAAAATAGTGGAACAGTAAGATGGTACTTTTGGGTCTTACAAAGAACTGTATCTTAGCGAAGATATTACTATTGATGTTTATATGAAACGTATTGCTGCTATGACAATAATTTATTTAAAAAAAAAAGAGAAAACAGAGGTTGCTCAACAAAATATTTCATCCTGTAAGCAATACGAAATGTATAACGAAATGATGCCCATGCATGAATCAATAAAAAAAATGCAATGATTTGTGTCGTCTTGATAAAAAATTATGTGAAAATAAATAAACAATTTTGATTAGAGAATAAAAAAATTTTTATCACCTATTTCAAAAAGGCGCTTTTTCCCCTAAAATTTGGACCAAGGAAAAAGCACCCGTCACGTAATACTTGCGAATTAACGACGTAACCGTACCCGTTATCCAGTAGACGTACCATACTAAGAAATTTGGATTTTTTATAATTTGTTTAAAAAATTTTTCTAATCTATTTTAGTATTTGACCAAAAATGGAAAACTTTAATTTGATCTTAAAATAGAAAAAATTAAAGAATCAAAATTTAAAACAAACAGAAATAAATTTATTAAATAAAGTTGGCAATAGAAATTTTTTAGCGTTCCAGCAGTTTGGTAATTTATATTTTGTAAAGTATCTGATCTAAGACCGAAACATAAATAGTGAGCGCATGGCCGAGTGGTGTAAGTCGAAGTCCTTTGGAGCGAAAGGTCTAAGGTAAACTAAGTGATGAAATTTTCTAACAAAGTAAAATGTTAAATGCAAAATTAAAAAAAGATTAATCGTAATCGACTTGCATATAAACAAAAGCTAATAGGATGCGTTACATACAGCGCATTGTAACTCTAGATGGGCGCAACCATTCGCCACCAAATGGGACTGATTAGAGATAATAAGGCTTGCGAGTCGTGGCGACTTAAAATAAGGGTTCCGAAAGGAGTTTGCTACTAAGCGCTCGGTCGTGAGTAGAAAAAAAAATGTTTTTATTATTCTTTTAAATTATGTCGTTATTTTTATTATTTCCAAAAAAAATTTTTACAAAATTTTTCATGAGTCTAATATAAATAATGAATTTGTATATCTTAAAAACGGTAAATTTTCCTAAAAACCAATCACGTTATATATTCTAGCCTAAGATTTTTTACGTTCTAAAATGCTAAAATCTTTAAATTGGTAATTAATATTAACAGTTTTATATCCAATTTTTTTATCGCGAATTTTTAGATTGTCATGTCTTCTTGGAAAAAACGACAAATTTCGATTAAAAATTATGTAATTTTAATCGAAATCGGTAATTTGAGCTAAAATTTTTTTATTAGTATTTTTTTAGAACTGCTTGATTGTGAAGTTTCAACTAATTCAATTTTTGCTAAAGATTTTGATAATTATTAGCGTAACTTCTCAAAAATATATAAAGTTTAAGGCAATTGAAAGTCAAATAATTAGATTTGCAAATCGTTTAATTTTTTGTGTTTTAATCAAAATTTACATACAATTTTGAAATCTTGCAATTGAAAAATATAGTAAGAACTAAAAAAATAAATATCAAAAAATAAATGAGTGGAGTGCGTTTGAATTTTTTTGATGTTTTTGAAAAAAATTAAATTCACAAATTTCACTTGATGAGTTTAATTTTTATTTGAACTATTTAATAATTCAAATTTAAGAATTTTTTACAGAAAAGTCTTCCAATAGGTCTTTTGACTTCAATTTTTGAAATATCAGGTTATTGCTAACCTTTAATTTTTTTGGTTAATAAATTAATCAAAAAAATTAATTTTTTTTGTCGATTAATAATAAATTCAAACTCTGTAAATAGAATTTTAAACTTTAAAAATATTAAAAAAAAGTTTAAGAGCAATCAACTTAATTTACTTAGTTCCAAAAATTTTATTTTAGAGGTTAATCAAGATTGAAAAATTAATTTTTTTTAAGTCAATAAATTTCGACACAATTCAGTTAACAAGTGGACTTACCTTTTGGACAATTAATTTTGTATAATCAAGCAAAATCTAACAAATTAGGGAAGTTTTAAAATTTTTCAGCACTTTCCTAAAAAAATTTTAAACAAAAAAAATTACTATATTTTTCAATTACAAGATTTCAAAATTGTATGTAAATTTTGATTAAAACACAAAAAATTAAACAAAATTATTGCTAAAATTTTTATTCGGTTATCTTTTTTTCTTAAAATTAGGAAATTTATTATTATAGTACAAAAATTTTACAAAAAATTTTTAAATATACAGTCACGTCGCGTTAATCCGAACATTTGGGGAGTCAAAAATTTCAGTTCGGATTAAATATTTCGAATTAAAAAATTAATTATATTCATAATAATTTGCTTAAATTTTTTTTATTTCTAATAAAAACTACAAAAATTATTTTTATTGTAAGTAAAATAATACAAATTAAGAAAAAATTATTTGAGCTTTGATTTATTTTTGACCTTTTACTATTTATTTTATCTAAAAGCTGCATGTTTTATATAAGAAAATGAAAAAAAAATCTTAGTTCGAATTAAAAAATAAAAAATTACATTGTAAAGATATTAATTAGTTGATGCTGGGGAAATAAAATTTTGTTCGAATACCAAAATAATCCGAATTTTTAGAACTTTTTAGTTCGATTAAAAAAATATATTTAACATTATTTTATATTGCAAATGGAGTAGGGAATATACAAAAAGTGTTCGAAACCTAAAAAGTTCGGATAAATGAGGTCCGGATTAACGCGACGTGACTGTACACTGTATAATTATCTTTAGAACAACACATCAAGTGTTTGTGTTTAATGAAAATTGAAACGTTGCATTTTTTGGTGAGCTGAATTAAACTGATTTGAATTTTAGCCACAATTTTTAATCACATGATTTAAATTATTTCTGGAATGTTGCAATTTTATAAATTTTTTTCTATAGCTTCTTTTCATTTTTCAAAAAGCCAAAATATAATTAATATTCAATAATTTATTCCAAATTTTGCGATTTAATATGGCTGTGTCGAAATTTGTTGAGCTATTCGAAGAAAAGTTGAAAAAAAACAATATGGGTGAAACATTTTCATTCAATGATTATCTCAATGAATTAAACACCTTGACCCCAACGAAGGACATTGCCAAACTTGGCCTTGCTTATGATCTTACCGATGAGGAAATTTTTGATTATTCGAAAGAGTGCATTTTGCGTAATTTGATCAACAATACCGATTTTAAAAAAGAGTCGAAGTTTTCGTTGGAAATTCTTTTCAAAGTCTATGAGTTTATGAAAAAAACAACCTACTCACCAGACTTGCTAGCCGAAAGTTTTATTTTACTCCATTCGAGCAAATGTAATGGAAAGTGGCACAATTTCAAGGCTTTTTTCGAACATTTCGATTGTCATATTGTCAAACGTGAAGACTTTGAATATTACGATGAATTAAAATCGTTATTTGAAAGCATACTAAAAATTGATTATTTCAAATCGACGGTAATCGATTCAGTCAAAAATGTATATGCAAAGGCGGACTTCAATTTTTCTCATTTGGAACTAGTTATGCTAAATTGTGGCTTGGAATCATTACTAGGATTTGCTGGCAAAAACAAAATATATGTAAATGTACAACAATTTTTACAAATTAAGAAAAATAGGCGATTCAAATGGTTTTTGGACGAAGAAAAAGATATTGTATTCAATTTGGAATTTATTAGATTAGTCTTCCATGAAACAGTACATGTTGTTTTGCGCTCAAATACGAAAGATTTGAATTCATCGAGCCCTTTTCTAGACAAGAAAAAACCCCAACAAACAATAATAAGCGAGAAGGACCTTCTTGAGTTAGGTTTAAAAACCGAGATCAAAGTATTTCATGGTCTAATAAATTTGTTGGATTCATTTGAAACAGGTGAATTGAATGTTCCTCTTTGTGCTCAATTTGTCGAGGACTTTTTGGCAAATAAACAAGTCGATTTTAATCTCGAAAAATCTCAGTGCAAAACGTTCAGAGAAGAAGACTTTTTAAAGATGGCTTTAGACTACCGTCCACGCGAATTAAAAAGATTTTTCTAATTTTTCATCTTCAAAACTAATACAAAAAATTTTGTTTTTTGTTTTAATAATAAATCGATTAAAAAAATTAATCTTTTTTTTTCATCCCTTACTGAATTTTTTAATTTTAACCTCATTTTATATAATGCTTATTTTGTAACTTAAGATCAAGTCTAGCGAGTTTAGCTTAATTTTTAAATCAATGGCAACTTTAGCTGTAAACTAAATAGTTAATAATTATAGATTTTAATTATTTTTGTTTTATTAAATTAAAATAGGGTCAAAAAAATATTTTTTAAGGCTACTTTTTCTGAATCATACTACTTTTATCATTCAGTTAAAAAAATAGTTTTTTGAGGCCTCAATGAAAAGTCTACTTTCGAATTAATTTTAATTATTAAAAAAAATAAATTTATTTGGTATTCATATAAAATTAAAATAGATTATTTTTGTTTGTTTCTAGACTTTCTTTTTATTTAAACTTTTCCCTGTCTTTAAAGTTAAAAAAAGAAGCTCAAAATTGTTGTAATTTTTATAGGTTCGATAAGTACTTTGAGCCTTCTTCATCGAGGGGGCATCGAAAAAGGAACTATTTTCTTTTTCGAAGCACTAATCTTATTTTTATGGCTAGAAAGTTTAAAAAATAAATAAATTCTAAATTCTATGCATTCAGGACATTTTTTGACTTAAATTTTTTCGTTATAAAGTATGTCTTTTACAACTTTTTTAAAAAAATTTTGTTATCAAAGATTTTTTTTTAGTATAAATTTTTTCATTTAATATTAATTTTTTCATTTAATCTCAAATTTTTTTGCTGAAAACATGCAAAGTTTTAAAGAGTTTCTTAGTGGAACAAATTCAAATAAACAAATAATGAATACTAAAACATTAGAAGAACAGAACGCGTTAGCTAGAAATAATATAATGTAAAGAGACAACAAAAGACGAGAACAAGATAATGCACCAAATAATAATTCTCAAGATTATCATGTAACCAAAGAACCTTTAAGAGATAATACAAAAGAGCAGAACCATGAAAATGTTACTCATACGGAAATTTGCACAGGTTCACTTAGTCTACGACTGAAACAAATACTAAATAACACAAGAAAAATTATAAATGAAAACTAATAACCCAACCTAAAAACCTCAAAATAATATAATTTATATAAAAAATTAACAAAAAAATAATGATATACTGTTAATGCAAGAAATGTGGTGCTTTAAGAGATGTGAAGTGATCAACCTTTTAGGACATGACGCTAACTACAAAATTTATTTTAAATCAAGCAAAGAAGAAAATGAAGAAAACGCTAAAGCAAATCTAGGGAGGAAATTTGGAGAAATAGGTTGGATAATTAACAAAAAATATATTAAACCATAAGGTCTACTTTATTAATGAAAGAATCAAGATTCTAAAATTTAATCAATATGCTATAATTGGAGTTTATCTGACATATAGTGACAATACAATCGAAAACAAAATAATAAAAGATAATGAAGATAATTTAGGGTACTAACAAACATTTATAATCAACTAAAAAATCAACAAAAAGTTATTTTTTCAGGAGACTTTAATTGCGATTTTAACAGAAAAAATGAAAGTGATAAACTAATGTCAAAATGGTTAAAAAACAATACATTAGAATGTTATGATACGCTGAAAATAGAATCTCCAAAATATACATACCAAAAAAATGGGAAAACAAGCTGGATAAATCACATAATTTTCCCAATAGAAGCCGATTATATTAAAAATATTAAAATAGATATTTCAAAGTGGAATTGCGGTGATCACTTAGCACTAAGTTGTTCTCTAGATGAAACGTCGGAAAAACTCAAAAATTATAAAATTGAGACCAAGAAGCAAGCAAAAATCGTTTGGAATAGCAAAACCATAGATATATTTAATAATAAGCTACAAAATATACTACATGGTCTAAGTGATTCTATCCCAGAACATGTTTTGAAGGATAAAAATTCAACCAAAAAACACATAGAAAAATTAGTAAGCAATTTAAATCGTATTATCTTAGAAGCGGCAGAAGAAATCACAGAAGAAAATTTGATAAAAAAGCATAAAATTAAATTAAATGGCTGGTGGGATTCAGATATGAAAGAGTTATATTTGGAGTTTAAAAAAGCAACTAAAGAATATAGACAAAACCGAACAACCCTAAATTAGACGACAAATGAAACGTAACAGAATGTTTGTCACAAACAAAAAGATGTTTCATAAAAATATAGGCAATCAACTCGATGAAAAAATAGATACCAAAATTGACTTAGATGTAGCAAGAAATGAAATTTTTAAATTATTTAATGAATCAGAAATTTGTAACAAAGAGATACAAAATAAGAGTAAAGAAAAAGTAGATAAATTTATGAAACATAATTGTTGATATGAAACTAGAAGACGATGAAATAATTGAAATCATACAAAAATTACCAAACAATAAAACATCGGGCTACAATAGAAATCAAATGAGAAGATAAAATATGGATTAAGTCCAAAACTGTTAAATGTTCTGAAATTAATACTTGAAATAATCATCAACTATGCCATTATGCCCAAAAACTTTTACATAGGTGTTGTAAAACTACTTTTTAAAGACAAAAACAAAGATCATGACGGCATAAACAATCCCAGACCACTTACCATTTCAGATACAATGGCGATAATTTATGAGAAAATTATACTTAAAAGAATAAACAAAAAATATCAAGGAATCAAAAATCAATTTGGTTTTAGAACCAATTCATCATGTGGGCATGCTGTATTTGCATTCAAAGATTTGAATTATTCAATCGTAGACAGAACAAAACTACAATTGGAGCCACAATTGATGCAAGTAAGGCATTTGATAAAGTAAATAGGGTTAACCTGTGGTTTAAATTAATGAAAATAATAGAAGCATATCTCTTAAGATCCTTAATTAACTACTACCTGGTATCTAAAATAATAATTTTTATTAATAATAAATACACGAATATTTTTATTATTACAAGAGGAGTAAAACAAGGTGGACCTCTAAGTCCACTCCTTTTTGCTATTTACATTGATCAACTAAGTGCATTATTAGACACAGATCCGGGCGGTTTCATTATAGGTGAAATTAAAATAGATAATATTTTATATGCTGATGATCTATTACTATTGGCAAACAGTTTTAAAGAACTAGAACGGTTATTAAAAATAACAGAAAAATATTAAAGTGAATTTGAAATTAAGTTCAACCCTACAAAAACGAATTATATCATATTCTTTGATAATAAAAAGAACATAAATAGTGAGCTGATCATTTTTCAAGGCAACATTATTGAACGAGTAGATAAAATTAAATACCTAGGTGTATGGATAGACGAGAAATTAACCAGTAAATCAAATCTTAAAAAACGCATCCCATCGTATTCATTTTCTTTTTATCAACTGAAAAACTGTGGTAAAACAAGTTAGCATGTGACTACGGAAGTTAAATTGTGTTTTTACAAAACATATACCAGTCCGGTGCTTTATTATGGAATAGAAAATTGTAGTCTTAGTAAAACACAAATGATTACTTTACAAAGACTTGAATCACATTTTATTAAATCCATGTTTCAAATAAAGAAAAAATCAAGAAGTACACGACTAATTAGAGCTTGTAGAATAGAAACTGTTATCGAAATGATTAACAAATATAAAATAAATTTTGCTAATAGATTGACTCAGTTTGAAACAACTGCTAAAATGATATATCAATATGGATGGACAAAAAAAGTCTGTAACATGAAGTTAAACAATAAACAAATGGTCAAAATGATTTTGGAAAAATTATAATAGATGGATTAAGGTTAGAAAATCCAACTAAACACAAGAATAATGAGAATCTGAAAAATGAACTAATACAAGAGGTCAAAGTAATGCTCAAAATGATAGGAAATGATCGAACAAAAAAATTGAACTAACTATTAGAAGTTAAATTTAAAAACTCCCAGGCCATTTAAAAGAAATATAATATAAAGAAAAATGAAAACAATTTTAAACTATTTTATTTAATATTTTTTATTTTTTTATTTTTATAATATTTTGTATATATCAGCTTAATTGGAATACTTTTATTATTGTTTTTTTAATTTTAAACAAGGAAAAAGAAATTGTACCGTATTCCCTTGTTTTTTAATGCAGCACCAAAACCCGAAAAATCTTTTTTAGAGCAGGCACTTAGTACCATCTACCCCATGTTATAGTGGCCTAATTTTTGAGGCCTGCGCTAAAAAATAAGTTTCTGGTTTAGGGGCAGGGATAAAATTAACCCGGCTTTAAAATTCGTAAAAAAAATTTAATTCGATTTAAAAAAAAAATAAAAAAAATAATTTAAAAAAAAAATTCGGTTTTAGTGCGGCATTAAATATGAAAAATTTGTAACTTTTTAAACATAATTACAACTCGTGTTTTCTCTTTAAGTATTTATTAGATAGAGAGTTTAAATTTTTTTTTTTTTATTTTTGGTGTATAAATAAAAAGAATATAATATGCTTTCAAATTGCAACTGTTTAATTTTTAATAATTTTTGTTTATAAAATTTTTTTGGCTTAACAAATCACGTTGTAAAGATTGCTTAAGAGAACCATTTTCAAGTATAAAAAGCTATTCTAAAAAAATTCAATTTATAAAATGGATGCGTCGGTTGAAACTTCAAATTTCATTAGCTATTCTTCAAGTGAAAATGTTAGCGAGGTATCAACATCTATAGCTCCTAATGAATTTTCAAACGACAAACATTATAAATATTCATTAAATTTTAAACTTAAGGTTATAAAAATGGCAAAAGAAAGTAAAATATTAATAAATGTAGACGACTTTATTCTGATTTTTCTAAAGAAAAATATAACTCATTTTTTTCAATTAGTTGGTTAACATGTTAAACTAACTATAGTTAGTTTATTTTGGCTAAAGCAAAAATTTAGATAAAGAGTCTAGCTAGTATTTAATTTATCGTAATAAAGACAGTTCCTTTTTTCTTTTTTTCTTTTTTCATTTTTTCTAATCAATATTCCTTAAGAGCTTTTTTTTAACATTTGACTAAATCTTTCTCTATTTTATTAGTAATAATGTATAAAAAAATTTGATTTTTATAAATTTAATCAATTAGAAAAATTGAAAAAAGAAAAACAGATCACGGATTTTATAAATAAATAATTCTTTTAATTAAGTCGAATGGGAAGGAACGTTAAAAATTTGGTGCTATTATCTTATTTTATTCAAGAGTTATGCAATCAAAACCAAAAATACCGAAAAATTTAATTCATGATGATAGATTTTGACCGTTTTTTGAGTATAACTGTTGATTAGAAGGTCGTATAAAAATCTTATATATATCATTTTAATCAGAATTTATTAAGCTTTAAAACGTTATATTATGATAGTAAAAAAAATAATATTAGATATGGGAACATTGAGGTTGAAAAGATGGGGTCAAGATCAAGATGTTTATTTTCGGTAAATACTTCATAGGAATATGGTACATAGTATCTTTAATCAGGAGAGTAAGTTGTCTGTATGAAAAAAATTTCATTGCTTCTTGATATTTTTTAGATGATTCCAAGAAATTTTTTTTTGAGAATAAAAAAACCACCAACATTTCTGAACCGTAAAAAAAATGAAAAAAGCTTTAAAGAACGATTTACCAGTCGCAAATATTTTTTAAGGGTTTAACTGCTAACATATAAAACTTGGAAAATTTTTGTCATTATATAAATCTGTCTCATTATAACAAGTCTTAACAAACATTATTTGGTACTAAATTATATGAATAAATGTTTCTGATTAAAAATATAAGTATTTTCATACAAAATTATAGTTTATTTAAGACCCTGGTGTTTTGAAGTTATTTAAATATTTTCATTTTTCTTTTATTCTCGAATTCAAAAAAAAAACTTAAGACAATAGATTTTTGTATTTTTTTCAATTTTTCGAGATTTTTTCAATTTGTGAATAAAGAAATTTTTGCTCATTTAATAAGTAATGCTACCAAAATAAAATTATGAAACTTTTGCCTATTATGGGGGACTTTTGATCAATTCTGCCTCGGTTTGATAGTTTTTAATGATTTTAAGCTTTCATTTTTATTATTGATTAAATTTTTATTGTTTTGAGATCAAAATTGTTCTCGTTTTTATCGAAGACTTATAGAAATAACTGTTAAAGAGTTATAAATATTTATAAAAATTTTTTGAGTTTCATCAGTGACTAGTAGGTTGAATGACCAGTTAATTCTTATTGTATCCAATAATTTTTTTAGACGGAACAGTAATGTAAAATTAAAAAAAAAGGTTTCAACGCTTTTCAATCTCGGGGGTTTGAAGTTCTTTAAATAATACTTATTTCAAATTCATTTAACACACAAAGGACCGGCGTGTCAAATTTGACACTTTTTCAAAATTTCATTTTCTAATAAACCATTACTCATAATGATATGTATAATTATTAATTAGCCGGTCATTTGAGTGTTAATTTGATAAAACTTTTTTATTTATCTTCTTTTCTTTTAGGTTTAAATTTTTCTTATATATCATAACTAAATAAAAAAAAAAATTATTAAATATCCAAACTGGATTCGAATTTTCAAAACCCACTATCCATTAGTGATGTTCTAATGGACCCGTGGGGCGGTGGAAACCATGATCTTCAGGATGTAAATTCATCGTTTTCGACTGAAAATCGACAACAAAAAAGAAGTATTGAAAATATATCTCCAACCAAATTTGATGATGATAATTCTAAACGCAATAGATATGATAATAAAACGATCGCTCCAATACTCTTTTTTAAATTAGACGAGAAATATGTTAAGAGTAAAAAGAGCTTAATTCGATTATTGCAACTTGTTTTGGTGATGAATTTGATATTCAAACCAAAATACTATGGAAATTTATTATTGTATCCTAAATCAGTTAGTGATAAATTACTGGTCTTAAATAGTTTTACTTTCTTGTCTCATTTACAAAAATTAGATCTCTATTCTTTCCAAAAAATTTTATTGTTGTTAGATGTATAACTGGCGACCAAGTATCCGAATTTAAAGAAGATTTTTTCAGGTTTGGAATAAAAAATGTTGTTCCTATTAAAAATAGAGATGGGCGTCTATTAAGAATTAGAAAAATTGAAGTTTATTCAGAAGAGAATAGCGAAAGATTATTAAGAGACGGAAAAATCTTAATTGGCAATGAATATTTTAGAGTTGAGCTGGTGGCTAAACAACCTATTAGATGTTTAAATTGTAAGAGGCTTGGGCATACTATGTTTAATTGTAATTTTAAATCAACGTGTGGAAAATGTAATTCACCAGATCACTTTGATAAAGACTGTACAAGTTAATTTAAAAAATGTGATAATTGTGATCAAAATCATTCTTCTTGGTATCGAGGTTGCTCAGTTTACAAACGCGAGTACAGTCGACTCGCTTTAATCCGGATGCAAAATAGCTCCAAAAATATTTATCCGGATTAAAATATTCGGTTTATCGGAAAGTATCGAAAATCCTTTAGTGCATTAAAAAAAAAGTATATAATTTTATTCGATTTATTTATTATTATCTTTCTCATGTTAAAATTGATTTTTAGTTTCTGTTGCAGCAAATATTAACAAATTTGTTTAAAGATTTTTTATTTAAAAAAATAAGAAAAAAGTTTTAAAAAGGACACATATTTTTTCTGTTTATTGTATTTATCTTTTCAACCTTATTTAGATATTATACATTAATTACCAGTTTAATTATTTATTAGAATTTAATATATTAATTTTTTTATTACATTTGTATATGCAATTAAAAAAATCTATTGATCATTATAATTTTAAATAATTTATATGTACGGATTAAAAGATAATTTTTCATATGTTTTTATTTAAAAAGCTCTAATTTTTATGTCCGAAAGTCGAATAAACCGGACATTTAAATCCGGATTAAAAAATATTTTTAACATTAAAGAGAATAGTAGAGAGCTCCAAGCCCTTTATTTTTGTCCGAAAGTCGAATTATCCGGATAAAGGTATATCCGGATAAAAGCGAGTGGACTGTACATAGCGCAAATAAATAGTGAAAAAAGAGTAGCAAAAGTTGCAAAAATGAGGCAAATTCAAGTCGTAGTTATAGTCAAGTTGTCTCTAATAATTCCCTGGTAGAAAATTTTAATAATAAATTCGATGAACTTTCAAAATAAATTAATGAAAAATTAGCAAATTTCGAAAAAACCCTTAGTAATCAAGAAGAAAAAATCAAACTAGCTCTTAATAGTAAAGTAAATGAAACTAATGGTCAAATTAGTATATTAAAGGATACACTTAGTCATTATAAAAAGCATAGTCTCTTATTTCAGCTTGATTTATTTAAGGTTCTTAATCCGAATCTACCAAAACTCTCAAATGAACAAATCTCAAATATTCATAAATTATACAATAATCATTCTCTTAATCAAGATAATAATCTCTCGCTTGCTGAATTATCTTCATACTAAGAACTGGACTAAAGTAAACAATGCAAAATAGTAAACCAAATGAATATTTTAGTGTCGTCCATTGGAATGCAAGCTCTCTGCGAAATAAATTAACTGAATTTTGTATATTTCTGTCAAAAATTAACCCTGATCTAGTCTCAATTAACGAAACTAAATGCAACGATGTAACTGCTTATCGAAATTTTAATTTTCAACAATATAATATTATTCACAAAGAGAGGAAAGGTAGTCGAAATGGTGCAGGTGGTGTTGCAATTTTGATTAAAAAAAAATTTAGCTTTGAATTGATTAGTGACTATGACTATTTGGATTTAGAATTGGTATGTAAAAAAATTAAATTTTTAAAAGAAGATGTTAATATAATCAGTTATTATAATCCTAATGACCCTAAAAAACTTTTAAATTTTAATATTTTTAAGAAATTGAATGATGAAAAAAATTTTATCATTTGTGGTGACTTTAATGCAAAATCGTTAGCTTTTGGCTCTATTAAAGAAAAAAAAAACAGAAAAATTTTAGACCTAATTCTTCAGTTAAACAATATAATTTTCTTAAATAATGAAGATTCAACTCATAAATCATTCTAATCGGATGATGAATCGATTATCGATTATATATTGTGCTCATCGTCAATATATAATATCTTCAAGCATTTTAAAAGAAGATTCAATGTCTAGTGACCATTACCCGATTTTAGTAAATTTCGATT
>NTPY01000067.1:99110-117664 GCA_002922825.1 Brachionus calyciflorus
TTTTGATTCAACATAAATTTCTTCCAGTACTTTTTTCTTGTCAGTATAAATTTACAACAGGATAATTTTCCTCAAGATAATTTTCTCAGTACAATTTTCCTTACAGTATATTTTTGATGTGAATCTTTTTTACTATTCAGTCTCATTTATCAAAAAAATACAGTCGTTTTCAGTGGTTTATGATACTTTCGTTTTGTTTGTAACTAAGCGTAGATTTAGGAAAAAATTATTAGGTTAATGTTTTGATAAGCTACGAAAAATTTTTTTTTTTAAAATAAAAGTCTTCTTATAATAATTTCATGATAAATCTATTAGTTAATGATAGAGGAACCGTTTTTGAATAAATATTTTTAAAAAAATGATTCTAAAAAAAAGCCTTGCTACTAAGAAAAACCAAGAATTTTTCTTTTAAACATAAAAAATTTTAAGCAAATTTTATTCTGATTTTATGCGGCTATGTGAAGTTCATTTCAATTCACTCATTTCAGTTCATTAAAACTAGAATAACTTTTTTTATAGGTAATTGGTAAATCATTTCTGCAAAATTTTGTATGCTGAAACAATTTTGTACCATCCGAAAAAATAGGTCTGCAAAAACTGTGCATTTTAAATAATTAGTTTTTATCATTGTGTGCAATTCTCATAAAACCGCACAGTTTTTGCAGACCTATTTTTTCGAATGGTACAAAATTGTTTCAGCAAGCAAAATTTTGCAGAAATGATTTATCAATTACCTATAAAAAGTTATGGGTGCTATTTAATGGCAAAAATTAAAGTTTGAATCGCACAACACTTTAATAAATAATATAAATAAAAAATTTTAAAATCACAATTGAGGCTCTGTACAGTAAATTTCAATTCATGCAAGCTGCAATAAATTTTGAACGGTAAGTGATAAAACTATTCTGCAAATTGCTACAAAATGCAACAATTTTGATACACCCAGAAGTATAGGTCTGCAAAGACATTGCAGATTGAATTTAGAACCTTTTTCAATATTGTGCAAATTTTGCATAGTTACATACTTTTTGCAGACCTATATTTTTGGGTGTAGCAAAATTGTTACATTTTGTAGCAATTTACAGAATAATTTTATCACTAACCATTCAAAAGTTATTACAATTGGCATGAATTGAAATGACAAATTGAAATTTACTATACAGAGCCACAATTGAAAAGGCACAATTTAATTACACTTTACTTTTTAAAATTTATTCAACAAATTTTTTTTAAAAATAGAATGCCATCACAAAAAAATGTTTTTTCAAGAAGACAATATTGAGATTGAAGATGATGATGATAAGCATACCGTTCTAGAAAATTCTAACAATCAAGAAGAAGTAGACAATGAGGTTGATCAAAATGGTTTTTATTTCATTAAAAACATTGAATAACCCGATTTTGTTTATTATAATTCTATCTCGAAGAGAACTAGAGTTACCCATACATATTATTCTGCCTGCCAATTATGCTAAAACGATCACATAATGACAGTTCGTTGCAAAAAATGTGCATCAAAAATTTGCAACCAATTTACTAAATGCAATGCTCAATTCAAGTCTTATTTTTGCGATAAAAAAAATGTTGGTAAAATATTTAAGAAATTGAGTCACAATGACTTAAGTGAAGATGATTGTTTACATGGTATTAGACCAGAATTGCTTAAAATAATTGAAAATGAAGTAAAGCTAAAAGATTCAACAGCTAAAAAGTTCAATCATACTTGATAAAAAATATGCTAATAATTGAATTAATGAGCTATTTTTGGTTAATTTTAAAATTTACTGCTCGAAAATTGCTAACAGTTTTTAAATCGATTGAAATGTTGGAAGAGAAAATAATGTACTATTCAAATGCTGACTGCCCAGTCCGCATAATTTTGATGCCACATCAAGCTCCATCGATTCAAATCGAATTAACATCAAAATTTTGATGCTTATCATAAAAGAATTGATGTGACTAATTTTTTTTGGTCATTTTATAAAAAATAACACAATAATTTTTAAAAATTTCAAAACTTAATTTTTAATTTTCTTTTCTTAGAAAATATGTTAATCCTATTTCATAATATATAAAATAATAAATAAATTAATGATTTTTTGCAATCGAATTCATTGCCTCTTTAATTAGCTATCCATTTTATCAATTTAAAAAAGCAAAAATTAAAAAAGAATAAAAATAAAATTGACCCTTATTTTGCTCTTTTTTTTGTAATGCATACATATAAAATATTGATTGTAATTTAAAATGATGCATGAATTGAAGTTAAATATATTTTATTTTCATCAGTCATCTTTGTTTTTGAAATTTGAATAAAATTGTTTTTAAATTGTTATCTATTTCATTGAATGCTTAATAGAGCAAATAAACAATCATCTTTTTTTCTATTTACTTCTATTTAAAAGTTATATTTTTTGTGAAAGTTAAATATGTTTCTTATTCTTATTTATATAAACATATATTTATACAACCACTTAAACTATTCTCAATGGATATTTTTTTTCAAAAAAATAGACTCCTAAAAAAATGTATGAAAAAAAATTCAATTATTTACAAAATGGCAAAACGAAACCTAGATCTAGTTTTTTTAAGGATAAAAAAAAGGAAAAAAAACCTTTTAAAAAAAATAAAACTGATTTAATACTGTCTCAACTCAACAATAATGTTAATTTATCCAATTCACCGGTTTCAATTGAGAATTCTTCAATGACTTGGACAGAAGAACATCATCCAATAAATAACCAAGATACTAATTTAAACGTCATGTCACCTGACAATGTTTACCACGAAGAACAATCGCACCAAGACAACCCGGGTATTTCAAATCAAGAACCTGACTTTAACCAAACGAGTTTAAATAATTCAACAAATTTTGAAAATTCTTTTCATAACAATATGGACAAATCAAATGAAATTGATTTTGAAGAAAACAACATAGAATATCATTCTAATAAAATTTTTGAATTTCTTAAAACAAATTTTGAAATTTTCGATGAAGGACCTGAAAGTCTAGATTTTGCATTGTTAAGTATGTTTTTAAGAGGAAAAATGACTCAATATGCGTTTGATTGTATCTGCGATATACTTAAAATTGTAGCAAATGAAAAATTTTCAATCCCTAATAATTTTAATCAATGTTTTAAACGGTTCATAAAATCCGATTTACTCGATACTAAAAAGTCGTGGTACTGTAAAAGATGTATTTTAAATTTTAGCAATATTGAAAATAAGTTAGTAAATCAATGTCCGGAATGTAATTCTAAGTAAGAAAATTTTTATTTGTTTTTGGACTGAATATTTCATTCAATCAGATAAAATTCTTTTATTCTTCTTAGTTTAAAGACCTTTTGCTGTCAAAATGTAATAGTTTAAGGATTTTTTCGTTTTCAATTTCTAAATATTCTAATTTTTATACTAAATTCAAATAACCTAGAATTATTACAAATCAGCATAGGACTCAACGACCCATTTTAAATTTATTTAAACTACCAACAATTTTTTGCCAGTACTTTTTTCAAGCCTAAAATGAATTTTTTTTTATTTATTTTAATCAGATTACAAATTGACTATAAATTATCAATTCAGCAACAGTTAATTAGAATTTTGAAAAACAACGTTGATATCCTCAATTTTATCCCAGACAAAAGTTCAGATGATGTTATTAGAGACATTCATGATGGAAGAATATACAAGAAGATCTTTTCTCAAGAGAACTCAAAATTTTATACCCTAACTTTCAATACTGATGGAATTGAAATATCAGAAAAATCAGATTTAACAATTTGGCCTATGATTTTTGTCATTAATGAAATACCAATCGAAAGACGCTATTCTTTCGAAAATATAATTATAGGTGGTAAGTTATTAAATTTATTAAATAAAATTTTTTTAAAAATTTATTAGTTAAATTATCGTTTATTAACTTATTATCCTTAATTTTTTTTATCATTATTTGTTTTATTTAAAACATTCAAAAAATTACCTGCTGTTATTTAAAGATAGAATGGTAGTGATTAATTTGTAACATGACGTCACCTGACCATATATGACGTTATCTAACAGTCAAAAATCTATAAAACAGACCTAAACCAAGCCTGATCTCAAAACAGCTGTAAATGACGTCACGTTACAAATTAATCAGTACTACTGTATAAATAAAAGTTTAAAATCTAAGTATTTTATTTAATTCATTTACAAAATAAATTTTATATATATTATTTCGAATAAAATTTTTAATATTAGAGGTGACCTATCTAAAACTGACATATTTTTTTAAAATTTTTTACCTGTAATTTTCGATACAAAACTGGAAGAAAAAATTAAATTGTAGACGACTATATTCTCTAAGTTAAAAATTTCAAAAAAGCCTTTTCAAATTCTTTTTTAAAAACCGATTTTAATTTATAACATGCTATTAAAAATTTTTAAAATGAGATCAAAAATTAAAAAAATTTTGTCGTCTACAATTTAATTTTTCCTCTCAAGTTTACATTAAAAATTTTGATCAAATCGATTTAATAGAAACCAGTCTTTCGCTGTGTAGGGTAAAATTTAAAAAAAATTGTTAATATTAAAAAATTCACCTCTAATTTTAGAAGTTTTATTCAATAACATGTATAAAATTTAGGAAAAACACTTGCAAAGATTTGACATATCAATAAAACCAGAGGAATCGGGTCTTATACAATTTTTTGACTTTTTTTAAGAAATTTTGAAAGATTTTCATGTCGAAAATTTTTGTTTATCCGTTTTAATACAAAACAGATTGCACCCTAAAATTTTTATGCTGAATACTCTAAATTTTATTTTAAACCGTGGCGTACAGTTTAAGAGGTACAGTAGCATTTTTGCGTTTGAAGTTAAATAAGTATTTACATTATAAGATGAACGTACAGCTTCTTATTTAATAATTTTTTTTATTTTACAAAAAAAAATTTATAGCTATTTACTTCACGCAATAATGCTATTATACGCTGGTACCGTCCGTAACGGCGTCGCTAAATGATAAAATTGATAGCAAATAATAAAAATTAAAAAATATAGTTTCGGTTTAAAAAGAATTCGGAAGAAGGCAATTTTTTTTAAGAATAATTAGAGAACTATCATTTTATATGACTAAAATATAGTTTTGACCTAAGGTTTGAGTATTTCAAATGGAAAGCCAGATTTGAATATTTTGTTAGAAAAAATAATAAAAGAATTAAGAATTTTAGAAATTGGTATCTCTTTTCTTAAGAATACATATGAGAACATAAAATTTTTTTTAATTGCTGGTGTTTTTGATAAACCAGCTCGTTCTTCAGTTCTTTGCCACACATCTTCAAATGGTTTTTACGGTTGCATAAAGTGCCTCCAAATCGGAGTTAGAATAACAAAAGAAAGTATTTGATCATAGAATTCTAATTAAAAAATTTTTTTTAAAAACTTTACTTAAATCTAGAGACAGGTGGTACGGTATATGTCTACCCTTTTGACTCAAAATATCCTGATGGACCTCAAAGAACTGTTGAAAATTATAATGAACATCTTGATGAGTGCTTAACAACTTCTAAAAAAACATTCGGGATAGCTAAAAAGTCGCTTCTTAGTAATCTTAAATATTTTAATCCCCTTTTAAATACGTGTATAGACACTATGCATTCTATTTTTTTGGGAGTAACAAAAAATTTTTTTAAATATTGGTTCAGCAATCCGATTTCCAATAATTATTCTTTGAGAAAAAAAATTGGAATAATAGACGAAAGGCTGTTAAAAATAAAGCCTCCATCATTTATTTGCTCTGCGCCGAGATCAGTGACCAAATGGCATAAATGGAGAGCTCATGAATTCATGAATTTTATTTTACACTTTTCTTTGATAGTTTTTTCCAATGTAATGGAATTCAAATATTATCAAAATTTAAAACTTTTTGTAATTTCATTAGAACATTTATATGCACCATCGATTAATAAGAATGACTTAGATATTATTCAGCGATTACTACGGCTCTTTGTTTCTCAGCTATCAAAACTTTATGATGATTTTATTATGCTTTCAGGAGTGCATGAACTTCTTCATCTTGTAGACTGTACACTTGATTTCGGCCCCTTGAACAATATAAATTGCTTTCAGTTCGAAGAGGTAAACCGAAAAGTGATGAGATTAGTAAATGGTAAAAATTTGATGGGAGATGAATTTGTAAAGATATTTAACATTACTCAAAAAATGGTTAACACTTTAGATACAGTTCCAGAAGATGATATATTTTATAAATTTCTAAATTCAACTCCTATTATTAAGTCTTCTAACTATAAAAAAATGAAAAGTCTAGAAGGAGCAAGGTTTAATAAAAAATTTTTTTTTGCAAAAAATGAACATATTTGTCAATTAATCTTAGATGATTTTGGAATAATAACTGAAAATTTGAAAATTTTTAGTTATTTAAAATTTAATGGTATACTTTACACTGACCAGTTTTATCAAAGTAAATTTGGAAATTTTGCAATTTATGACTTTGAACGGCTTAGATATGGTTTGATTACAGCATTGATAGAAGTTGATACTAGAGTGTTTTTATATATACAAGAGATAATTCCATTATATAGGCCCTATTTTTTTGAGAGTGAGGATTACATTAAATCTGATTTACAAATTTGTAGTGTTAGTAATAATTACTTTGTTACTAAAATAGAATCTGTTAACAAAATTTTATTTGCCCAAGTATCGGAAACTATGATTTTTATTTCAAAATTCAAAACAAACCACATATTTAACTAAGTTTAAGATTTTAATAATTTTATAATTTTTTTATAAAACTTTTTTTAATTTAATTTAAAACATCTAATAAAAATTTTGTCATTTCGGTATATTTAAATAATTTGTCTAAAAATGATGATGTAGCATTCATTTAAATTTAGAAAAATTTTGTACCCTAAAAAATTTGTTTTAGAATGAATCAGGCTAAAAGTAAAATATTAATTACCGGACCAATTTTAAATAAACCAAAAAAAGTTTTACCAGGAACTAGTAAAAGTACCAATTCAGAGTTGCAAAAAGTTGATTATAATTCGAGTATATTTAGCTGTGAAGATTCAAATTCTACTTCTTTACCAGAACGCCAAAGCCAATCAGAATTAAACAGCGAAAATTCAAATATTCCGATTTCTAGGTCTAAACTAATTGCTAAGGAACGAATAGAAAGTAAATATAAATTATTTATTTTTTACTAAATCAATTATTATCTTTATTATTTTTCTTTTAAAGCAATTGAGTATTCTGTTTTTTCGAGGAATGATTTTTGCTTGATACAGTGGGTTGTAGATAAAAAATTCCACATTTTAAAACTAATAGATGTTTGTGAACCAAAAATCGTAAAGTTAAATAACGAATACTCAGTACGCTTAGGAAAGAATTATTTTATGGCTAAAGTCAAATTTATAGGTATTTTTTAAATTTTATTATAAGAAGAATTTATTTGATGCGCCGATATATTCTTAATTTCCAGTAAATACGGAAGGGTATTTAAATGAATTTATTTTAATATATGAGTATTGTTTAGTAAATTAAGTTATTTAGAACTAAGTTTGTAACTATACTATAAAATCGAAATAAAATAAAAATGTTATTTTATTGAAGGTACGTTACGACAATGTGAATCTCGAATGGATTCCATTACTTCGTATTCTGTTATGGAAAATGATAGTACAAAGTGTACGAAAATCACTAACTCGACACAAAATACTGCTCGATTAAATCAAGATGAACCAATAGAAATAGAAATATATCAACAAAAAATAAAAGAATTAGAAAATGCTTTAAATTTAAAAAACAAAGAAATAGATTCTTTAAAAATTGAAAATTTGAGGAAAGAAGAAATTATAAATTGTTATAAAAAGACTTATGGTTTCATTTTTAATATAAAATATTAATTCCCGTGTTAATTTCATGTTCTTTAAAGTTTAGAGGCTTATTCAAAAAAGTAAAATTGATATTTTCTTAAAATTTTTGTCAATGGATTGTTTTCCTTTTTTTCATTTAACTTTATTTTTTGAAACAACTAAAGATGTTAACACGTGAATATTTTTGTTTCTTTAAATTAATTGATTATTTTTCCCATAGACGACAATAAAATAGCTAAAATTTTGGATTTGAGTATAAATTGTGTTAAACTTTTTGCAAGCAAGGAACAGCTCTTAGATATACCATTATACAATAATGAAAGTCAGACTGATGAATTTGCTCTGTCTAAAAAATATGGTCAAATTACAATAACCAAAGAAAAAAAACTTGCTTTAGACTCATTATTAAATGATATTAAGGAATCGAATACTTCAGTATTTAGAAAATTAATAGGAATTTTTATTCCAAATGATGAGATATGGGCTCTTAGAGACAAAGAAACAATGAAATTAGAATATTCTGATCAGATAAACGCGTCATATGGTAAACTATCTGATTTTATACTTACTATTTGAAATAAATTTGTAATTTTTAAAGAATATATATCATCTAAACGTGATGGATTTCTCTATTCACAAGCAGAAAATGAAATTCGTAAGATTTGTAATGAGGCTAGAAAGAGACTAAGAGGAAAGGACTTTGAAATAGTAAAAAATGATGATCCAAAGAATATTGAAAACACAGTTTACATTTTAAAGGGTACTAAACCAATTAATAAGTCTGAGCAAAAAAAAAGAAAAATAACAGATGATGATGATGACGATGATGACGGCACAGTTTTAGATGAAACAAGCGAGATAGATAAGGACTTAAGTGAATAAAATGTTAGAGTTTAAATTTTTATGTTAGAATTTTTATCAGACTATTTTTATATTTATAATTCCAAATTTAACTATAAAAGTTAAATTATCATTTGTGTAAATGTATTTAAAAATTAGTTTCTTGTTTTTGTCGTTTTTATAAATTAAATAGACAATAATTTTGAATTTGTTTAATAAACTTTATTTAAAATTTATCTTTCATTTAAGTTAAGAATTGGTTTAGCGATATTAATTAAAAATAAAATTCATTTTGACTTAGGACAATTGTCATTTATTATACTATTAATAGTATCATAGTATCATTTTTTTAGATTAAAATTAAAATAAAGACAAAAAGGAGCAATAATATTACATTGTTGTAATTATAAATGAGAATAACTTAAGTGAAATCAGTTTAAATGGATGTGACTTATTAATGTGGCATCAAAATTTTTTGACGTGGCTTATTAATGTGGCATCAAATATTTTTAATGTGGCTTATTAATGTGGCATCAAATATTTTTGATGTAATTATTTGATGCCACATCGAAACGATAGAGACTTTCGCATTAATGCGACACCATATATTTGCATCAAAATTTTTCAGCATCACATTAAAATTCTGCCTCTTGGGTGTAAGTTAAATAATTCACCAAGGGTTACAAAAGAAATGTTAAAGACAGCAAATAATTTTGATGCTAAACGTTTTATAAAGTTAGATTGTGAAAATTTTGATTATGTACTTAAAAAAGAAAAATTTCGGATTAATTTGGGTGATGTTAGTTGGAAATGTCGCGAATACTTGGATAGATCAACTTGTTCACATTTGATTTATTCCATGGTATTTAATTTGGATTATTATAATCCTACTAAAAAATTTGTTTTTTTAAAAAAGATTCCAATTTTAAGCTAAATGGTTTAAAAATGTCTGTTAAACGGTTGCAAAAAAAATTAAATTAAACAATTTTTACACTGTTGATATGATCATTAGGATTTAACGAAATTTTATGAAAAATGAAGTAAATCTATAGTGCCCCAAATTTTAAACAGTAGTCGACCAAAAATCTAATAACTTCTATTTATTACAAATGAATAAAATCCTCTTTATTTATCTTGTATAACTTTTAATTCTTTATCAATCATGGGAAGGATATTTTCAATTCTAATGTTATTTCCAAAAAAACTAAGGAAAAAACATTTTTTCTAAAAAATTATTGCCAAAAAAGTAAACATTCAAACTTTGACAATTTTTTTTTCTTATCTTTAAAATGTTAATTTATAAATTGCTTCCCTAGAATTAAAGAGACTAAGTTAAACCACTAAATAAATGAGTTTGACGTTAAATCTGTTATAATTTAGAAGAGTTATTAGGCTCTAAAAACACCGAAAATCGGACTACGGTTTATTTTTTGGGGCACTATACGTTTTTTTTTTTTTTAATTTGATTTATTCACTATACGTTTTTTTTTTTTAAATTTGCGTAAACAAAATTTCGACTTTTACGAAAATTTTTTGCGAAAAGTTCTGAAATTTCTTTCGAATTTTTTTTGATCCTTAAAAAAAAGCGCACCGCAAAATTTACGATATAGAGCGCACCCGGTTGCGGTTTCCGTATTTGTAAAATGTTTTCAAACTTTAATTAAAGTTAAAGCTTGATTTAAATAAAGCTTTAAAATGATACCTAAAATTAAAAGTATACTTAGCTATAGAGTTGGTCGACCGGTTTTTCAAAACCGGTTTGAAACCAGTTTAAACAAAAAACCGGTTTCTTTTCAAACCGGTTTTTAAAACCAGTTTAGACTTTTAAACCGGTTTGAAACTGGTTTAAACCGGTTTTCGATAAAAATAACTTTATGAACAGAGTTTTCAAAAAAAGGCTGTTTCATCATCATTTTAACGATTGATTATTCTCTCTCTTAGAAAACTACGACGATTTCGATTTTTATAAAGTTAAAGTCCCATTAAATTTTTTTAGAGAGAATTAAAAACGGGATCAATTTATATTTTACTGAATTCAAAGTATTCTTACGCTGTAAATATTTTAGGTGAAAACTTTTCTACATAAATTTGTATGATTAGTTAAGCACATATATGTATAAAAAAAGCTCAAATATGAGAAAAATAAATTTCATATAAGTTTTCTTCTCATTTATGAGCACTCTTTGGTCATGAAAATTTTAACCTAAAATATTTACAGTATATAAGTAAAAATTTATTAAATCCATCGACATAGCGTTTTTAATTATTAAAAATAATTTTTTATCAATTTTTCTTGGAAATATATAAAATAAAATTAAAATAAAATGACCACATTCTCCTTTTCTGTTTGTTTATTTTTTGAAATAACAGATTTATCGTAATTTTTTTTTTAAATTTAAAAAAACCAATTAAATAAATTTGTGTTTAAAAAAAAAAGATACCTTTCAATAAAAGTGATTTGTTTTAAAGAATTGAAGTAAAAAAGAATTTTTATTTGATAAACCGGTTTTTTTAAAAAACCGGTTAGAAAAAACCGGTTCCAGTTTTTTTTCGAACCGGTTTTAAAAACCGGTTTCAACTTTTAAAAAGGTGAACTGAAATGAGCGAATTTAAATTTACTTCACAGCCCCAATGTAACGTGGTTGCGGTTCTTATCAATAAAACAGAACTATATGTTTTAAGTTCAATCATGCTTTATTTCAAATAATGTCCTTGAAAGTTGGAGCTTCAATTATATTATTAGCAAATATTTTAGGCCTTTAATTATTTAATTTCCAAGAGAAATAGATAAAAAAAAGGACAAATTATTTAATTTTATTATCTTGAAAATTCTTCTTTTTTAATAAAATAAAAACAAAATTCCGAATAAAAAATTTTTCTCATAACTATTTAAGATCTTAAAGTCCTTTCAAGTTTAAAATTCAAAGGATTCTTTTGTAATAAGCGTTACTCATTAATCAATAGATCAAACTTGGTCTAGTTCTGAAGTACGTAGTAAGGAAAATAGTTTTTCTTTTAGTTCTGTTTCTTGTAAAAGTTTTCTGAAAGAACAAATCTATAAATCAAGATCAGATTTTGAAAATAAAGTCAACAGAATTAAACAAGAGATTAATGGTAATGTTGGTACGGATATGTTTTTAACCTTTGAAAGACTTGATATTTTTGGGAAAAATGTAAACATCTGTTTAATAAAAAATATAGATATGAAAATAATTTAAAAATACTAAATTACATACTAATATTAAAACTGTACCATTACATCTTAACTTCAATAAATTTCCAGCGCCTCAATAAATTTAATTTACGAAAAAATCTGTAAATTCTTTACAGATATTCTAAAAATAGGTAAGAATTTTGTTATAGATATTGTTTTAAAAAAGAAAAGTTATTACATTAAATTGTGATTCTTTATTTATGATCTGATTTTTATTTCATAATAATTTTTTTTATAACAAAAGTGTTTTGAAAAATTGCTTTTTTTCTTTTGAAATTTCAAAGGCTTAGTAAAATTTTTATAGAACACAAAAGATTAAAACAAATTTATTTATTTATTTAATCAAAATAATGACCTAGGGTCAGCTGCTTGAAGGTCGAACCTCCTTAATTAAAACAAATAAATTAAAAAAAAATTATATCATTTAAAAAAGTTTATTTAAAAAAGAGAACTTTTATTGGGAAAAAAGTTTTTAATTATTTCCATATTTCTTCATTATCTAAAAATGTTTCTTATTAAGTAAACTTACCATTTTGAAATTTTTAAATTATTAGAGACAATATAATTTTTTTTTTATTTCGAAAAAACTCAATTTTTGTCAATTAATTTGATTAAGCAGTTACTTAATAATCCATAGATTTCATCGTCTAAATCCATAATGTAGTTATCAGTAAGGTCAAGAAAATTTAAATTATGCAACCCATTAATCATTTCTAATTGAAAATTTCTTATTCTATTTGAAGATAAATCTAATTCTTCAAGTTTTTCTAAACAGATAAATGAATCAGATTCAATAGTCCTTATTTCATTTTCAGATAAATTAAGTATTATCAAATTAACTAAACCTGAAAAAATCTCAAATTAATAAACACCTAAATAAATTTTTAATATTTTTTACCTGAAAAAGTGTTTTTTCTAATTGTCTCAATTTTATTTCCAACTAATCTAATTCTAGTTAAAATCGTCAAGTTCATAAAAGCAAAATCACTTATCTCTTGAACCATTATATTCTCAAAATTCAATGAAACCAAATTTTGGTTATCATTAAAAGACTCTTGATCTATTTTTGAACAAAATTCATTCTTATGGTTTTCTATCATGGTATCGATAAATTCCCATTGTTTATTGTAAATATTTAAATTTTCTAGAGAAAAAAGTCCGTTTAAAAAACCTTTGCTTATTGTATAAAATCTTGTCTCATACAAAACTAATTTTTCTAATTGAATAAGACCTAGAAAATAATTTTCTTTAGCTTCTGGAATCAAACAACAACTTAATTCTAATTTTTTCAGAAAGTCAAAATCTAAATTTAACATTTTATTAGTTAATTTAATGGTGTTTAAATTTAGAGATTTATACTTAAAAAATTATTAATTTTGTTTTGGCCGATACTTAAATTAAAATAGCTTTTAAATTCTTTAGGTCATGCTCTTTTCTATAGAAAAGAACGTCTTTCAAGTTTTCTACATTGAGAAGTGTTAAATGTTCTACTCTCTGGATATCATTTCTAAAGTCGACAACAATAATATTATCATTTTCTATCAGTTGACTTTTGTGAAAATGAAATGCCGAATTTATAACATTTGCATCTAGATAATCCTTAAAAGAGACAGGACTCATATAAAAGATGGATTTTAATAGGTAAAATAACGAGATTTTGATATTTTTTCTTGGTTTTCATTTTTATAATATAAAAGGTTTCAAAAAAAAATACAACTTTTTGAAAAATGTAAATTTTCAATAATTGATTTGAATTAGATACATATCTTAAAAAATTTGACAACTTTTTAAACAAATTTTAAGAGGGTCCCATGGTCAATTATCTTAAAAGTGCTATTTTCAAAAATTCAAAAAAAATTCAAAATTTAATTTTTATGTAAAATCAAACCAACAATACAATGTTTTATTTCTCGAATGAGTTTTGAAGCAAATTATTTAATTTCATCTTAAATAAATTTTTCTTTTCTCTTTTATTTCTTTTTAGGGCTCTGTACAGTAAATATCAATTCGTCATTTCAATTCATTCAAATTACTTAAAACATAGGTCTGCAAAGATGTTTCTGATTCGACGTATTACAATTAGCCGTGCAATTTTTGCAAAGAAACATCATTTTTCCATATTTATAGGTGAAGTAATCGTTACACTTTTTTAGCAGTTTACAGAAAAATTTTATCACTTTCCATTAAAAAGTTTTGAATAAATTTAAAATGATCCTGTATAACACAACAGGTAAAACGAAGTTACCATTATCAAGCTGTTAATTTATCTAAAAGGAAATAATAGGAAAAAACAAGGAAAAAATTGAAAATAAAATTAATAATAAAAATATTAGAAAAAAAATTATAATATTTCAAATTTGAAATGTAATTACATAAAATTGCAAAAATACCCCACTAATAATTATACGTTTCAAATTTGAAATATTTTATTTTAAATTTTATTTTCAAATTTTCCTTGTATTATTTCCTTTTAGATAAATTTACAGCTTGATAAAAATAACTTCGTTTTACCGAAACGTCGCGAATTTTTAATAAAGTTTTTCCTTATTATAAAATTTTCATTTTTTATTTTTTTGACTAATTAAAATAGTCTTTTTTGATTTTATTAATAAAACTCTGAATAACAGTAAAACTAAAAATTTCTAAAATTGGGAGGTAACAAAGCCCCGACATTTAGCTTTTTTTAATTTGAAATTTTTATATAAAAAATTTTTTAAATAAGTCTAATCAGCCAAAAAATATTTAAAAACTCAAGTAGACCTCAAAAGAAAAGGAGGCTAAAATACATAAAAAAGGAGGGTCTTGTACCATTCGTGGACAATTGTCCATGGACAACGATACATGTCTGTTTCGTGGACAATTGTCCATGGACAACGATATATGTCTGTTTCGTGGACAATTTTTTTTGAAAATTGTCCAGGTATTTTTACAATTGTCCATCTATTTTTCGATTTGTCCACCAAAAAAATTAATTGTCCAATAAAAAAAATAAAAAAAAAATAAAAGTTAATTTAAAACAGCTACTTAAATTGAATTAATACTTGCAATATTTGCATGTTGAATCTCAAAATAGTAGCGCTTTTTTTTATTTATTAGCTTTTTATTTCAATTGACAATTAGAAATGACTGTATTGACTAAACCTCTAGAAAATTATAAAGTTTTTGAAGTAATTGAACTAGATAGTTCTAATATATGCGAATGGTTTATGATAAAAGGAATAATACCTAAATCGAAATTATGTCCAGTATGTTCCAAACAAATGAAATACATTGAACGAAAAGACTCATTAGATGGTTATGCTTGGCGATGTTCGACTGATAGGAAAAGATGCAGTATTCGTGATGGAACTTTTTTGGAGAGCTTTCGCGTCGATAAAAAGAAAAAAGAATAGTTGTACATCAAGTGTGCGAGGCCGCTAATCTCAAACATAAAACAAAAAAAGGAACAACTATGTTTATTTCAAAGAAATCTAATATTTTAACAAAGCCTAACGTTAGGAGCTTGACAAGACAAAATTTGATTGAAAATACCCCGAGCATTCCAGAAAATGAAAACTTAATTGAAACTGTTGCTAAAGTAAAGACTCCAAAAAAACGAGGCAGAAAGAAAAAAAGTGAAAAAATTGCGCAAGTTGATGAGAATAAACCTATTTCACCGCCTAAATATAATTTGAGAAAAAGAAAGTAAACTTTTATATTATTAAGTAATTGATTTGATTTGATTGATATGATTATTCTATTAAAATAAATTTTTTTTGTCCATTTATTTTTCAATTTGTCCACTAATTATTTAAATTGTCCGCCAAATTTATAAATTGTCCAGGTAATTTCACACTTTTTTTTTTCTTCGAAAATTTGTCCACGAAACAGACATATATCGTTGTCCATGGACAATTGTCCACGAATGGTACAAGACCCAAAAAGGATTTCTAACATGACAAAAAGACCAAAAAGAGAGTGATAAGGGCTTTCTGAAAAGAAAGAAAAAAATTAAAAAGGCCAAGCAGATGTCATAATTAAATTACTTGGATATCTCTTGCAGGAAATTAAACTGATTTGAAATCATTATTATCGTTAAGTATTATTTTCCTAAAATTATAAAAAAATTAATGAAAAATATCTTTTTGAAAAAAAATCTATTTTAATATTTTAAATACTCAAGAAAATGCTGAGCTTGCTGCGAAAACGAACGATGCCAATACACGAAAAGTAAAAATTTTTGATTTTGATTAATTTTTGTTTGTTCAATCAAACAAAAAAAGCCATTTCTAAACAGTTTTCTATTTTTTGTATCAATATCATCTTCGTCTCTAAAGTCATTTAAGTATTCATCTAAATTTGATAAAACTAAATCTTTAACTTCTTTCATTATATCAATAATATAGTCATGTTTTAAATTAATTTGATTTCGTTGTTGCTCAGATAATTCTTTATTGGCTAGGATTATCTCAAAAGAATCATTTAATATATTTCTAATTTTCTCATAATAATCATGAATATATTGACTATATCTTTTAAGTCTTACAGATAAATCCATTTTTGTTTTTTTTGTTGAGACCAAAATCTTTAATTGTTTAGAAGATATCTATTAAATTTTAATTAGATTTTGTTTTTAACTATTCAAATTTTTTAAGTTACAAAAAACTTTTAGAAAATTTAAAGAAAAATAAAAGAGTTCATAAGTTCAGAAAACAAAAAAATGTGACTGGAATTTATTGTTTTTCTAGTTTATCAAATAAGGAATAAAATTAAAGTTGAATCGATCTGAAGTTATAAAGAATAGGATCCTTTTTTAAACTGTAAAGTACATGTATAAAAATATGTGGCTAGTTTAAGTTTTTTCAAGATTTTAAGATTTCGGGATTTTGAGATTTTTTTTGAAAAAAAATTCTAATTTGAAAGAAAAATAGAAAAGTCATAATTCATTAAACAGAGAATAAAATTAAGTAAAACACTAAAAAAATGCATTAAATTAAATTTTTTGAATGAAGCTTGATTAAAGTAGAAATTTTTTTAAAAATTCACAATTTAAAATTATTTTTTTAATTTTCTGTTTTTCTTTTGAAAAGTTTAATATTAAAAAACAAATTATAATTTTGTTAAACACAAATATAATTATTTTGAATTTAGTACATGCATTCTTTAAAAATATGTTTTTTAAATAAAACAAATTATTTGTTTAATATCGAAAAAAAAACAAATAAAAAATAAAAAAACACTTTTTAATTATGATGTTTTTTTTTAAATAATTTTCTAATAAAAAATATTTAATTTTGGATAATTCATGTAATTGAATTTCTAAATTTGTTTTGCTTAATTTTCGAATTTTATTTTCTGTTTAATGAATTATGACTTTTCTCATTTTTATTTCAAATTAAAATATTTTTCAAAAAAAATCTCAAAATCCCAAAATCTTAAAATCTTAAAATCTTAAAAAAACTTTAACCTGCCAAATATGTGTGATATGTATTTTTTAAGTGTTCATAGAACACTCTTTTAAAATTGAAATTTAATGATTGTAATACAGGAGACTCAGACTTATAATAGTGGGAATAAAAAAAAATTGTTTTTTTTTAATTTAGAAGATATTAAATTTTTCATAATTTTCATAAAAAAAAATTCTAAAAAAATTAAAATTTGCTCGTCCATTCGGAACAGCTTTGAAGCTTTTGATATGGCAAGTTTTTTTTTTTAATTAGATTTTTTTGTTGCTCAATTTTACATAAAAAAGGCCAAGCAATGAAAGGTATTTCCTTTAAGAAATTGGTCACAAATCAAGACGCATACCTGAAAAACAACACCCTCTTTTTGCATAAAAGTATACACCCGGGTGTAATTTCTCCAATTTAAGAGATTTTTAAAATCTGATTTTTTTATTGAATTCTATACCAAAAATTTTCAAAATGAAACCCTAATGAAACCAAAAAGAATCAGATAAGTGAATTATTTAATTGCTTTTTTACCTCAATTAAAACATCATCTTCAATTTCTTTAGAAGAATCCGTTAAGAGAGTTGATAACCAAATGAAATCAATGATAGATCTACTTAAAATAAAACCGCCTGGGTTCAAATTTAGCTTAACTAATGCTGGTGAAATTGAAAGTTTAACAAATGAACTTGTAAATTTAACCAATCCAGGTTGTTGTGAGATCTCAGCAAGACTAAAAAATGGTAACAAAAAATTATTTAACATTATTGCCTACGTTTTCAATTCCTGTTTGATAAAAAGCTCTATAACTGACGAATGGAAAAAAGCGGTAGTAATCCCATTATTTAAAAACAAAGGCTCGGTTGATGATTTGAATAACTACAGGACTATTTCTATTCTACCACCGATTTCTAAAGTTTTTGAAAAATTGATTTCTAAACAAATTAAAAAATATTTTGAATTTTATAAACTGTTCTCAGAATCCCAGCATGGTTTTCGTAGTTCTCATAGCTGCGAGACTGCACTTCATGAAATAATCACGCAAATGAATACTTTTCGAAGTAAAAGGCTAATTGGTCTCTTTTTATTTATTGACTTTAAAAAGGCGTTTGATTCTGTTGACTCAAACCTACTTATTGTCAAACTCAAGCACTATGGATTTGATGAGACCTCAATCAATTTAGTAGTAAACTA
>NTPY01000067.1:118218-134549 GCA_002922825.1 Brachionus calyciflorus
ATTTTAACCGAATTTTTATTTTTTTTGATGTTAGATCTATTTTTAATTGGAATAAATTAAAAATAAACCTAAACCCTTAACTATCCTTAACCCTAAATTTCTCAGATATTTTATCAAAATAATTCTATCCATTAAATTAGCCATCTTTTGGCATTTGACGCGGCAAAGCCTTGTCAATTTACTTAATTTTTATTAAACTTTAATTTTTTTAATTTTATAATAAATTGAAAATTACGAAAAATTTCGAAAATATATACAAAAATTTTTTCTTTAATTTAGGGAGGAGATTTTTTTCAAAGCTCAAATTTCTATTTTTTTATAATATTTTTTGAAAAATATATAAAATACATAATTCAGAAAAATTTATCTGTCAATGCATGATAATTACATTATTCATGTATGTGGCAGACAAATAAAATCGACTTGGATGTCACTAATTGCGAAACTAAAATTTAAAAAAAACCTCATTTTTTACCGCCTTTAAAGCGTTTTGAAATCTGGTGTTCGATATTTAAAAACCCCATTTCTAATGCAGTACAGTCGAATCGCTTTAATCGGAACCTTTTTTAATCGAACTTTTCGCTATCTGAACCTAATTTATATAAGACATACCCCCTAGTTAATATAAATCAATGCAAATCTCTTTTTTTATCCGAACAATAAAGTTCGCTTTTTTTGACATCCGAACTATAATTTTCAACACTTTGTATAACATAAACTGTTTATTTTCAATTATTTAAAAGGAACTCTTGTCCTCTAATTGGTTTTTTTTCTTTGTCTTTAAAAAAATAAAATTTACATAATGAATTTTGTTTTAACACAAAAAAAATACATTGATTAAATTTAAGAGGTGACTAATAAACTTAAATGAATCAATAAATCTTATTTTGAATCAATAATTATCTATACAAGTTGAATTTTTTCGGCTTATTAATTGATATTTAATAATATTTGAATAAAGATTTTTTTCGGATTAAGGGGATTCTACTGTACTATAAATTTGAGTCCACTGAAATATGTTAGAAACTAAAGATTTGCTTTAAAAACAATTATATCAATATTACAGCGAAGATTACGACTTTGTTTGTACTTAAAGCAAAATCGTTTTCCTAGTTACTAGAAATATAACTTTAAACTTAAATTAGTAATTTTTTTAAGCATCGTTAGCGATTAGATGTATTTAAAGGAATTATTTCTAGTTTTTTTGTCAATTTGAAAAAACCTACAGCGTCTTAAGAAAATCAACCTTGTAATTTAATTTTAGAAAAAAATCATAAATTAGTACTAAAAAAATTTCCATAGTAACTATTTAATTAGATTTTTTAGCAGAAAATGTATTGCTAAGCTTACTACAAATCGCACAGTCAAAAATATATGAAAATAAAAATGAAAATTATAAAACAGTACCAAATCATTAGCAGAATTTTTTTTTTAAATTTTTTAAAAATATATTTAATAAAAAAAAGCAGAGACAAAAAATTTAATAAAATATTCATATTTGGTGCCTTTTACAAATTCATCAATTGTCTTTTTTGTGATGATATCAATAGCTTATCTTGAAATTTTGAAAATTCAAAAAAAGCGAGAAAAAATTAATGATTTTTATTTTGTATCAAGAAAATTTAAACTGTCTATTGCGTTATGTGAACTATTGTTCTTATAAAAGGTGAACCAAATTACAAAACCTAAAAAGGTGTCCATTAGTGTTCACTTATTTTGTAATTCAGAAAATTTATTTTTCACTTAAGTTACATAGAAGATTATATTGGAATTTTAAACATGTCTGAAAAAGGCTACCACTAATAATCAGTTCATTTTTTAATTTGTTTAGATACTAATGTTTTTTATATATCGATTCAAAGTCATTGTAAAAATATTTTCCGCATAGGACGAAGTCTTTAAATATTGATTTTAAAAATCTCGGTCGATAATTAATATCGGTTTGAAGATATTCCATTATTTTCAATCATTTACTGTAAACGTAGGAAAGTATTGAGTGAAATAAGAGTTGATTTACGTTAAGATTTTTAATACTTTACGTATTGATGATACATGATTTTGTCGAAAAGTTTTAACAATCTATCTGATTAAGTCATTTGTAGAAGGTTCAGTTTAGTTCTAGTTCTGGAAGTTAGCGTTGAAATTTCTAGACCGTACTTTAGTTTTGTTTGACAGATGGATTTTTAAATAAAACTTTGAAATTTAAGTTATACTTTGAGTGAATCAAACGAAGAAAATTTTAGATAATTGAAATTTTTTGCTATACCATTCATTTTTATAAAATAAAATTCATCAGATGACAAAAAGTTGTCAAAACATATTCCAAGATAGTCAAGCTTATTACTTGTTGGTAGGTATAATTCAACCAGTTTTGAAATATTGATTATCCGAGGAGTTCTTTTTTTTTTTGAAAATTTGACAATTCTTGATTTTGTCGGATTGAACTTGATTTTCCATTTTTTGCTATATTTTCAGAATTCATCTAACATGAACTCATTAAAATTAAATCATCAGCATATGCAATGTTACTCACATTTAATTTATAGATTAGTGCACCGACTTATAATATAAGAAATTTTTCGATTTATAAAGATATTGAAAATATAGGCTGATAAAACTCGACCTTGTTTTTAACCACAGTGGATCTTGAATATTTTAAAAACAATACCATTTAGGCTAACACATCCAGTTGACGAGTCATAATACAATTTTAATATTAACCAAATTCTACGGGTTAATTTTTCTATAATTTTGAAAAATATCCCATCTCGTCTAAGTTTATCAAACGATTTTTCACCATCAAGTAAGTCTAGTATTAAATCGGTGTTTTTGTCTAGGTAATAAGCTATGGTTTCTTTGATTACGAAAATTGCATGACTACAAAAAGTAAATTTTGTTGAATTAAAATTGATTAAATTTTAATTTAAAAAAATTAAAAAAAGATCTAATTTATAACATGAAATATTTACAATTAAACTTTGACTGGTAAAAAAATAATATAATACACTAATGTACAATAAATATTAGACACTTCTAAATTTAATACTTGAAAATTCCTCCGATGGTTTTAGACATGCTTTAATTCTAACTGGCAAAGACTCGATTAATTTTACACATAAATCTACACCTATTTCATTCCAATACTTATCCACAAGGCGTTCCAACTCGTCAAAATTCTCTCAATTGGATTCAAGTCTGGACTTCTAGCTGGCCACGGCATGACAGAGATTGAATTATTACTAAACCAATGGGTAATTAACCCAGCTTTATGACATGGAGCATTATCTTGTTGGTAAAACTAATCACTATGATCATTGATTAATAAGTCTTTGGACGGTATAAGTCGATTTTCAAAAACATCGAGATAAGAATGTTAATTCATTCGATTGCTATACATCTTATTTAGACCAATTTAGGCACTTTCCTCATTAACTTTTCATGCTTAACAACGTGGGGTGGCTTGTTTTTTGAAATTCTTTAATCTAAAAGATCAATGCTTTAATTTTGTTTATTTTAAAATTATTATTAAAATTTAAAAAAGTGATTAACTTATTTGAATAGAATAAAAAGAATCAAAATGTTGCATCCATTTCTTTTTGTTTATTTAATACGGTATAAAAATTAAATCAAAATGTTTCAAAAATAAAAACTGTGAGTTTTTTACTATTTTTAATTTTATAATTTTGAAAATTTTGTGAAAAATTTAAATAAAAGACGAAAAATTATCCAAATGAAATTTTTGATTGTTTCAATATTTTCAAGACTAATATGCTCAATTTTAGCCGATTAAGTTGATTGTACAGTTTCTAAA
Source organism: Brachionus calyciflorus (assembly GCA_002922825.1). NCBI lineage: Eukaryota > Metazoa > Rotifera > Eurotatoria > Ploima > Brachionidae > Brachionus > Brachionus calyciflorus. The sequence continues at coordinate 122,030 of NTPY01000067.1, forward strand.
TAACTCAAATATTTCATTATCAATATTCAAAATTTTGTTTCTATTTAGGTCTAGAATTTTAAATTTGTACAATTCATTAAACATTCTTGATTCAACATTAGAAATAACATTTGAAGAAAGATCTAATTCTTCAAGTTTTCTTAGACTAACAAATGAATCACATTCAATAGTGCATATTTGATTTTTTGATAAATTTAGTGTTCTCAAATTATCTAGGCCTTAAATAATAATACCGTAAACTCGCCCAAACAACCCCGGGGTTAAAAATCGTAAATGTGTTTTTTACCCCGCATTTAACACGGTTTTTGGACATTTTTACAGAATGCTTTTAAGTCGGTACTAAAACTGAAATTTCTTTTTTTATGCGGTATTAAAATACAATTTTTTTTTAAATTTAAAAATAAATTAAATTTTATTCGAAAAATTAATATTTAGATTTAATGCCTGGTTTAAAAATGAAAATTCGATTTTAATACAAAAATTTTACATTTGATTTTTTTAAAATTATATACGAAAACGTTTTTAAAAATGAAAATTATTACAAAAGACTTTGTCAACTTGAAAAATTTGAGTTTCTTGGCTTCAGACTCAAATTGGTAACTTACATAAACTATTGTACCAGTTTATTGTTTTTTTTTTCTTAAAGCAAAAGCTTTCTGTGCGATAGATGTTTTTAAGTACCAGGTTTGAGTCTTGATGTCATTTTTTTTATTTTCTTTTAATATTTATTTTTTGAACAATACTTGGGTTAGTTTTGTAATTTTTTACTTTGAAACAAAAATTTTATGTAAAATCATCAAAAGGGTCTGGGTAGTTGAATGTTGTCTATACGCAAATAAAACTTGGTAGTAAATATAAAAAGACCATTGAAAAAGAGGCAAGAATGGCAGAGATGGTATCGAAAGCAACTAACGAGGAGTCAATGATTTAGAATTTTTTTAAAGTTGACAAAGTCTTTTGTAATAAATTTCATTTTTAAAAACGTTTTCGTATATAATTTTAAAAAAATCAAATGTAAAATTTTTGTATTAAAATCGAATTTTCATTTTTAAACCAGGCATTAAATAATTTTTCGAATAAAATTTAATTTATTTTTAAATTTAAAAAAAAATTGTATTTTTTACATGTTTAATACCGCATATTTTCTAAATCAAATGAAATAAAATTTTCCGTGGCTTGTACTTTTTTCGCTACACTTTTTTCGCTCTCAAAAAAAAAGACTTTTTTCGCTAGCGAATAATTTTTAATAGACAAAAAAATTGTAATTTTTTCGCTTACAAAAATACAAATTAATTTATATTTGCAAGTTTCAAAAAATATAGTTTGAATTAACAATTGAATAAACTAAAAAAAAGCTAACAGTCAAATATTAATTAAAAAATGTCTACAGTCAAATTCGAATACGTCCTAAGCAACCAATTTAAAGCAGAAAATGATGACGATAATACCGTTGTGAAAGATGGTTATGAAGTATTCAGTTAAGGGTTTTTGTTTAGCAGAAATAAAAAAAAAAACTATCAAATCGCTGGGTTTGTAAGAACTCAAAATGTAGTGCTAGTATTACTATTAGTCATAATGGTCAAATAACAAATGTTTCTAAGGAATCACATAAAATTGTTTCACCAGGAAACAGTGTATATCCAAAAGATGTTCATGAACCGATGAGTGAATGGGAAGTAATGGTAAAAGTCAAATTTCTTAAACGAATAAAAGAACGTTGTACAAATTAAGATACAGGACCAAACAAAGTGTTTGAGGAAGAACTTAACGAACTTTTTAAAAATCTAAAAACTGAAGATGAGAAAAAAATAGTTGCCAGTCTTGTTCCCAGATATGATGATATTAAATATGGTTTACATAAACGAAGAAGTAAAACTCGACCAAAATTACCCGAGTCACTTCGAACAACCATCATATATAGAATTTATACAAAAACAACCAATAAAATTGATAGATTTTTGATATTTAAATCAAAAAATAATAAAAAGCTAGTTTTTTGTTCCAAAACCGGTCTCGAAATTCTATCTAAATCTTCAGAGTGTCATGGGGATGGCACATTCCATGTAGCTGCAAAATACTATTATCAACTATACATCATCCAAGCCTGGTTTAATTTTAGAATGATACCCTGTGCATTTATATTAATGAATCGACGAAGAACCAAAGATATGAACAAGTTTTGGAATCATTGTTAATGGAAGCGAAAAAACACAATTTAGTTTTGAATCCTAAACAAGTAATGGCCGATTTTGAAATAGCCGCAATCAAATTTTTTTCAAACAAGTTTCCGAGTATTAAAAACAAAGGATGTCTTTTTCATTTAGGTCAGTCATTTTATAGAAAATTAGTAAACTTAGGGTTCATGACTGACTATGAAGAAAACAAAGAATTTAACTGTTGGTTTCGTCGAATATTTAGTTTAGCTATTATACCAATAAACCAAATTGATACTCAATGGCAAATTATTTTGGATACTCAGCCAGTTTTTGAAGAAGAAAACAAAGCAAAAAATTTGGAAAAGTTCTTAGATTATTTTGTCGACAACTATTTCGAGGGTAGCTTTCCTATTGAATTATGGAATCATTTCGATAGTGAAGGCCCTCTGACAAGAGCTCATCCAAACATACTAAAAGCGATAGATGTTTTTCAAAAACAAGAGTCAGCAGCTTTTCTTTAATACCAACATGCTTTGATTGGCAAACCAGCTCCACCTAGAAAAAAATTACAAATTTTCAAAGACGAACAGATGAGATCATATAAGAAAATGTTTTTAGTAAGCGATTTGACTTTCGATGCTTATATTAAGTATGTTATTCCATTGTTTATTTTTAGAAAAACAAAATCTTTAAATGGTAAGGATTCAGATGAAAGTGATTCAGGAAACGAAGAATTGGTAGCTAGTTCGGATGAAGAGGAAACTTTGGAGATATAAAATCTTTTTTAATTAACAATTTCTTTATTTAATCAATGTATTTATCTATTAATTTTTTTTATAATTATCACAATATTTGTTGTCAATTTATTGTCTGAAAATTTTGATTTTTTTCGCTAGCGAATTAAGTCCAATTTTTAAACGACATAAAAAATGGACTTTTCTCGCTAGCGAAAAAAGTACTAGCGAAAAAAGGACTAGGAGCCAAATTTTCTTTATCAGTAAAAGTTTCTTGATCTTTTATTGAACAAAATTCATTCTTTGTTTCCTTATTATATTTTATGATTTTGCTTATTATTTGTATTTTCTATCAAACAAAAAAAGTCATTTGTAAATAGTTGTTCATTTTTTTCACAATATCATCTTCGTTTCTAAATTCATTTAATTTATTCTCTAATTGTGATAAAACTAAATCTTTAACTTTTTCCATTTTAGCAAATATAAAGTCATGTTTTAAATTTTGCACTTTTTAGTTTTTAGCCTAGATAGGTGTCCTTTTTGCACTTTTTGAAAAATTTGTTTTTTAACTAAAAATTATTAGAATGATGTAAATAATTGTAAGGTGAAGTCTTCTTATGTTAAATGACGTGATATTATCCATAATTTCAGATGACGTCCATATAAAAATAAATTACCAGCAATCTTTATTCTCTGATTGCATATTAACCACTTTTGATTTTTCTTTACTTCCTAAAATTTAATTTAGAAAAGAATTAGCTTTTAAAAAATTTAATTAAATTGAAAACTTAATATCCGTTTTTCGGTGAAGTTGCTATTCAACTCAGCATATTTCTCTGAATTACATTTTGTTATACAATAATCACTTCGTTTCTTATGACCTTTATAATGAAATCTATCAATTACTATTGTTTTTGTCATTAGCTCCTTGTATCTCTTTGTTTTATTAATTATTTTATGACTTGTGCCTATAAACTGTTTTAAATGGCATCTGTTAGCGGGTGCTTATGTGCTCATAAGCCTAACAACTCTCATGGTTAAGAGACCTTCTATACTAGTAATTTAATGTTACTAGTTTGTTGCATAGTTTATAAACTTAACTAAATTGTTTCTATGTTCTTATAATTATTCTAAATAATATATAGTTGAGAATTACTAATATAGAGATATAATAAAATATATTGTTTAAAAATTAATAATTCTTATTTCTGAATCTTTTCCTTACGATATGCTTAAGCGTAAAGTTACAATATCTGCCCGCCAACAGCATCCATCATCATAAATTATAAAATTCGGCTTTATTTCGATCTCTTGATATAAGTCCATTAGAAAACATGTTGCCTGTGTCAATGTTTCTGATCCAAATATTTCTCAAAATCCACAAATTATCCCACAGTTGAAAACTGCAAAAAATTCTCCCACTGTTCTTTTTTTTCTCGCAAGGCAAACATAAACTTTTTAAAGTTTGACAATTTTCTTGATCATGACTTTTTTTTAGAAAATTGTCAATATTAACTTTCGGAATCTGATTTTCTGTTACCCAAAACGGATTATTTGAATCATTACTAACTTAATATAAAATATGATCTTTTTTATTAACAAAACTATCTTAAATAATTAAATTTTCGGTTGATACTCTTCCTAATTTAGGCTAAACTTAGCTTAAGTTACATTTTATATTTTTATCTCCATACTTAAACAAAACTTTTTGATCAATCGTCGAATGTTCTTCACAATAATATGAACCTTTTAAAGGAGTTTTTTTGACATCCGATTTGAATATTATCTTTTTAAGAATTAAATATTTAAAATTAGTCATAATTGAAAAAAAAAATTCGAATTTTTTTATTTAAAAATGAACAATAAATAAATATTTTCACAATCAATTGATCAATCTGTTTTTATCTTAGCCCTCGAATAAAAATACGTGAATTTTTCCCGATTAAACATTTTTAATTAGTATCAAAAAAATTTAACTATAGTTGAAATTAAAATTGTCATTTTACAGTAATATAATTATGCATTTAAGCTCAATTTAACGAAATAAAAATATAGATTGATAGCTTTTGATAATGCCATCTTCAACTTTCTCAATTTTCCCAAAGTTATATTTAAACAAACGAAAATTTTTTTCTAGATCTTATTTAAATTTCAATTTCGAATAAGAGCATTTAAAAAAAAATTTTGAAATCGTGGCTTTCATTTATATTAAATAAAATAAATTAAAAAATATAAGCTTGTTTGTATTTTCTAATTTATGTTCCCGAAGCCGTGATTATTTTTCCCTGAATGAAACATGTGTCCGATTAAATTGATAGTGATTGTCTTACCATTTGATCAAAATTTGATTTCATCATTTTTCTTTATTTAATTATTTGAATTTTGAAATAATTTACTTTGTTTTTAATCGTGTAGTAACACGTGACTAATTGTAATATTTCTCACATCAATTCCCCTATTAGTGAACAAATCCAAACCACAATATCCATTACCAGTACTGAACGTACCTACATATACGGTTAGTCGTTTTACGGAAGACAAAGACTTGGGGGTTAAGAGTTTCGAGAGATACGCAATGAGGTTACTAGACAATACAGGAGCTTTATTAGCCTTAATAGAAGACAGATGCCTGGACAAGCTTGAACAACGTATACTGAATCGAAGACCAAACGCCACCTATGAAGAAATCAAAGAGGTTTTGAGAAAATTTTACGGTAAAGAGTATCGATACAATGATCCTCTAATAGAATTTACTTCACGGAGACAACAACCCAATGAAAATATTTACAATTATTTGTCTGAATTGGAACATTTAGCAGAAGCCGCTTACCCTGATAAGAATGAGCCAATGCTTGAACCACTAATAGTCGATCGTTTTATTCGAGGAATATTCGATATGAAGATTAAGCAGGAATTGTGTAGACCACCGACGTGTAACAATTTATCTGATGTTTTAAGTAAAGCTTTTGAGCTTGAAGAAGCTTTCACCAAGTCAATCATGAACACAAATAACCGAAATTCAAATTATCGAGTGAGTTTCGATGAAAATCTCCATACAATTGAGAAAAACTCAGACCAAGAATTTTGCACGCGATGTACGCACCACAAATTCAAAACCAGAATTCGCAATAGTCCTATACACACTGTCTGTACAGAACACATGTCTAAATTCAACGGAGATTCAGATGAGCCGATTCAACCACAAAATACAACATGCAGTTCAATGGATGAAAAGGATAAGTCAATCGAAGGTATGTGCTTAATTAACGAAATACCTATTAATTTTACTATTGACACCGGAGCTCAGATAACGGTAATTAGTGATAAAGTTTATAACTCTTTACAAAACTCATCTCCTTTATAATTAGTTTCTCATGAAGTCGCTGCAGCTGGAGGAAATCGTCTATCAACTTTAGGTAAGATCTATGCCGAGTTAAGAATAGGTTAAACAGCAATATTCACTTTCCTAGTGGTTATTAAGGGACTAGTCTCAGACTGCCTCTAAGGGATTGACCTTTTAGAAAAGTTCCCATACTTTTCTGAGCCAATTGAAAAGCTACGAGAAACAGTGAAGCGACAAAATCAAGACTTAAAATTAGAACTGAAAAAATATTTGAGAAACACAATTACAAATGCACCTTTTGTGAATACATTAAGTGACACCGATTTCAACCACTACCTCGAAAGAATAAACGAACTAATAAAGTCTATTTCAGCATCATCTTTAAAAGAGTTAAAACCATCCCCATGCTTTGAACACGGGATAAAACTCATTGATCCAAACATGACACCAATTAGACAAAAAATGAGACGAATCCCGTATAGCAAACGAGACGAATTTAAAAAGATGCTGGACGAAATGCTAGACTCAAAACTGATTCAGCAAAGTGCGTCATCATGGGCTTCACCGCTAATGCTTGTGTCGAAACCCGATGGTTCAATAAGAGTCACCATAGACTATCGTTCACTTAATAAGAGAACACATAAAGATGCCCATCCGCTACCAAATAGCGAAGATTTATATGTGTTATTGTGTAAATCAAAATGTTACACTAAGATGGACTTGATAACAGGTTACTTTCAAATATTGATGAAACCAGAAAGGAGGCACTTGACAGCATTCACTTGCGAAGGTTGACGACAAAGGAATAGTCAGCAAACAAGAATGAATTGAATTGTAGTGAAGAATGGGTAAACTGAAGTTTTTGATCAATTCGCTCAATTCAAAATTCTAAAATTTTATGCAATTAAAAAATTAATTTTTTTCAAGTACATAGTTACGTTGAGCTTATTTTAGTAAACCACTAAATAAAGCTCAACCTAACTATTCGACAACGGAAAAGAATTGTTAGCAATAGTGTTAGCAGTTGAGCACTTCCATCAATATTTATACGGACAAGAGTTTGAAATTATTCCCGACCACCAACCTTTATCATGGCTTCGCTCCTGCAAAAACCCAAACTCGCGATTGGCCAGATGTTTAATTCGAATTAACAACTATACTTTTACAATTGTATATCGTAGTGGTAAGACTCATACAAATGCCGATGCTGTTTCGAGATGGGATCATCAATTTGAGAATTATACCACTGAGCCTGAACAAGAGGAAGATGATCTCATCGTTAATTTTATTTCAGATCAAATTAAAGAAGAACTTAGTGAACAAAACTCATCGAGCCTATTAGTCACAACCGAAGAGCAAAATAAAGATGATTGTATAGTTTGGATGAAGAAAATGGTTAAAAAATGCGGTGAAAAGAGACCTGTAATGGAAACTAGCCAAATGAATACTCATTTCAAGCGAGTTTTGTATGAAAACTATGACGATCTTAGAGGAATAGATAATGATTTGTATTGGTTCAAGCCACAAGAAGATGGCTAACTTCAAAAACTCACACTGATCCCCGAACATTTGGTAAATAACATTTTAAAATTTATAAATTGTTCTGTTTTCCACGGACATTTAGACTTAAGGAAAACTCTCGACAAAATTCAAACAAGGTTTTATAGACCTAAATTAAAAAATCGAACCATTACATTTGTAAAAACTTCTTTAACCTGCCAAAAAATAAAAAATCCACAATCACTAGCTAAAGCTAAGTTACAACCACTATTACCAACAAGACCTTTTCAACTTGTAACATTTGATATAGTTGGGCCGCTACCACTCTCTAAAGCTGGTAACATGTTTATATTAGTTGTTTGTGATCATTTTTCAAAATGGCTAGCTCTTTTTGCTTTACAAAATACAACGGCTGATACTGTTGCTAAGAAGCTAATCAACCTTATGATGACACATGGACTTTTTGTTAACATTTTAACAGATGGTGCCAAGAATTTTCAATCAGAACTGTTAAGCAAAATATATGAATTACTCGACTTTTATAAGCTTAAGACGTCACCATACCACCCAGAGTGTGGCGGCTTGACTGAACGATTTAATCGCACATTAAAAACAATGCTTTCATGGTTCGTAAACGAGAACCAAAATGATTGGAACGAATACTTACAATATTTAACATACGCATACAACACATCGACCCATGCAACCATTAACCATACACCATTTGAAGTTGTTTATGGAAGAAAACCAAAAATTCCATTAGATTTGGTAATGGAGAACGAAACCGAAACACATGAAGAAATTTATTAGTTAGCTGAAACTGACGAAAAGAACTTAGTGGTTAAAATATTCGTCGAAGAATTACAAGAGAAATTTCGTGAGGTGATTATATGGTTGAGAAATCAAGGATTCAACATGATCGAAATATCAAACCAGTTTAATACAAAGTGGAGGAAATGGTAATGTAAAACCAAACTCAAATGAAAAAAGGTCTTTCCAAAAAGTTATCTCCAAAGTGGGACGGTCCATATGGCAAGTTTTTTTTTTAATTAGATTTTTTTGATGCTTCATTTAATTCAAAAATGGCCAAGGAATGGAAGTGATTTTCTGAATGAATTATATCTTAAATCAATCTTCAATTCGTCCTTAATCTATATTTGAAAAATAAAATTGGTTTTTTATTTTTTATTTAACCAAAATTTTGATTTTCTTTTCATTTTACCTATGCTTTTTAAAATTCATTTTTTTCTTTTTTTTCTTTTTTAGAAGACAGAATGTTAACATCGCTAATACATGCTTACATAATTAAAACTTGTCTTCTAAAAAAGACAAAAATTAAAAATTTAATATTTAATACAAAAAGTATAGTAAATAAAGTCCAAAATTTTGGCAAAATAAAAAATAGAATACATGAAAAATAAATTTATTTTTCAAATATAGATTAAGGACGAATTGAAGATTGATTTAATATAAAATTCATTCAGACAATCACTTCCATTACTTGGCCATTTTTGAAAGAAATCAAACATCAAAAAAATCTAATTAAAAAAAAAACTTGCCATATATTATTCAAGATAAATTAGGACCCGTAAACTATAAAATTAAAAAATACAATCAGCCAAATTCAAAGCCAAAAATTGTCCATCAAATCGTCTAAAACGATTTTTCGGATCTCATTTTAGCCCAATAGATGACTCGGTAGTTTTCGATCAAAGTAAAAATAAGCAAAATTTAGTTAAGAGAAGAAAACACTAAAAAATAGTGAGGGCCAAAATAAATAAAAATTTAGATATAAGGCCTGAAACCCGACAAAGTAATGAAGTTCAAAATGAAAAACAAAAATTTTTGGTAAATTCATCTGAATCAGTGCAGGAATCAGCTGATGAAGACGATGAAACATTTAAACCAAACCACTATTTTCAAGCTAAGCTTAATGGTTCAAAGAACCAGCCTGACGATTCTCAGAATCAACCGAGGCGCACTCAGCGTAAAACGAAGCCTGTTGACAGGTTAAAATATTAAAAAATTTATTAAAAAAAAAAAATATTGAAAACTAGTAGTCTATATTAATTTTGTTTTTTTTTTGTATCGAACTTGTAAAAAATAGTAATAGCTCGTTTTTGATTAAGATTAATTTTTCTTAACAAATAAAATTGTAAATTAAAAATATAAAAATAAATTGTGAAAAAAGTCATAAAATAAGTCGCAAGCGAATTAGAGACCACCCGTAAAGAAATTAAAAATTTACTTAAATAAAAATTTCTTAATTTTAGATAATTTTGTAAAAGTTTACCATTTCAGATTGAATCCAATTTTGATTCTTCTAATTTTTTATATTTCTTTTTTTTTATTCTCATCCGCCTATATTTCATATAGATAAATTTAGTGGTTTTTGAACAATTTAAGTAATGGAAGAGAGTAGAGACATTATGATACACGGTATCCCAAATGTTACTGAAGCAAATGCTACACTTCGGGAGATACTAGATCAATACTACGAACGTTTTGATCTAAAAAGTGGCTGCGCCTTGGCTCAAATAGGGGATTTCATTCCACCAACTATGGTTTTTTAAGGTACCAAGACGAAACGGTGCACCCGGAGGCTGTCGATTTTCTCAACAGGGTCGGGATTCCACATACCCGTATATGGTTTGAATTAAATAGACAAACAACTCAGATGAAACATTTGCTCCAAGAGGCACCCGCAAGTCAAAGGGTACAAAGACAACTCGAAGAACTAGAGAGACATGAACAACAAGTCCAAGAACGTGGAGCTGAACTCACTCGAGAGAATAATCGTCTAAAAGCCGAGATCGAAGTAAGTACTCAACACAGGATCGCACTAGAAAACCAATTAACTGAGAGCCAACAACTAGTCCAAGAGCTCCTTAAAAGACCGACAGCGATCCAAGAAACAACTCGAGCCTGGATACCGCTCCCCTTTCGCAATCTTGTACGGAGACTGCAGTTTAATAACCAAACACAAGAGCCTCGGCTTCAACATATGCCTTTGAGAGACATGCCTCAACCTCCAACGAAACCACAATATGACCAAAGGGAGATGTCCAATTTGTATGGAAGATTTTGGGGCAGTTCATTCGATTGTCACTACTCAATGTGGCCACTTATTCTGCGAGGCTTGTATGCACCGCTGGGTTCGCGAAAGCTTATTATATTGCCCAGAGTGACGAACAAAATTGAGTTATAACTATTACATCCGCCTCCACTTCAAAGAATAAATCGATGACAATTATTTTTTCAAATTTGTTATTTTGTTTTTTTTTTTTGTTTTTGTTTGTTGTTTTGTTGTCGTTATAGTGGTTCAATTTTACAGTTTATTACAATTTAGGCTAAAGCCTTCTCATTAAAGGGGGAGTTATGTTAAGACCCAAATCTTGACATCTCTTACTCGTGTCCTTAGTGCTTTATTATAATTATGTTAAGGTTTCACAATTTAATATATTTAAATCACTAAACTTTACAAAACAATTCAGATTCCTAAATAAACTCTTAAACTAAACACGTTGTTTTTATTTACATGGTTAAAATCCCTAAAGTCCAACTCGAGACTTAACATTATTAAACAAATCATATTAATTTGATTTACTTTGAAAAACCCTAAAAATCTTCTTAAGATTACCTATTTCATCGCAACATTATAACTCTACAAAAGAATCCATGAATTTCAGACGATTAATTATATAATTTCCATCTATTCCAATAACTTTGCAACATTTTTGATCTAAACATCTATCTCTATGACAACAACCGCTCCATTTTTTTACTAAATAATGTAAAAATTGTGGAATTAATTTGTTCTAAATTTTTGTCTAGTTGATTTACATAAAAAGCTGCAAAATTTTTCTTCTCATTATTGATCTTAGTTCTCAAAAAATAGTAATAAAACCAAATTTCAGTAAGCCGTTTTTCTTGAAGAAACAATGGCTCTGTTTTTTTATACATGTGAAAATAATTGAATGAAGTAGTAAATGCTTTAAAAGAAAAATGCTTAAATAATAGATCTGATGTTAAATTTCTCAGGAGTCTCTTTTCAAATATTAATTCATTTGAAAAACAAAAAATTTGATTCAAAACAGTTTTCATAAAATATTCTTTTGCCATTTTTAATCATATAATAATTTAATTAGTATTTATTTAAACAGTTTTTACAATATTTTATTTTATATTCACAATTCATGCCTCCAGAATTGAAAGTGACGATGGTTTTAAATGAATTAAAAATTTCTAAATAACATTCCATACAAAAAAGGCATTTTGTGAAATTTGTCGTTAAAGTAAATCCTATTGATTTTTCAACAAATTTATCTAATTTATCTAAATTTTTAAAAAATTCACTAGGATCTAGCTTTTTTAAAATTTCTTTCAATTCGAGATACTTGATAATTGGCGATTTTGAATAATTTTAGTTAGTGTATTCATTTAATAATAATATGATCGTATCTAATCTCAAATTTTTGTTCAACTCAAAAATTCGGTTAAAAACAAGTCATTAATATTTTCGAATGGTGCAATTAAATTGTTAATTTGAATAATTTTATATATTAGATTTATTCAGATTAAATAATATTTAGATGACAATTTTTATAGCAAAAAAGCTTAAAATCTAGAACAAATAATTATCTTAATTTAATTTAGAATTTATGTTCTAGTCGAAGAAAAATTCGTACAGTACAAATTAAAACTAACTTGTTTCTTTTCCTTTCCTCTTCTTCAACTCTTCCTCGACTCTTCTTCAACTCTTCCTTTCCTCTTCCTCGACTCTTCTT
>NTPY01000067.1:136894-154664 GCA_002922825.1 Brachionus calyciflorus
GCCGATTATTCAAATATCGATTATAAAAGTGATTTTATTTCAATTATGGAATCTATAAAAAATCAAATAAAGAATATCCAAAAAGATTTTTGGAAATGGCTAGAAAAATTATTTTATTCAAATCAAAAGAAAATAATAGTACTTATGTTTCTTTAAATGAAATTAACCAATTTATGTCGAGAAATTACAAAAAAGAGGATTTTTTGCCAGTTATTGAAGAGCTCAAAAAATTGGGTTTAGTTACTGTTATTGAGGAAGAAAGATCAAATGGTTGGTAAAACTGAAAAATTTAAAAACTATCTATTTTTTAAAATACTAAGTTTACTACGGCTATTTACTTGACTTTAAATCGATTAGGGATTAAATTGCCTCAGAGGACAAATAAACAATAAAGATTATTAAATTATAAATCTTTATTTAATAATAATATAATAATAATGGCCACTTCTAGCCATATATAGAAAATAATAAGTGAGCTCTCAAATAATAATAAAGAGAAAACTAAATTAAAATAAAAAAAACACTGTGAATTTATACTTTAAATCTAAACAGTTATAGACTGTTTAGCTAAAAAGTATAAACACAGCTAAATTAAATACATTTATGAAGAGTAGTTGAAGTCATAGATGAGGACTACAACATATTGATTTATTTGCTAATTTTAAATTGTAATTTAGAGTACAGTTATGATTTCAAAAATAAATAGTACAGAACTTGTCAATAATTCTCAAGCAATTAAAAATCTAGAAAGTCTAAATATAAACTAAGCATCTTTTCTTACTAATGTTCACCAGGTAAGAAATGTTCTAATTTAAATGACAAATTTTTTTTAAAATTTTTATTAAATTTAATTTTAAAAGAGGAGAGTAACCCAAGAATTCAGAAACCAAATCAGATACACCGATTCCTCAAAAGAATTACAAGCGTAAATTTAAATTTTAAATATTTCAAAATAGATAATAATAAATAATTAGCTAAATTTTTAGACCAAAAGACCAGCAACCTACAGGAAACAAATCCAGTTCAAAATAATTCTGATTTGATATATATTGACGATCCAGAAGTCATTATTCCAACTCAATTTTTTGATTTCTCGACACAAACTGCTGAATTAAAAAAAAAGGTAATATTCAAAATTAATTAAACTTTAAGCAAATTTCATTTCTTAATTTCGAAAACATTTAAACGGACCATGGCAATTTTTTGTCTAAAAAAGTAAATTATTCACAAAGTACATTTTAGATATGATAATTTTTTTTTACAATTAGATTATTTTAATGTACAATTTAACTCAAAAAAGTCCACAGAATGGAACTTATGTTCTAAATAAATTGTGCTACAACTCAAGCTTAAATTCTCATACCTAAATTCCGAAATAAAAAAGTTAATGTCCTTTTGTTTAAATTATATTTTGGACTTACATTTTTAAGTTTGATTTCAGGGAAGATTATGAATCTTTTTAGGATTATGAATCCGTGAATTTTTATTTTACCACTACACGAAAATAAATCATTTCCAGTATAGGTCTCAAGTAAAGTTTGATTATCATGTTTTTTGATAATATTGAAAAGCTTTAAACTTATCAATGATCTACGTGCGCCACTATCGCACAAGTACTTAACTAATGTGTTTATTAGAATTGCTTGACCAAAAATAGATCAATTTTCTTTTGACGATTCTTGTTTTGAATCTATATTTAGGACAGTCTCAGTTGTTTGTAGTTTTGGCTCTTTTTGAGTTTGCTGTGACAACTGCGGCGCTTGTTGCTGCTGTTGCTTGGGTGCTTGAAAATCATTCTTTGATATCCATTTTTCCAATTTTGATTGTTATTTTGCTGCTGATGATGATTTTGGTAAGTATTTTGGATTGAGTTTTTACTATTATTGTAATTATCTAACAGTTTGTTGTTTTTACGATTCCAATGTGCATCTGTTTCACTGGTATAGTATGCATTTTTTATGTATGGTATTATTTGATTCGAATTATTTTCGAAGCCATTGTTCTTACAATTGATATAGTTGATTAAGTCATTAATTGTGAAAATTTCATTTGACTTAATTGTGCGCATTTTGTGCATTTTTGTACGAGCTAATTCTCTTAGTCGAACATTGTGAAGGCCTTCGACAAATCTCTCTTGAATAATTTTATCCAAGTCAGTTAAATTTGCCATATTCGGAAAAAGACTTTTTGCCAATTGAATTACATTATGTCCAAAGTCTGAAATCGACTGATTTAGAGCTTGTTTATATTCGTTTAATTTTGTCCAACTTGAAAAGCTTTGACTTGTTGCTTCAACTGGTGCTACTACTCGTAGAAAAGAAATTTTAAAACGATCAAACTCATTTTCAATATCACTAATAAATAAGTCTAGTTTATCCACTTGTTTTAGGATATTATTCTCAATATAACTTATAGCTATGCGAACCCATTCAGATTTGTCATAGTCCTTTAAAAATGACTCCATTACTGTCATCCATGCTTTGCCATCCATTCCCTTTCTAAACACATCTGGACTTTTAATCACACTTGTTATAATTTGAGGTAGTCGACCATCATCACCACGTTTTCTCTCCCTGTTTGGGTTTTTAACGTGCATGGTACTAATAACTTGTACGGTTGTTTTTTGCGTGTCTTGCCTCCCTTTCCATAGGTATTTATATGCAATTAGGCATGTAACTATAAACGAAAAGAAAAAAATTGTTTCTGTTGTGCTGTATACTATTACTGAATAACCAACACCATTTATTAAGTCTATCGTGTTTGTCCACGTGCGGATTAAATAGGATATTATTCGATCATTTTTCGATTGTACAGGCTCATTTCGAAAGCTCATCCAAGCATTCGCGTTTGTGAAAAAGAAAAAAATTATAAATATGTATTTCAAAAAATTCATTTTGAAAAACAAAATTAGAAAAAGAGAAAAATTATCCTAAAGAAAATGTGCCTTTGTAATTAATCTAATTCACGGAAACTACTATATTACTACTACTACTAGTATATAATTAAAGTACACGTGATTAAAGTTATATGTTCGTTTCCTAATCAATTCTAATAAAGAAAGAACACCTAGGGACGCCAATGTAATAAAACTACTTATTCGGCACTAAGTGATTTATACTCATAGAAAAATAAATAAAAGAAATTCTTCTTGTAAACTATTTATTAATAAATCGGCCGCTTCTAGCCGTAGATTTACAAAATTAAATGAGAAAAAATAATAATTGAAAAAATAAAAGAAAAAGAAATGAAAGTAAAGAATGAATACAAATATGAATTTGCTTGCTTTAAATACATGATTTTCTACTGCTTTATGTAATAAATTGAATAAACAACAAAAATAACTGCTCTTTTTATGAGAAGAGTTATGGTTATATTAAGAACCATAACAGTTAGGACATTAAATGCAAATTGGATTTCAAAATTTAGAATAAAATAAAAAAAATTAAGCAAAATCAAAAGGGTTAAATCATATTAAAGAAAATTAAATTTGGTCTTTGATTTGACTTTTCTGCAAGACTTTGCTGTAGTCTATTTAGTTATAACAAAATTAAATTTTTTCTGTTTTCCATTCTTCTAAAAAAAGAGTACGCATCATAACCAAAGTATTACGGTACCTGTGTGTAAAGAATTTTCGATTTCTTGTGAATAGGTGAATGGAAATTTTTAGATTTGGATTCAATATCTAACACTGAATTTTCTTTTTAAATTGTCATCGTATCAAAATGAATTTTTGACAGTTAAATTTTGTGTTTAATTTCGAGGTAATATTTTTAATAATTCTAAAAAAGTAAAATTAGGATTTATTTGTATATTTCAGAAAAAAATTTTTATTCATTTTTTTTTGGTTTAGCTAGCCAATTTTTTATTAAGAAAATTCACAAAATATCGGTATTTTTAAATTCAGGAACTAAAATAAAATTTGGGGGACTACATTGATTTTGTGAGACAGAAATGTGCTAAAGATGATGGTTTAATTCAAAGGTTCCACATTTGTGCTCCAGAACCTATTTTTTACAAAGCAAAGGAAATTATGAATACTCCAGTGCCAAAATATTCAATGACTGTTTTATAATTTATTATTTACTAATTAATTTAAATCCAGTGACTTTAAGACTTGACGAATCGGCAACTGAATTATTTTGTGAGATTCATGATGAATATTAAACTTTGACTGAGCAATTTATTAAAAGATATGATATGTTCTTAATAGTGTTGGAAATTTTTTTTTTTTTGAGTCGACTCGAGTCGACTCAAATTTTTTGCAAGTCGACTTGCGAAAAAAAAAAGTCGAGTCGACTCAATTTTTTTAGGATTTTTGACCACTGAATCGAGTCGTTTGAAAAAATTGCTAGTATCAAACTTCCAATCGATAATTTATAGTAATTAAAAAAATTTCCTAAGGAAAAAATTAGTTTAAAAAACCTTTAAAAATAATTTAACACTTTAATATCACCTATAAAAAGCATTTTTGAATTTTTTGTCAGAATTTGCGTTAAGAATAAAATTTGAGTCGACTCGAGTCGACTTTTTAAAACGATGAGTCGACTCGAGTCGACTCAAATTTTATTCTTAACGCAAATTCTGACAAAAAATTCAAAAATGCTTTTTATAGGTGATATTAAAGTGTTAAATCACATAAAAAACAATAAAAATCAAATTTTCAGTTTTTTGCTTAATTTCGATGGGCTTTGTGTACAATCTCCTTTTTTAGCATAATTTTTTTAGTGTTTTAGTTTAAAAAAAATTATTTTTAAAGGTGTTTTAAACTAATTTTTTCCTTAGGAAATTTTTTTAATTACTATAAATTATCGATTGGAAGTTTGATACTAGCAATTTTTTCAAACGACTCGATTCAGTGGTCAAAAATCCTAAAAAAATTGAGTCGACTCGAGTCGACTCAAAAAAAAAAATTCCAACACTATTAAGAACATATCATATCTTTTACTAAATTGCTCAGTCAAAGTTTAATATTCATCATGAATCTCACAAAATAATTCAGTTGCCGATTCGTCAAGTCTAAAAGTCACTGGATTTAAATTAATTAGTAAATAATAAATTATAAAACAGTCATTGAATATTTTGGCACTGGAGTATTCATAATTTCCTTTGCTTTGTAAAAAATAGGTTCTGGAGCACAAATGTGGAACCTTTGAATTAAACCATCATCTTTAGCACATTTCTGTCTCACAAAATCAATGTAGTCCCCCATATGGTCTTTTAAAGAATTATATTAAGTAATCAGTGTTAATTTTTTGATTATTTTTACCTAAAAGGCAAACGTTAAATCGTGGCTCATCTTTAAAATAACGGCTACCAGCAAGTGTTCTGTCAATTCACATAGCACTCGAGTATAACTCCAGATAAATACTTCTATCAAACTTTCCATCTCCGATTTATAAAGACCAAAAGAACTCATAAAAGTTGATGATTCATCATGCTGAGTAAACAAGGTGTTGAGTCAAGATTATTTAATAAAGCTTCCAATGTTCCAGCTATAAAAGTTACAAATTCAAAATAGATTAAATTATTAAAGTTAGTTAATAATTATACCATTTATTAAATTCTATTTCACTCTTGGGATTTTCAAATAACTTTCGATTTCGTAAATAGATTTTTTAAATATTGACAAAGCTGTACTTTTACCTGAAGATGGGTTAGCCACCAAAATTGAGTAAAAAATACTTGGTTCAGATAATGTAACAAGAGAACAAACTGAAGATTTCTTCATTAGATGTGCAACTGATGGTAATAGTGGACATATTATAAATTCCTTACAAATTGTGTGTCGTGCTCTTAATAATTATTAACAAAAAATTATTCAATTTGATTAATTTTAATTTTGTTATGTTTCAAAATTGATATATATTTAAAGAGTGATATTCCGGAATCCGTAGTACATTTGATAAATAACAATTATGTCGAACAATTAAAATTAGGAATGAATTTAAGAACTAAGAATTAGTTAACTAATTTTAGTAATATAACTAATTCTTGATATTTTAAACAATACTGATGATTGAACAATACAAAATTAGGAAAAAATCTTTATTTTCGAAAAATAGAATTAGTTTTCTATAAAAAGATCAAATAGTATATTAAGTATTTTTAAAGAAGAATAGTCCTAGTTAATACATTATGTCTAGAAAATTTAGAACATGTCTGTTTTTTATTTTAATTTTTAATCTTTAATTTATTCCTTTGGTTAACTGAAGTTTGTGATCAATTCGCTCGATTCGCTCAATTCAAAACATTAAGACAAAATTATTCTAATAACAGACTACTGAGTACATGATTTTAAAAATTTTAAAACTGCAAGAAAATTTGAAATGTTTGAATTGAGCGAATCGAGCGAATTGATCAAATTCAGGTCACCATTCTTGCGTTAACTTTTTCAAAGAAGAAATCAAATTTTTACAGATATTTTCCGACCCCTCTCTCATCTTTAAAAAAATGTAAAATTTTTAGTCGTTTTAGGTCTTGGTGGTCTTGGTCTTTTTTAAAGGTCTTATTTTACATTTTTTTAAAGATGAGAGAGGGGTCGGAAAATATCTGTAAAAATTTGAGACAAGTCAGTGGTGCTCACCAATTAGAGTGGTAGATAAGCCACGGCTCAATACGTATAACTTTTGATTACAAAGCATTGAATCAATTAATAAAAGATGATTAATAAAAGTTTTCACTAATTCAAAAAAACATGGTTTAGACTACCATGTAAAGACTGTTAAAGAAGTAGTTGATATATTAAAAGAAAGAAATCGAGCTAAATGTTTAGAATTACGCAAAATTCCAAAAAATATTAGAATTACAATCATGGCTTGGTGTTGCCAACTATTATAGACGATTTATCAGTCACTATGCTCAAAAAACAAAACCACTTTACGACATGATGAAACTAAAAGAAGTTCCGAAAAACGTGCGTAAGAAAAATGCTGCTGTAGATGGAAAAAGGGTTCCACTCAAATGGACTGAAGAAACAGAAAAATGTTTCAAAGAATTAAAAAATATCCTTTGTAGTAATTTAGTACTAGCACTTCCAAATTTTGATATTACAATGATACTTTCAACAGACGCACTCACATGGATATTACATAAAACAAATACGCATCCAAGGCTTGAACGATGGCTACTTAGGCTAAGTCAATACAATTTTGAAATTATTTACAAACCTGGCAAAGATAACATAGTAGCAGACATGTTATCAAGAATACCTGATGAAAACCAATATGGCAAGTTTTTTTTTTAATTAGATTTTTTTTATGTACAATTTTATTCAAAAAAGGCCAAAGAATGGAACTTTTTTTCCCAATAAAGTTTGCTGAAAATTAAACCTGAACTAGTCCTTTACTTAAATTCGGAGTTAAAAGCTGTTTATCTCTTTTTATTTTAACTAAATTTTTGACTTGAATCAAAGAATCATTTGGTTTAGAAAATTGAAATTTTTGCTTTTTTTCTAATTTAGAAGACAAAAGGCTAACATTGCTGAATAATGTGTGTTTACATAATTTATACTTGTCTTCTAAATTAGTAAACAAAAACAAAATTCGATTTTTTCAAACCATAAGTAAAAGGAAAATATGCCTAAATTAAGGTGGAATAAAAAAATATAAACTCCGAATTAACTCCGAATTTAAGTAAAGGACTGATTTAGGCTTTATTTGCAGCAAAATTTATTGGGAACATCAGTTCCATTCTTTGGCCTTTTTTGAATAAAATTGGCCATATAAAAAATCTAATTAAAAAAAAAACTTGCCATATACTGATTCCGAGAATGACTACTTGGACAATTTAGTAGCAGCAGTAGAAGAAGAAGACACTCCAAAAATTAACATCTTTGAAAACCCAGCACAAAAAATTTTGTACAAACAATTCGATAATTTAATCGTAATTGAAGGTAAATTATACAGACAATCAGAAGACAGAAATGGGTATTCAATAACTCAATTTGTTCTACCGAAACAAGTAGCAGAGGTAGTAGAACACATTCATTCATCAGTTAATAACGCCCATCTTGGTCGTCACAAAACTACCAGTAAAATAACCGAACGTTTTTACAGACCTTTCCTTAAAGAAGAAATCAAAAACTGTATTAAAAATTGCGACGTCTGTCAAAAAGTTAAAAGTGCAGTAACAAAAAATTTAGCAGAGTTATTGTACTTAACACCATGTCAACCTAACCAAATAGTCACAACAGACTTTGCCGGACCATTTAAAACCACAATCCGTGGCAATAAATATTTACAAATTATTGCTGATCACTTCACAAAATTTTTGTTATTTTGCCCGTCAAAAAATGCCAAAGCTCATACTGCAGCTGGTAATATTGTTGATGAATGGGTATGCGAATATGGTATACCTGAAGCAATATTGTCCGATGATGGAAAACACTTTCAGTCTAAATTAACAGATTTACGAATATCTAGATATACCAAGATTGAAGTCAACTCCGTATCACCCACAATGTGATGGATTGAGTGAACGTGGTATAAGAACATTCAAAAATATGATCCAATTTTATATTGATGTTGATCAAACAACATGTGATATTCATTGTAAAAAATTTACCTTTGCGTACAACACATCACTTCATGTAACTACAAATCAAACACCGTTTGAAATGATGTCTGGAAGGAAGCCACGTATTCCAATTGACATAATCACACCAACACCAGAAGAATTAGGAAGATTACCTATACTAAAAGAATATAAAATTTTGGACAAACAAGGAGAACTAGTAGTACTTGAAGATGTACAAGACACAATTGTAGCAAATACCCCTGAAGGAGCAAAAAACTACTTAAAAGAGCTCAGAGAAAAGCTCGAAATTAGCTACAAAATAGCTGAAAAAAACCGAGACGTAAAAATGGAAAAATCAAATAATGTTGATTTTTTAATTCGACTGTCATCAAAGCCAAAAAGTAAAATAAAGCAAGTTCATAAAAATCGATTAAAAATTTATTTCAAATCCGGACTTGATAAATTGCAATTAAAAGAGCCTGAAAGTGATTGTGAGGACAAACCAGCAAATAAGGACTCAACAATAATTCAAAAACCTGTTGATATAGTTAAGTCTAAGAGTAGCAGTAGCAACAAACAAGTTCAAGATACAGTGAAAACAAATAAAAAAAAAAAAGTGTCCCGAGTCAAAAGCAGATTGAAAATTTAGGTGATAGTGAATTAACTTCAGACTCATCATCTGGTGAATGTTATGATCCAAAAAAGTCTTGTAAAAAGGGTAGCAAGAAGAAAAGAAAAGTAAAAAATAAGCAAGTTTAATTTTAATTTTATCAATTAATTTTCAAATTTAATTCAATCAAATCAAAAAGTTATCAATTTTAAAAAAGTTTAAGTTTGATTTTTTCTTAAAATTATCTGATGTAAATAAATTTAATTGTAAAATTTATTGTAATTCGCAAACATTTAAAGCGAAAAATATTTAAAAAATAAAAAATAAATTTGGTTCAAGTTAAAATATTATAAAAAATAAAATGTTAAATTTATTCTACTAGTTGCAATTTTCAAAAATTTCAAAATTTCAATTTTCAAAAAAAAGAAAAAAAATTTATATTATTAAATTTATATTGCAATAATTTAAAATATTTAAATTGAATTAAAATTTTTTTCAAAAATAATTTTGAAATTATTCAAATAAATTTTTTAAAAAGTAAATAAATAAATAAGAGAAATAAACATCCAGCCGAATAAACTGCAATTCAATTTAAATTGAATTAGTATTAATTGTAATAGGAGTTGTAGTAGTAGTATCGTTTTGTAATGGCTAGTGAAATATTTGATTTAAATATTTCCAAAATTAACCGATTTTACTCTGATCATCGTCTAATTCAAAAAGAGCTGACTAATTTTATAAACGACCAGATAGTTACACATAATTTAAATTCAAAACTAGGCAATATAAAGCATGCATACATACCTTACCTTTCCTCTGAAGCAAACTATGACGAGTTAAAAACGTGCATCGGCTTTGTGCGACACACAAACACCAGAATCACGCTGAAGCAGCGGAATTCCTGTGGGGAAAATTGTTTAAAGCAAACCAATAAATGTCTTCTTAAGAAAAGAACCAACGCGCGACATCTCTTTAAAAAACGCATATATTGTAGATAACAATGAAGACCTTTGGGAATCCAAACAATTTAATGACTCTAGTTATGTCTCAAATGCAGAAGAATTAACTCGAAAACTCGAAGAGGAAAGAGAGCTACGACGTATAGCCGAAAAAAATGCTGAGAGTATGGATAATTAGATAAATAAATTAGAAATGTTTCAAGAGGTGGCTAAGGAAAAAAAACAAAACTTAGTCGTGAAAATGAAAAAAAAAGTATGGAATGTGAGACACTAGAAGCAAAAGTTGTCGAGTTGTCAAATAAAATTGGTCCATTGGAAGATGAAGTGAAACTACTAAGAGAAGACAATGACAAACTACGAAACAAAGAAGCTGAACACCTCGAACTTGTAAATCAAATGATAAAAGTAATGAAGAAGTTTTAGTAATACAAAAAGAAATAGCATGAATTGTATCAGTAGTATCAATGTTATTTCTTTATTTTTTTGAAAAATTTATTTGTATTTTTGTTATTTCTCTATTTCCTTAAGGATAAAACTGTCTCAAAAAGTGGAGGTATGTTATGGTTCTTAATATAACCATAACTCTTCTCATAAAAAGAGCAGTTATTTTTGTTGTTTATTCAATTTATTACATAAAGCAGTAGAAAATCATGTATTTAAAGCAAGCAAATTCATATTTGTATTCATTCTTTACTTTCATTTCTTTTTCTTTTATTTTTTCAATTATTATTTTTTCTCATTTAATTTTGTAAATCTACGGCTAGAAGCGGCCGATTTATTAATAAATAGTTTACAAGAAGAATTTCTTTTATTTATTTTTCTATGAGTATAAATCACTTAGTGCCGAATAAGTAGATTTATTACATAACCCGAACATCGCACAATGAATTAGAAGTCTTTGAATTGCTCTTTTTTGATTCAAATTTATAAATAATTCATTAAGTCTTTTACAATTAATTTTATCGACTCTTAACAAATAAATTTACTTTTAAATAAAATAGTAATTTTTTACATCAATAGGTATCATAATATTAAAATAGTTAATTCCATCTTTAGAGTTTCTTTATATTTTCTTGATTTTTCGAAGATATTTTACAGAATCTAAAAAGATTCTCCAAAATTTCTTTAAAATATGACTGGCTGTACAAGGTCAAGTCTTTGACTTGAAAAGAAAAAGTTTTGATATGATTTTAAAAACCAAAATTTCAAGATCAAGTCTTTGATTGGAATGGAAATTAAATATAATCAAGTTCAAATCATCCCAAGATTTTTGACTTGAACACAACTCTGATTTTGATCAATTACTAGACAAAACAAATGGTCACCTGTTTAGTAAAAAATATTTTTCTCTCAAAAACTTTTTTAAAATAAATTGGAAAAAAGTAACTAAAATACAAAATTAACTGACCCAAGATTATTAATAAATTCACCTAATTTTCCATCGAAAACTGGTTCCATTTTAATGCCATTTACTCTTTCTTGTAAATAACAGATTTCTTGGCTTCTATCTGTCGAATCGTTCTGTCTTCAAATTAATGATTAATCCAATAGACCTAAAGAATGGATAAAATAGAAATTTTTTTAAATATTCCAAATCAGCTATTTTGAAAAATTGAATAAAAAAATTAAACAGAAAAAAAAAACAAAATTTGCAACATAAACCTTAAGCTTTTTTTAAAAAATAAATCGCTTTCAATATTCTTTCTATTATTAATGCTAAAATAAATGACTTTCTTTAGATTCAGATCGAATAATTACAATCATAAAATATTTAATTAATAATACAATCGTCTGATATATTGTGTTATATTATAGTTGAAAATACCTAAGTTGAAACGGAGTTAAGAAAAATAAATAAATTAAAAATATTTTGATTTTTTTTCAATTAGTTTTTTTTCTAAATTTTATCAAAATGGCCAGTTAAAAGAAAGTATTTTTTAAAAAAATTTTGCTGCCAATCAAGCCCTAGTCTTCAAAAAATAATATAAAAATAATTTAATTTTTTTAAAATCAATAGGTTAATAGATAAAAGTCTAAAATAAAAAAAACAAAAGGAAATAAACAAAACACGTTCATTGTCTATTGCTCATTAGTCATTTACAGGGACGACCAAAAGTTGCGATTTTTGAACTTTAAACTAATTTTTGTCTGGAATGATACCGTGTATCCGTGTTTAAGAAGGCTTGAATTGAAACCCGATTTGCCAATTCGGGAGCATGCACCTACATCGACCTCGACCATGTTAAAATAAATATTTAAAAGTGCATTGAACTCGAATTGGAAGTTCGGTTAAAAGCGGGCGTTAAAAATTAAATCCAAAAGAAAAGTGATGCGTTATTAGCTGAAAGACTTTCTGTGACTTTCTTTAGTGCATCATTGTTTTTTAAAAAGCAAATTAATGTTTTTAAATATTTTTTAATATTTTGAATAGAAGTGCAACATTAAAAAATGAAAAATATAAAAGTTTTTTTAATATTAGTAAATTATTTTTTTTATATTTTCTAGTGATAGGCGCCGCTGTCTCCTTCGAGTCTAAGACCAAAATCATGCGTTTTTTAATATCAAAATTTTTTTTTTTTTCATATCACACTTTCGTCTTTTTTTGGTTCGAATTAAGCTTAAGCTTTTATTTATAAATTTTAATGATACACAGCATTTCATTTCTTCAATTTTTTCTAAATTCTATCAATCGAAAAATTCTTCAGCTATTCATTCAGTTTTCTAAATGAGCTTTTGATAAATTTTATTTAGAAAATTAAAATAATTGAAACCGATAGCTCTCAACATAAAAGTGAAGATGACCAAATTGAGCCGACCAAAAACTCGTACCAGATTCAATCTTGATTTTAAAGTAAAAGCTATAACCTACTACCAAGATGGTCACAGTATTAATAAATGTTCTTACCATTGTGATATTAATCGTCGAATTGTAAGCAGTTGGATAAGATCTCAAACACGTATCAAAAACATGAAATTGAAGCGATCTGTGTTTCGTTGTAAATCCCAAAAAGATCTTGCTAGTTATCCTTTGGTGGAGAGTCAATTGATTGATTGGATCAAAGAAAAAAGAAGCAATGGGGCATGGATTAGTGGTTTTAGTATAAGACAAAAAGCGATTGAATTTTATAGTAGAATTTATTCGAATGTTGACGAGTCAAATGTTCAATTCAAATCGAATAATGGTGGTTATTGAATTTTTGCAAACGCAAAAATTTAGTCTTGCGACGTATTAGGAAAAGTGGTTGTGAATCACCCAAAAATACACTAACAGTGGTAAAACAATTTTTTACAACTTGTAAGAACATTGTAAACTTTCAAACGTATTCTAAGAAAGTTATCAACATGGACGAAACGTCAGTATATTTAGACTTTCGGTCTAATTGCACGTATTCTACAAAAGGCGCTAGAAAAGTGAAAGCCAATACCACAGGTGCTGAGCGAACTCGAATCTCTGCTGGATTTACAGCGGAAGCTGATGGCTCCAAGTAATCGATTTTTAATAAAGTACCTAGGAAGAATGATCTTCCAAATTTTACGCGAAATGTATCGAATGGCTTTCTGATATATGGCGTAGCATGGATTCTGAGTATAAAGCATCAAGTTTTGAGTCATGTGTTATTACATCACAATTCAATTTGCATAGTAATTAGAATTTTATTTTGAAAACAAATTGCATTATGAATGATTATGTTGACGAACTAATAAAGATGATGAAATCGGCGGCTTCGAAGATTACCAAGACTGTTTGAATGACGGAGTATCTAGCCCAAATGTTAACCAAAGAACTGCCTCACCTAGTGTAGCATCTTCAACGCCTGTAGACACTTCAACTCCATCAGCTGAGTCAAATGAGTTTATCAAATGAAAGAATCAATTCAGCACAAACATCGAATTAAAATACAAACTTTAGTTCACCTTTAGTCACATCGCAAGCAACAGAAAATATTCAAGAACAGTTTAGTCAATCAAGTTCATCAAATCAAATAATTAATTCAGCTCAAATCTCAAGTTTAAACACAAATTTAGAATCATCCATAGATACACCTCACTCATGGCTACTCACTATCGTCAATCGAGTTTAAATTCAAGTACCTCGTGTATAAAAATTAAAATACGTCCACCACTTCAAGCTTTACCATTAAAGATAAATTTACAGACACCGGTCATTGTTCATAATTAAGATTGGTACCATTCGAAAACATTTAGGTCGAAAGCCAGGGTCAAAAATAAACAAAAATTTAAATAAAAAAATTTTAATTTTTTATTTTTAAAAGACGCCTTTATACCAAAAATTAGACTTTTTAATTTTTTTTTTATATTTAAAAATAATTTTTTTTTCACTTTTTAGAAGCAGCGTTCTTACCTAAAATTATAAATAATATAAATTAAATATTTTTTTTCAAAATAAAACAGTCGGTGTTAATTAAGATTTTTAATTTTACACGCATCGTTAATATTTGGGTCTTTGGGCACTAACGCCAGCTTTTAACCGAACTTCCAATTCGATTTCAATGCGCTTTTAAATATTTATTTTAACATGGTCGAGGGCTATGTAGGTGCATGCTCCTAAATTGGATAATCGGGTTTTAATGCACGCCTTCTTAAACACAAAAAAAACGGTAGGCAAATTCCATGTAAAAGAATTCATCTAACTTGATCGCAAGTTTTGGTCGGCCCTCGTCATTTATTTAATAAATTCTCTTGAATAAAAAGTTTTGAAATGATAAAAGTCCCTATTTTTTTTTGGAAAAGTGTCTAATTGATTAAGTCTCCAAATAACAAATTTTAGTTAGTCCTCAACAAAAAAAAGTCTCCAGTTTGATAGTAAATCAGTTTTTTTTTCTGATTAGTTAGTGTAATTTCAGAATTTTTGCACACCAGTATTTTTGGGTGTAGTAGAATTGTTTTTAACAATTTACAGAAAAGCCGATCTAAAGTTATTTGAATTTGCTGTACAAAGTCAATAATTAGTTTAAATAAAAATAAATAGGGGAAATCAAGTTTTGTTTCAATTTCAAATTTCTATTTAAATTTCAATTCATTTTATTGCGTATTTTAATTTTTAAGCAATTGCAAAATTAAGTTTAAAAATTTAAATACGCAATAAAATAAAGTGAAATTTGAATAGAAATTTGAAATTGAAACAAAACTTGATTTCGCCAAAAAAAAATTAAAAATTTCTCGAAAAATATTTTTCTGAATAATATATGCTTATCATTGGCACTTTTTTCATTTTTCAATAGGTTTCGGAAAGACCAAATGGACATTTTAAAAATTGAAATGATTCTAACATCATTTTCATCTAGACTACAGTTAAGAATTAGGTCTACCTTATTAAAGCAGTTTTTATTATTTAACTAAATTCTAATATTATCTTCAAACATCTTTTTAGTAAATGGACATGAAACAAAAACATTGTCTCTTGGCTCAGTACATTTTTTCCATAAAACACATTTCTATGCAAAATTTTTAGAATATTTAATATTTAATATTTAAATTTAATGATTCATAAAATGTTTATAATTTGTATATAATTTGCTATTTATTTTTTTAAATACTTCAAGCCAATTTATATTTCTATATTCTGCCTCTGTTTTTGATCTAATTTCATAAGGTTTTCTAAAAAGTTCATACATTTTTTTGCTTGTGTATTTTTTTCACAAAATATTTTATCAAAATTTTTAAATTCATATTTTATTATAAATTGATATACCCCTGGAAACTCATCACCTCCATAAGTAATCAGATTGAAATTTTTTAAACCAAGATTTCTAAAAATGGAATTTTAGAAATCTTAGATTCAATTGATAAAAGTCTCGATTATAGTTCTTTCTTATGTAAAGGAATATTGGAGAGAAACAGTTTTTAGTCTTGATTCGAGATGAAAGATATTCATTCCTCCATTTTTTCTATATTGATACTTGCGCCTGATATCTCTCCCCATTCATCTAATTCTTCGAAAAATAATTGGATAGATAATCTATCACTCACATATCCCACAATATCATCAGCATATGCTGATGCTTTATTTTCTCTCGCTTCCAACCCATAAATATTAAAGTCTTTAATATTTTTGTTTTTTTTATTCTTAAAAGTAATTCTGCAATAGCCAATAAGTAAAGCATCATTGAAAGAGGACAACCTTGATTGATTCCCGACTTAATAATAATAGATAATGCCTCATAATTGTTAAAAACAATTTTAGCAGAGGAATAGTTGTAAATTCTTTTTTCTAAAAAATTAGTAACCATTTTTATGAATAATGAAAAAAAAGAAAAATTTAGATACATATAAAAAAGATATGACAAACTTAGTTTAAATATTAAATAATAAAGAAAATAACTTTCTTTGATATATACCGAATCGAACAATTATTTCAGACTTTGATTTATTTATTATTTACCTTGCTTTATTAATTCTTTGATTATTTTCATTGATTAAGTCTTTGAAACTTTTATTTATTTTGCGCCGTCCTAAATCTTTACATCCTATTTTTTAACTCCTAAATTAAAACATCCTAATTCTAAACAGTCTTAAATTTCAAGTTCTATATTTGATTTCCTAAATTAAAACAAATTAGTCTTAAATTTCAACAGTTTTAAAATTAAACTTATTTTACTTAATTTTAAACAAATAAATAAAAATTTATTTATTAAATTTTTATATTATGTTGTAAATGTTGTAAAACTTATTCTTAGGCTGTATAAGATACAGTTCCAACTTAATATTTAGAGGAAATAATAAAAGAATATTTTATATTTCACAATGTTTATTTAATAATAAAGGCCGCTTCTAGCCATAAATAATAAAGAAAAGAAAAAACTAAAAAATAATAATAATTTCTATTTCTTAAAAATAATAAAGAAAACAAATGAAAAACATACTTTTTTATAAATATTCAAAGCTTTTATAGTTATGATTTGTTATGCTTTCATCATAAGCAAATCATAACTAACAATTAACAATTAAAATAAGAAACTGATCAGACTTAACTTGTCTGAACATAATTTTAACTGTTTTTGAATCTCAATTCTGGCCGATTTTTCTCTTTCTAATTCTTCAATTAATTCTTCATACGTGAGGGTTTGTTGCAGAGGTTCTGGCTTAGGCTTTTGTACCTCAATAACTGATATTATACTTGAGTCACTATCTGAGTCACTATCATCATTATCAAGTACCTCATTATTATTAAATAATTCACTTCTTGTTTTTTGCGGATTTTCGAATAAATTCAGGTGACTAAGAGAAGAGCACACACTTTGGTATTCGCTCGAATCACTGACAGTCTCACAGTAACAATGAATTTTCTGTTTATCAATATTTTTTTATCTAACGACGGCGCTCTAGGTAAATTGTTAACATCGGCGCAAATTTTTTATTTATGAAAATAAATTTTCGCTCAAGACGCTCAAGAGCATATTTGTGGTTCCAGTGTTTTTCGAACCTCAAAAAGCCGTAACAAGTTCTTAACGTTCTATATCATCTTGAGTATCAGGAATTTTAACAAACACTATCTCTCCTAATAAATCTTTAATATTTTGATCTTGAAAATAGTCTTTAATATACGACTTGAGTATACTTGCCAATATGTAATGTTCCTTACATACTCGGTTAATATTTCTCAAATAAATGTCGTATATATCGTCCATAATAACAGTTTTTTTAAATTTAGTTTTTTTCTCTTAAA
>NTPY01000067.1:155929-204244 GCA_002922825.1 Brachionus calyciflorus
GAATCATTGAAGAAAGTTTACTCACAATTAAACAAATCTATATATATATTAAAGGGAAATTTCCTTAGCAATTAATAAAGTTAGCTGATTAAAGCTAACTCTTACTAACTTAGTTAAGCAATGCTTAACTTTAGGATAATTAATTGTTTTTAAATAAATTTTATTAATTCGCTTCGCTTATAACCCCTAAAAAAAGTGGAGTAAAATTCAAATTATATGAAGCTTGGGTGAAATTGATATAAGAAGTTGTGCTTTAAAAGATTTAGATGAGATATTTCCTTAGTATTTAATAAAGTTTACTTTAGCTTGCGGATACGATAATTAAGAACTTTTTTTTTGAGTTTGAATTAGATAAAATGGTTTGATTAAAGTAAGTTTATTTATAGATTAGCTAAAACGAATTTTATTTTAACTCAAAAACTAATTTTTGAAAAACAGAAAATCTAATGAATTTCAATTTTTTTAAACAATTTTAAATCTTATAATTTTTTAATCGAATTTTGGAACCAATGTAAAATGATTTTTAATGTAATTTTGTTGATGATAAAAAAGATATAAAGCCTATTCATGAAATCAGATTAAGAATGATAAGAAAACAACAAAATTTTAATTGAGAATTTTCAAATTGCTTTTATCGATACCTTGAATTTTAAAGTACTTCTAGAAATTGAGATATTTGAAGGCGCGCGTTGACGCGCGCCAAATATTCCTAGTTTCTATCTTAATGTAAAATTTTTTACTTTCGGATAAATTTTTTTCTATATTTTAATCAATTTTATTAAATTATCTTAAATTTCTTCTTCTTATATTCTTCAGGATTTTGTCAATTTTCCAAAGTAAATATTATGCTCTAAAAATCTATTAATTCAAGTTTGAACTTGACTTATTTGGTAATTTATATGTGAATAAAAAAGGTCGAATTTCTCAGCATCTTTTTTTGGCCTATTAATAAATTGATGTTGGGGATCAAATAATAAAAAATTCGCGATCATTTAAAAAAGATACTCTAATAGTTAATAATCTGGAATATTTTGAATAAATTAAGCTTAAAAAAAAATTTCAATTTTCAGTATAAAATTTATTTAAAAACAAAAAATTATAAATAGAAAAATTTTTTTAAAAAATAGCTATTTTTGCTGAATTAGAGATAACAGAAGCTAATAAGCCTCTTTTAGTTAAACAATAAGATGATACAAAATTAATACTTCTTGATTCAAAATCTAATTCTTTCTCATTTAAATTGGAGGTAAATATTACCAATTTACTTTTGAGATCATAGATTACAATTTTCTTATTTGTTGTACAATAAAAAAAGATTTCAATTTTAGTTTTATCTTGACTAATAACATAAAAATTGCTAAAATTAAACTCCAAATCACTTTCTGTCAAATTTAAGCCTGTATTAAGATCCAAAATATTAATCGAAGTACCCATAGTACTCGGTTGAGAAGTGTATAAATAAGTTGACTTAATACACATAAAACTATGTGTGCGTTTTATAAAATATTTGTAACTTGAATTTATATCTTGACCAAAAATAGTCAACAAATTTAAATTCAAGTCATAAACATTTATAAACGGAATCGTATTTTTAAAAATAAAAATTTTATCTTCGTCCATACAAACCGATACTGGATACATAAATGTCGAATTAGCTTCGACTAAATGATTCGTATCAATAACCTTATTAGTTTTTATTAATTTCAAATTCGAATCAAACAAATTTAATTCAAAATTCTTGTTTAATTCAGTTTGTTCATTTTCAATTGTCAATAAGATATAACTTGAATTTGTTGTTATACAGCGGACAAAAGTATTATTCATTTTAATTTTATTAATTATTTGAGCGTCAATATCAATTAAGTATAAATCGCTGTAAATATCGCTTGGTTGATTGGACTTGATGTAACGATTGCATAAGAGTAAACAGTCAACAGAATCTAGTGGATAAATACTAATATAACTGAATTTATTGTCTTCACAAATAACTTTTTTACTCAAATTTAAACAAGTTAAAGGAGAAATACGACATTTTTTTTCGTCCAGTAAATAATTTAAATGTTCATAGACAAATTTTGAATTTTTTAAAGACTCTACTTTTTTTTCATTTGGGTCAAAAACTGCTTTAATTTGAGTATAATTTAAAAATCCTATTTGACTTTCATCCAATTTAAATTCGCGGTTTAATTTAAACTGTAGTTGTTTATCCATTAAAATATAAGAATTAAATTGTTTAATTTTTGAGTCCAATAGTTTGGAAAAATCTTCTACTAAATTATTTATTGGTTCATTGGATGTAATTGGTTCTTCTTGATTCAAGTAATATTGAATTGTATCACTATCCAACTTATTAGCTTTTATCAAATTGTCTAATTCTTTCCAGAATTGGCTTTCTTTGTCGACATGTAAAAGACATGATTGTTGAAAATCGTCGAGTTCTTTAATCATTTTTGAATAATTTTCATTTATATCTTTTAAAATTGTATTATGAATTTGTAAATTAATTTTTTTCCGTTGGGAATCACATGACTTTTTTATTTCGTTTTCGAATTTTTGACTAGTGATTTGGAAATTTTTAATAGTCTCAATGAGAGATTTAATTGGATCTGTTTGATGTTGAATATGACTAAGATTGAATGAAGGTGTTCTAAAAATTGTTGAAAATGAAGAGGAATTTTTCTTGATGGCAGAACTTGTTTTGTTGTTAATATTTTCAATTAGGGACAAATGTCTATCTATTTGGTTATTTTCAGAGCTATTAGATGAATGGAGTTGGTTACATTGACGACAACATGTGACACTCGTATTCAAGTTAAATTTAATGATGTTCAAATTTTCAAATTTAACAATATCCTGATTTTCTTTGTCTCTTAAATTTGAATCAATTTCAATTAATTTTGATTCCCTATCAATGAAAAACTTGGATTTTGAATCCTCGTTCTGAATTTTTATTACTTGTATTCCATCATTTGAAGCTCTTGAACAACTTTCATTTAAACTAAATTCGATCATTTTTAGATTTTGATAAAAGCTTTTTTGATAATAAAAAAGTATATTATTCTAACATTTAAATAGAGACTAACCAAGTAAACGATTTACCTAATTTGGATTATCATTTTCATTTTTTGTACTTTTAAGTTTTAAGTTCAATTTAAAAAAAAAAAACGGTGTAAAAAGTGAACTCTTACAAATTAATGTGAATATTTTTTAACTGATGAAATAAAAGTTCAAATTAAATTATTTAGTTTGTTATAGATTGTAAAATTGTGTTTTTAGCATTTTTTTCTAAACAAAATATTTTTGTTAAAGTTTCTTTTGAAGAGTTAAATCTTGAAAAAATTTAAAGAGGTGAGTCGAAAAATTATTAGATCAATTGGAAAACATTAGCTTAAAGGCTTTTTATTTAAAAGAATATTTAATATTGAAAGAAGGGCGCTTAACCTTCAAGCAGCTGCTATATCGATTATTTTTTGTAAATAAATAAAAATATTTAATATACAGTAGTGCTATGACACGTGGATTTTACGTAAATTTACGTAATTTTACGTTATTTTACGTCATACACAAAACCGACACATAACCAGAACAAAACAACACAGAACAGAAACAAAATCGACATAAAACCATTTAAAAATGCTTCTTTTTCGGTTTGGTTTTGTTTCTGCTTTGGTTTTGTTTTGAGTATGTTCTCTATTAACAGTATTTAAACAGTTCGTTAAATTTGTTTTTGATTGTAGTTTAAAATTATTGTTAAACATATGAAATGGTAAAAATTATGATTACAAAAAGTATTTAAAAACAAATTTAAACTTATATTTATAGTTATTTAATAGAAAATACGGGAATTTTATGTTTTTTACATTTTTTACGAAATTTTACAATTTTTTACAAAAATTTAACAAAATTTACCTTTTTATAAATGAGATTTTACCTTTTTTTACGTAAATTTACGTAAAATTACATTAAGCAAAAGCCGAATTTAAAAAAAAATTTCGTTTTTTTTAGGAATTTTCTAAAAATTTACCAAAAAACGGCCTTTTTTTGGCCCTTTTACCTTTTACGTAAGTAAATTTACGTAATTTTACGAAAAATAACGTAAAATTACGTAAATTTACGTAAAATCCACGTGTCATAGCACTACTGTACCAATTTATAAAATTTTTCACTCTCGTTCAAATATCGTATTTCTTTACAACACCATAACTCAAAATACTTAAACGATGAATGCACTTAAACCAATCTCGTCTATATTAATTTTTATGGACAACTAGTTCATGCTCTAAAACATGAAATCGCGTTTTTGATTAAGAATTAAAGGAGTTTTTTATTTAGAGTTGAAAACGTTGAAGATTTAACTAACGAAATTTACATTTAAAAATTAAAAAAAAAATTAATTAAACTTTGGTTATTTCATATTTTAGAAATATTTTCAAATTTTATTGTTTTGAATTTTTTCATTTAACTGGCATGTTTTGCGCCTTTATTTCTATTATCTGCTACGATTGTTTAATACAATTTTACCTGAAATAAGAAAGTTTAAAATTCAAGATTTCAACAAAAGTTACGTGAAAAACCTCTGAAAACGAATAAAATTTCCATAATTTTTTCCGTTTTATAATATTGAGGAGATTAAAAAACGCTCAAAATCATTTTTTTTTAAAGAAAGTTTTGATAAAAAGATAAAATTCGACCTTAATTTTAAAGAAATTAATTTTTTTTTGGTTTAAAAAAGAATTTAAAGTTCTAGTTTATTTGACAAAAAATCAAAGCATTATAAAGATAGACCATATGAGAGGAATAGTCAACGAGGTACTTTTTTACAGCTGTACCAGTAACAGAATCTTTAGAAAAATAAAGGAAGTTTTTAAATAAATCCAAAAGAATATTCAATAATGGATTGCTAGGTCGCCGTCGGATATATTAGGTACTGTTTGAGGCCTTTTAGAGATCCGCTTGATTTTTTAATAATTCTTTTTCATTTTTTGGTCCTTTTTTATTTCCTCAAATTCTTAAGTATTATTTATTAAGAAATAATTAGGTTTTTTCAAATGCAATTTTAGAGGGACCAACATGCTTGATAAAATGTAGCATAAAACATAAACTACTAATATGCAAATTTATGCATGGACTCAAGATCATCTGAATTGTGGTAATTGACAGTTTTATTTATTCAAAACTGGTTCATAAAATAAAAAAAAAATTTTGCATGAAATAAGTCATTTTTAAATGCATTTAGAAATTTTTTTAAGTATTATTATTTTTTAAATTTCAAAATTATTTTTTTTTCATATTCTTCCTCTAAACATTCATCAAATCGAACACCCAAAGAAAAAAAAAGAGAACGAAAGTAAAAATTTTGAGTGAAACAAAAAATTACACATAGACATTATTTTTTCAATAACAACAACAAAAAAAAATAAATATACGTGTAAATTTCAAAATTTTGAAAATATTTATAAAAATCGTATCTTTTCCTCTTATTCTATAGATATTGATATTTTTCTTTATCATTTTTGAAATATGAGCGAATCAAATCCTAGTTTAGCCGAAACTATAATTAAAAAAGCCACTGAGACAGTGGTAAATATATTTGCTAATACAGACACATTAAGCTCTAATTTGACAAATGGAACAAATGAAACAGAAAAATTTAAAGCTACACCTGAAGGCCTCTTTTTGGCTTATTCTAGCTTAGTAATCATGGCTTTAATTCCAATTATTGTTGGAAGTTTTAAATCAGTTCACCATCAAAATAATCAAAAAGAATCTGGTGAAGAAATAGAAACAATGTCAACCAGAGAGGCCATGCTTTTTCCTGTAATTGCCAGTGTGACTCTTTTTGGAATTTATCTTGTCTTTCAAGTAAATTTAATACCAAAAAAAATTTTTTTTCAAAAAAAATTTATTTAACTTAAATTTTCTTTAAAAAGATATTCTCAAAAGAACACATTAATTTATTATTAGCCTTCTACTTTTTCCTTTTGGGAGTAGTTGCTTTGACTAGAATGTTTAGCTCATTGTTAGGCAGATTTTGGCCTACTAGTTTGATCGAAAATGAAACTTATGACTTAAATTTTACTTTACATAGCAAAAATTCAAAAAATGAAACTAAAACTTTAGTCTTAGTTAAGCAATTATTTGATAGAGAATTAATTGTTTGCTTTTTGATTTCATTGGCCATTGGTGTTTGGTACTTTATGAAAAAGGTAAGAAAATTATCTGATAATATTTTTTTAAGTCTAAAATTAGCTTTGCGTTTTAGAAAAAAAATATTAAAAATCTGTTATTTTTTCGTAAGTTTTCTTTTTTATTGTAACAAAAAATGTGCGCCGAACTTTTCTTGTTTAATAATAAGTTTTGCTGGTTTAACTGGAAAAGTTTGGTAAAAAATATGCACAAATGAAATCATTTGTATACTCAGCCTGTGCATTGGTTGTTGCACAATGGCTTTACTAAAATTTATTTCTTAAAATTAGGGTCTTGGATCAAATATAAAAAAAAGAACTTTGTGCTTACTGAGTTTTCCTTTTTGCTAGTTTAGAAGCAAAATAAGGTTTTTGAAATTTTTTATTTTTGTGTACGATAAATTCACAGAATTAATTAAAAAACGCCGAGAACTCAACTTAACGTCACAAAGCTAATTTTAGTCAATAATAAAATTTTATAAAAATTATAATATTTTTTTATAGCATTGGATAGCCAACAACATCTTTGGTTTGGCATTCGCCGTTAATGGTATTGAATTCTTACAACTTAATAAAGTATTAAATGGTTGCATTCTATTAGGTGGTTTATTTTTCTATGATGTTTTCTGGGTATTTGGTACAAATGTAATGGTTTCAGTAGCCAAATCTTTCGATGCTCCAATCAAATGTAACAAATAGAAAATTTTAAAAAAATTCTTAAAACAAAAATTTCAATATTTATTTTTTTAAGTGATCTTTCCCCAAGATTTAATCGAACGTGGTTTCAGTGCGGAAAAATACGCCCTACTTGGTCTTGGAGATATTGTAATTCCAGGAATTTTCATTGCTCTATTGTTGAGATTTGATATGAGTTTGAACCGTAATAGAAAAACATATTTTTATTCGTCATTTATCGCTTATATTTTGGCTTTGTTTTGTACCATTTTCGTAATGCATGTATTCAAACATGCTCAACCAGCTTTATTGTACATTGTTCCAATGTGTTTGGTTACACCATTAACAGTTGCTTTGATTCAAGGTGATTTGAAGAATATGTTTAGTTATAGAGATCATGATGAAGAAAACACAAATTCTGGATCTGCTTCATTGAACACATCTAATGCTTCCGAAGGTTCACAAAGTGCTGCCTCAACACCTCAAGTTACTCCAAAACCAACTAAAGAAGCTAAGAAAACAAAATAGAAATTTTAATTCGGTGTCGCTTTTCTTTTTGTTCAATTATAATTCACAAAATAAAACTTTATAAGTTTTGTAGTCTTATCTGTTCTTTTTATTTTTAATATATTAATAAAAGTCTATCATTAACAAAAAAAAATGTTTTTTTTTAAATATTAATCTAATGTATGTATCTAAGCCTCTCTTTTTTGAAAAATTCCTGACCCCCACCTATTTCAGCTCACAAGTGCCATATCATGCCGTCTAGTGTGAAATTTTCTTATTACTTTATTATTATTTTTAAAAAATTATGTTTTTTACACATAAAACTCCTGACCACTCTTTTTAGAAATTTATCTTTGAATTATAGTTTTTAAATCTTTGATTGTGATTTGGCATTTTCGTCGAAAATATTTTTAAAAAATTTTTTGGTTGAAAATTTTTGGTTAACAGTTGAAACTAATACAATAATTTGTTTGGACTTTCTCTTTCCAATAATTAGAAAACTTTACAGAAAACTCCATTCAAACTTATATAGAATGGCTTTCAAAACATTTTTTTTCTTTATTTTAAGCGGTTCGTATAACCTCTGTTTATTTGAGAATTTGTCTCGTCATTGTCAAATTCATATTCAAGTTTACTTAGACTTTGTGACTAAAATTAAAAAAAGCAATATGTTCATTCTTTTTTTTAAACTCAGATTGTTCATTTCAAAAAATTATGTAAGAACTCAAGAGTACGATTGATAGTCAAAGTAAATGACAAGTACTTCATTTTAATATTACTCTTTTTAATAAATCAAACGTACATCCGAATATTTACTCCTATCAGGTAGCCTCAATAGATTTTGTCAAAAATTCAAAATTCAACAATAAAACTAAAATATTTCTTGTTTAAAGAAAATTATAAAAAAATAAATTAGTCCGATGATAACGCCAAAAACATTTTCCTGCTTTTATCAATATGAATTCATAATATCTTAATATGTTAGTTCTCACGTTTCTTAAGATTACTTAATAAAAATAAAACTGAATAAAGTTATCTTTTATTTAATTTGAAAAAGCAAAACGAAAAAGGACTAAAAATTGGATAAAATGAGCTAACACCCTTAAATATAGACGTTGACTTGCTAAAAATAAAAATTTGAATAAATTATTTCATTTGAAATATTTATTTCTTTTTTTTTTTTTATTAAATAAAAAAAGAAAATTCGACAAAGAAATCTATGCCTAAATCTTAAATAAAATCATAAAAATACCATGTATGATTTTAACTTTGAGCAAGAACTTTTGATAAGAGGTTAGAAGTTACCATTTTTTTTTATTTAAGGCTATTATCTCTCTTTCTTTTGAAAATTTAAATTTTTTATTAATTAAAAAATGATTTCAGATGAATTTGACAATGACGAGACAAATTCTCAAATAAACAGACAAAAGGCATCAGACTACGAAAATGCACTCTCTTCTATTGGTTTCGGAAAGTTTCATTTAGCTCTTTTGTTTATATGTGGCTTAGCAAATGCTAGTGATGCTATTGAAATTTTATGCGTTTCTTTTGTTCTACCTTCAGCTGAATGCGATTTACATATGAGCTCAGCTGATAAGGGTTTTTTAAGTTCTATTACTTTTTTTGGTATGATGATTGGCGGATACATATGGGGTACACTGGGTGATATATGGGGTCAGTTTATTTTAAAAAATTATCTTAAGCTTTATTATAAAATTTGAAATAATTTTTAAGGTCGTAAATATGTATTAATTTCAGCACTTTTTTTCAATGGATTGTTTGGAGTTTTGGCTGGTTTAAGTCAAACATTCAATCTTCTTTTATTATGTAGATTCTTGAGTGGAATAGGGTAAAAATTTACTTTTATTTGGGGAGTAATAAAAATTGTAAGCTTAACCTTCTCTTATTTTTTTAAGAGTTGGTGGGAGTGTCCCAATAGTATGGTCATATTTTTCTGAATTTATACCGAAAAAAATTCGTGGAAGAATGATTTGTTGCTTGGCTTCAAGTTGGTTTTTTGGTAATTTATTAGTAATCTGTAAGTATGCTTTTACAATTAAATTAAATTTTGTTTTTATTTGGACAACCAGTCTTTTAAAAAATTTGAACTGATTAAAAAATGCTAAAAGTTAATCAATTCAATGGTTTCAAATAGCGTCTTAATTGGAATTGAAAATGCTTTATATTATTATTTTAGGTAAAAGATTGCTTATTTTGAATAAAATAAAAAATAAAACCTTTTCTTCCTTTATGAAAATTTATTAAGTAATTTAGTTTCTAGGCCAATCAACAAAAAAAATGGTTTATCTTGTTTCACAAAATAAACTATTAAGTATCTTTACTTAAAGTGTCCCAAATAATAAACCATAGTTACAGAGCCATTATTTTTTGGTACAGTACAAATTAAAACTAACTTGTACGTTTCTTTTCCTTTCCTCTTCCTCAACTCTTCCTCGACTCTTCTTCAACTCTTCCTCTTCTTTTCCTTTCCTTTCCTGAGAAAGGAAAGGTTTCAAAAAAATACGTTAAAAAATATTAGTTTTTATTAAATGTTTTCTTCAGAGGAAGAGGAAAGGAAGAGTTGAGGAAGAGTCGAGGAAGAGTTGAGGAAGAGGAAAGGAAGAGTTGAAGAACAAAATGCGTACAAGTTAGTTTTAATTTGTACTGTATCAATCACCTCAGATAATAAATTTTTTTTAACAAAATGGTCTCCATGAATTGGAGAGAAGCTCATTAGCTTTAGTTAAAAATAAAAATCATTAAAACAGGTACAGTCAGAGGGAAACCCTTGGATTCGAATTTAAAAATACGACTTGGGCTAATGATTTGGGGCCTATATCTATTTATTTCGATTAATTTTTTTTACAATTAAAAATAATTTGCTCATACAAGGCCTTGTAATTATATTTATCAATTAAGTGTTAATTTATTTTTATAAGATCTACAAGAAAAAATTATATTAAAATAAGTTCGAACTTGGATTCTCTTAAGTTGAATTTCTCTAACTGCTTGAATTTTTAAAATTTTTTATTTTAAGTTTTTGCTTATATCATTCTCAATCAGCACGAAATAAGAATAAGCTTGTTTTCTGATTTTATAATTATCAACAATTGGAGATTGTTCATGATTGTGTCTTCCATACCGAGCTGCATAACATGTTTTTTAGTTTTAATTTTGCCAGAGAGTCCTAAATTTTGCTTATATGTAAGTTTGATTATTTCTAGTCATTTAAATTTATTTTAAAATTAAAAAAAGTTTTTTTCTAGAATGGAAATCCAAATGAGGCGAGAAAAATTTTAAAAGATATTTTTATTTTCAATCATGGTAACAAAAATAATGAAAAACGAAGAGTAAATTGACCTTTTTTGAAAATTTTTTAATTCATAAAGTCTTATGTCATAATTAATTAGATCGCTTTTGAGACATTTGATAATCTAAGAATAGTTTCTAAATACAGTTTGAGTGATGGCGATGATGACGATGAAGAATTACTATATTCTAGTGCTCAAAAAAGTAGTTTCTTAGTGTCTTTTAAACGAAATGTTTCGGATGTAGGCTAAAATTTTGTATATTTAATATTAATTTACCATTAAGGAATTTAAACTTAGATTTTCAAAAAAACAGCGTCCTTATTTGCTAAGCCATATACGCTAAACACATTGATAATATTAGCTATTATGTTTGCTGTTTGTTTTGGTTATTATGGTCTTTGGATATGGCTTCCTGAATTGTACAAACGAATGGCTCTGACTGGAGGTTCTCCTTGTTCAACAGACTATATTTTAAAAAATACATCTTTACCATTGAATCAAACAAGTTGCTTCATAGACAAATCTGTATTTGTTTCAAGCTTTTATAGTGCCTTGAGTAATTTACCTGGAAATATTTTTACAATTATTTTTATTGATAAAATGGGGAGAAACCTCGTAACTTGTAAGTATAAATTTTTTCGATTAAGGATCAAATTAAAGATGAGAGTATTTTCGTTTCCGTTACGTTAAAAGCCAAAAAGGGGTATTTCTTAATAAATTTTTTATCTTTCTCAGCTGCTCAGATTTTTGGAGCTTCTTGAACTTTCAGGGAGATTTTCGAATTAAGTATCATCATTAGAGTAATCATGAATTGCCTAAAAAAGCCTAAATATTATTGATAACTTATCAATAATAAAAGATCTATAAAAGATCAGTTTTAAATACATCGTTTCTACCGAATTAGCAGCGTACTCGTATCCGTATCGAACCCGTGCGCGAACTGTACTAAAAAATTTTTTTAAGTATAGCTCGGGTACGGTCCTCAAAAAAAATTTTTTGGTATAAAAAAATTTTTTTTTGAGTACCGTACCCGAGCTATACTTAAAAAAATTTTTTAGTACCGTAAAACCTTGCTTATAAGCGACTAAAAATCGCTCTTTTAAAGGATGAAATCATACTAAAGAAAAATGAATTTGGTCTTCTTATTTGACTTATCAGATAGAGTTTAGTGTGGTCTATTTGGTTATAACAAAATTTAATTTTTTCTACTTCCCCTTCTTCTAAAAAAATGAGATTTGGGGGCGCATTTAAACAAGATAATACGGTACACTTCGCGCACCGGTTCGATACGGATACCATTCATGATTGATATAAAATTTTTTTTTTTAAAGTACGGTCTAGTACGGTGCGGTCCCGGGTTAATTCGGCAGAAATGCCGTAATGTCAATTAATATCTTTTATGCACCATTATAGGCATGAGTCCATGTTTAGAGCACGCAAATCAACCAGCAATACTTAAACACATAGGCTATCGAAATTAATG
Source organism: Brachionus calyciflorus (assembly GCA_002922825.1). Lineage (NCBI taxonomy): Eukaryota > Metazoa > Rotifera > Eurotatoria > Ploima > Brachionidae > Brachionus > Brachionus calyciflorus. The sequence continues at coordinate 168,091 of NTPY01000067.1, forward strand.
TATGAACCTAAGACGCATTTTAAGGTATGCTGCTGCTTTATCTAGATATAAATTCCTTTAGAAAATCTATGGCAAATCAAATATTTCAAATTTTAGATTTTTGAACTTTTAATCATCACGTTTCAACGTATTTAATTTTAATTTTATTTTTTAATGTTATTTAGCATGTAGTTTAATACTCTCAGGATTATCAGTATTTGGAATACCATTTATAACAAGTGAAAGTCAAGGAGTTTTGTTAGCAACAATTTTCGGTGGAATTAATGTAATAACATTTAATTCATTCGGCTGTACTGCAACAGAATTGTATCCGACCAAATTGAGATCATCAGCTTTAGGCGTACAATACGTGGCTGGTAGAATTGGTGCAATTTTGGGAAATTTATTATTCGGCCTTTTAGTTGATGTAAGCTGTTATGTACCTCTTTTAACAATTAGCGGGCTTCTAATTCTGAGTGGATTTTTATCGTTCAAATTACCTGAATCTTCAAATTTAGACATAGACTGAATTTTTCTTAATTTAAAAATTTAAACACATAATATTAAAACAAATAAAAAAACGGTTGCCTTAGAGCTATTTTTTTAAGTTTTTTTTTCGTTATTTTTTTTAAACATCATGTCAATAAATATTTTTTTTGCATTTAAATTCTTCACAGTAAATATATGCTAAAATATATGCTCAGAACATATTATATGATTCCTTAATTTTTTATTGATCTGTTTTCTTTAAATTTAAAATAAATATAGATTTAATTAAAACAAAATAACAACAACACCAACGACAACAAAAACAACAACAACAACAACGAAAACATGAGCAAGTCTATATTTTCTTCAAACTCTGAAATTAGTTTTAAAAAAATGACTGAGTTGACAAAACATTCCCATCAAAAAAACTCCAAATATCACTACCATTTAAAATCGGATAAAATTTACGGTGATAAAAAATTAAAGTTATGTGGAAAATGTATAATACCTAGTAATTTATCTAATGATTTAAAACAATTGAACAAATTAACTCGTAATTTGAATCCGGAGGATGAAGAAGAGAGTCATCCAATCGATTTTAATAAAGATTTAATCGATTTTGAAGTCTTAGACTTAACAGCTGAACGTCAATCTGGTCTAAATTTGCCACTTGTTTTCCTTCCTAACGATTTATTCAGCTTTAAACAATTGAAACGCCTTCATTTAGACTGTAATATGATTAGAGTCATACCAGATATGCTGGGTGATAATTTAGTCAGCTTAGAAATATTAACGATAACTAGTAATCTCTTACAAAGTTTGCCTAATTCTTTAGCCAATTTAAAAAAATTACACTCAATTCATTTGGCAAGTAATGAATTTAAACAATTTCCCGATGTTCTATGCAAAATTAAAACACTTAGGTTTTTGGATTTATCCTCGAATAAATTAGAGAGTTTACCGTCAATGATAGGAGACCTAAAAAATTTAGAAAGTTTATTATTATTTCAGAATAATTTGAAATCAGTGCCTAAAACTATTGGAAAATTGGAATTTCTAAGGACTTTATGGTTGGGAAATAATAATTTAAATAGCTTACCATATCAAATTACAAATTTAATCAATCTTGACTGGGATGACTTAAATTTAACAACTAATATAGATGGTAATCCATTGGTTGATCCACCGCTTGAAGTGTGCATAAAAGGCCTTAACTCAATTAGAGAATATTATCAAAATAATAATGATATGCGTAATTAATGGTTGAATGAGCTTTTACTAGATAAGAAAAAATTAAATAAAACTAGAAACTTTTGTTTATGCTTTGATAACTAGAAGTTTTTTTTTCTTTTCTTTCTCTATTATTTATTTCGCTATTGAAGACTTTAGTGTGTTTTAAAAACAAATTTGTTTTATTGTGGTTATTAATTAGAAATTAAATAAAAAAGAAAAAATACCCTTTTTTTTGTTATTGTTGTTTATTTCTTGTTATCAAGTTATCCAAGAAAATTGCTTGGAAAATTTTGAGAAGCAAAAATTTTACAATTTAGTTTAGTTGCTTTTTTTGTTTTGGAAAAAATTAAAGTTTTTAAAATATAGAATGTTTAAAATTGATTACAAATTAGTTTTTATATTATTAGCTCTTGTTCAATTGTTTTCGATACTTAATGGTAAGCTTTAAAATAATATATTGGGCAACCCTTAAAAAACCCTCAGTCCTATTTTAATAGAAAATACTCCTATTTTAAAAAATTTTACCTCTTTTTTAAGGAAATATCTAATTTGAAATTTTATAATCTTTAAAAAAAAACTCTATCCTAAAAATTATCAATAAGGTAAAAAAAGTTCTTTTAATTAAAAATTTTCACGCTAAAAATTAAATGAAATAATTAAATTTCCTGATTAAAATTAATTAAATACAATTAGAGTATTTTATACTTATTTTTATTTAAATTTGATGTTAAGAAAATTATTTTTAATAAAGCTGAGACTGTAGAAAGCAATGAAACTGATGATATTGAGGATTATTCATGGGACTATGATGAGACCAGTGAAGTAAAACCACCATTATCCAAAAAAGAAATTTTATCGTTAAATAGAGATTGGTTAGGTAGAGAAGATCCAGATAAATATCCAAGTCATGGATTCTTTCCAGTATGGGGCGCTTGTTTAATAGTCATGTCAGGTAAAACAGTTTAATTTGTTTAAAACTCTTACAAAAGCTAATATTTAATAACAAATTATTTCAGTGTTTTTTCATGTAATGGCAATAATATTTGGTTTGTTACACGTTTTGGGTTGCAAAGGAAAACGACCAAGAGAACCAAAAACAATCGATGCCAAACAACGAAAAATGTCTTTAGCTCCACCACATCGAAAACTGAGTGTAACAATCGAGCATTAGAGAAAACAAAAAAAATCAAAAAAATTTTGTTCCATTTTCAATATTAATTACATAATAATTTCTTGTTTAAATCTAAAATTTAAATTTTTAAAATTATTTAATTAGCATTTTAATTAAATTGAGTAAAAAAAACTAATTAATTACCTTCAAAAATAAAAATTTATTTGACAAATAAATATATTTTTTTAAATCCTTATTTACTTTTTTCCCTATAAATTACCTCAATTCCAAAAAGATATCTAATAAATATATTTTGATCACTTAAGAAATAAGATAAGAAAAAAAAGCAATAATCTTAGTGAAATGAAAAACTTTTTAATAATTTTATTCCAAATATGTTTAATCAAATCAGCTTGGTCATTATGTCCAGTTGAGGATGATCCAACCAATTTGGCCAGATGTATCCAAGTTGACGTATCAGCTATAGTTGCAGTTGCTAAAGGTTCAGATGATGCTGCGTCTTTTTGCGCTCTTGCTAGTCGTTATATGGAATGTATCAAAACTTACACCAGAGGATGTCTCGGTTTTTACGTAATTCTAAAAAATAAATTTTTCTGAGCTAAAAAAGTTAGATTATGATTGAAAATATTTTAAGTTTGGTGAAGGTACTTTGACTGAGTTACAAAATATTGCTCAATATTGTTGTACTGGTATTACTTCATCTAAAGAATGTCCATTTAATCGTAATATTAAGATTTGAACTTTTTATATAATGAAAAAATAATATTTTATTTTAAAGCTAATGTTCAACGAACTTGTATTGATGCTGACGCTGATGCAATGATGGCTGATGGTTCATTAAAAAAAGTTAAAGACCTTGAAATTGGTGATAAAGTAAGAACTTTAGACTCAAATGGAAGATTAACTGAGACTGATGTAGTCATGATGATGGATATTAGTGAAGAAGATTGTATGTCATTTTTTTTTCCGAAACTTTTCTTAAATTTAATATTTCTTTTATCTTTTTAAAGTCTTATTTTTCAACATTAAAACTGCTTCTAACAAAAACATCAGAGTTTCTGGTACACATTTGATGGCCATTGAAAATGGTAAATACAAATTTGCCAAGAATTTGAATAGAGATGATGTTATTATCACTTATGACAATGTAAAACAAGTTAAATTAGAAGAAAAAATTGAATCAATTTTAATTGAAGAAGTCGATGGTTATGCTGCTCCATTGACAATGTCTGGTAATTTGTTAGTTAACGGTATTTTAACATCAAGTTATGCCGTAATTGAAAGTCACGATTTAGCTCATGCTGTCATGTCACCAGTCAGATGGTGGTATACATTTGCCAATACTTTGGCTCACTCAATCCCATCGTCAGTTTCAACAACTATTCAAATTGAGAAACAAATGAATGGAACTCATTGGTTCCCAAGCCTCTTACATTCTGTCACTAACAATTATTTAGGTAAAGTTGTACCATTACACTAGATTGAGAATTTTATTTTTTGAAGATCATTCACATTATTTTATGAAATTGATTGAAGTGTTGAAGAAAAAAATTTTTTTTGCTATTATATTGTTTTTTTTTGTTTGGGGTCAATCATTGAATTTATATTGTTTTTAATCTGTTTTCATTTTTAATAATGGATTTATTATCGAATAAAATTTTTTTACGCAATAAATTTTGACTTTTAATACAAGATTCGAATGAATTAAAAAGGAATTAAACCAAGAGAAATCTTATTTAAACTAAAAAATTACCGTATTCCCTTGTTTTTCAATGCAGCACTATAATCCGAAAACTCGGTATTTATCCAATTTTCTGATTGGTCAATTTTTTTTTCAACCAATAAAAAAAATGGGTAAATACCGAGTTTTCGGAATTTAGTGCTGCATTGAATAACAAGGGAATACGGTATCATTTTGAAGATATGCGCTAGGAATAGACTTAATCGAATTTTTTGAAATAATTCAGAGTTCAAGTTAAGATTTATGGTAAAATTTTTTTCAAATGTGTAAATTGGAATTGTAATCATGCCCATCTCTAATAGAATATAAAAATTTGACGTCCTAAAATACGAGATCAGTGGTCACTATCAAACACTGTCAATATTTAAAAAGCTCTCATTGATCAAACCAAAAATTGAACATAAAAAAATTAATTCTGAGTTTTTTAAAAGATTCATACTTGAAAACCAGGTAGAATCAATTCATTAAACGATATACAGTGCCTCTCAAAATTATAAGACACTATCGTTTTTTTGCAATAAGTCGAAGGTTTAAGCAAAAATTAGGAGGATTAATGATTTGATAAGCTCCCAAAATCCCAAAATTTTTTTATTGTTATTAGACTATTTTTAATAATTCCATGAGTTAAAACCGGAGATAGCTGTCATGCTTGTAAAAAAGCAAGACATTTAAAATAAGCATTAGAATTTTCATTATTTTTAATTGTTTCATAAGTATAAGACATTAAGACATTTTCGCTCAAATAACTACGGCATGCCAAAAAATCCTATTTACTTTATGTTTTTTAGGCACTAAATTGATCATTTCTGAGCAGTTTGGTATTATGATTTTTATTTTTTGAGCATCAAATGGACTGCAAAGACATAAAATCGCCTTTTAACTTTTAGCTTAAAACCTCAAGTCTACGCCAAAAGGCGATTTTATGTCTTTGCAGTCCATTTGATGCTACGAGAAAACGCTAGATAAACAGATGAAATAAAACTCGCTCTTGGAAAAGCAGCTATTACTTTTATTACATGATTTAAGTCAACACCTATTCAAACAGAAAGCAGATACATATTAAACCTTACAAAATTAAAACGGAGAATTAGATTATTATACATAGGAACAAAAAATCCAGAACAAAAATAATTATTTAAAAGCACTAATTTGAAGGAAATTTAAAAAAAAAGTTGACCGAAAAATAAATCAATTAATAGACGAGTGGAAGCTTATCAATATATTAGAGTAAAAAGACGAGCGGAGTTTTAACACTCGCTTACTCAAAAAAAAATTTTTTAATGATAAAACCGAAATATCAAATATTTTTGCGGAGAATCTAACAAATATTTTTTCGGATGATAGTCTACACTCTTAGAAATTGAAGTTGTAGTTACTTGTATTAGTTAATTTAGATAATAAATTTAAATTAATTAAAAAATTCGGTTTCCAAATTTCACCATATTTCCTAAAATAGAAGATCGAGTGGCTATCTTTTGAAGACCTTCCATTTGAATTTTTTTGGTCTTAAAAAATGACTCAAATCCTAGAAACCAATTCTTAATAGAAAATCTTATGCAGGACAGTATATGATCCTAATCAAGAACGGTACAGGATCTTGAAAAGGTTAAGATTCTTAAATTTTTCTTGAATTTTCTTAATATAAAATTTTTTAATCCTGTAGGTTCTTAAATGATTCTAATAAGATCCTTTATAATAAACTGTAAAGGATCTTATTAGAATCATTAGATTCTTATTTAAGATCTTGATATTATCTTGTAAGATCCCACAATGTCAAAAATATTTTCAATAAGAAAATTTGAATAACGATAAGAATATTATTTCTTAATGACTCTTGTCAAGATCCTATACCGTCCTGGATTAGGATCCTTTACTGTCCTGCATAAAATTTTCTATCAAGAAAAGGTTTCTGGGATAAAAGAACAAAGATCTTTTATTTGAATCTTTTACAGAAAGAAAAAGTTAATGTTGTTCTAAAAATATAAAAAAATTAATGAAAAAACGCAGAAAAAAGAAAAAAGATGGTCATTTTTTTTAATGGAAAAAATATTAAGCTAAAAATGAAATAAATTTTTTCAGTTCTGGCTTTTGTTTTATTTTTTTTAAAAAATTCTACTTCGACTTTTGAAGAAGATTCGAAGAATTTTTTTTTTAATTGTCTCTAAATTTATAAACGAATCTTGGACTGCACTTCTATCAAATTTTCGTCGTTGTAGGAACCTTAATCATGGAAAAATGAATGAAGAACGGGTAGGGCTACTGCACAAATTCAAGTATCATTTAAATTAGATATAAAATTTACAGTTCGTAAAAATTTTACAGTGCTGCTACGATACAGTGTTTTTACGAAAATTCACGTGAAATTACGTGAATTTACCCAAAATTACGTGAAATCCGGTAAAATAACGTAAATTTACCAAAGTAAAAAATTGTAAATTTACTTGAATTAACCGGATTTTACGTAATTTTACACGATTTCACGTAAATTTTAGTAAAAAGTAAAAAATCCAAAAAAAGTGAAATTTTTGCAAAAAATAGTAAATTTTCCGAATTTTTTCTAATTTTTTAAAAAACTAATTTTAATTTTTTACGTGAATTTACGTAAAATTTTTGTAAAAAAAAGGTAAATTAAAGGAAAAAAAAGTAAAAAAAGTAACATAAAAAATTGAAAAATTTTTATGAATTTTTTTTTCAAAAAAAAGAAGCGATTTTTTTTTATTATTTTTTGGCCTGGTAAATTTTGTGACCCACTGATGATATAATTTAATTTGAAAAATCTTCAATCAATTTTCAAGAACAATTGATCTTAAAATTTAATAGTAAAATTTTTCAAGTAAATTCTATGAACAATTTTGAATTTTTTTGAACTTTGTTTTTGTTCATAAAATTAAATTTAATTTTTTAGAAAAATGTTTTTTGAACAGCTTGCTTCTTAAAAATTATGCCTTTCCAAACAAAAATTGAGCTTCTAATTCTAGAAACATGAAAAAAATTTAGTAAAAAAGTAAAATATTTCGCCGTAAAACTTATATTTATTTAAATTTTATGAACAATTTAAACTTTGACTTGAAAAAATATAATTGTTCATAGAATTTACTTGAAAAATTTTACTATTAAATTTTAAGATCAATTGTACTTGAAAATTTATTGAAGATATTTTAAATTAAATTATATGATCAGTGGGTCACAAAATTTACCTGACCCTTAAGTAAATTCACGTAAAAAATTAAAATTTGTTTTTTAAAAAATTAGAAAAAATTCGGAAAATTTACTATTTTTTCCAAAAATTTCAGTTTTTTTGGATTTTTTACTTATTACTAAAATTTACGTAAAATCCGGTAAATTCAAGTAAATTTACAATTTTTTACTTTGGTAAATTCACGTAATTTCACGTGAATTTTCGTAAAAACACTGTATCATTGCAGCACTGTAGTTGTAATTCGAAATAATAATTTTGTTCGAAAATCAAGAATTAAAATTTTTTATCTTGACAAAACTTTTTAAAAATAAAATTTGAATTCGAAACGATTACTTTCCTAAAAAAAATTTTTATAACAAAAAAATCAGGAAAATTTTCGATTAAGCGATATAGCTCTATCGAGTCACCCTAATTGTTTTGATGGCATCATAAAAGATATGGAAGCAGAGCTTTTGATAAGCGAGTAACGAAACGTTAAAAATTTAATTTTTTAAATCATGGTTGAGTTACGTGACAGTAAAATAGTTTATAGTTTATTTATATATATATAAATTAACACTTTTTTGATACATACGAGAGTTACCAGGCCTTGTTTCAGTGAATTATTTTATATTATTAATAGGGATAAAAGCAATAAATAAAAAAAAAAGAAAAATATAACAAAAAAGATAAATAATATTGGTTAGTTTTTTGTGCCTCTACATTTTTTTTGGTGCGTTTTTATTCCAATTTTCGCTTCATAACTTTCCCCACAAATTAAAGATTCCACTCTCGGTTTTGTTTCTTTGCGATCTGAAATAAATTCTTTTCTTGGTGATGTTGGTCTTATTGGAACAGCTGATTTTTTTCGTTTTCGTCTCTAAGAGTTAGATACTGTCAATACTGTCATTCTATAATTTAGTTTTGGCAATTTTTTTCTTAAATGGGAAACCATAATTTGACCGATCTTTATTTTTTTATTTCTTTGAAATTGAGTTATTGGGATCTTTTAGCAGTTTTGAAACCTTTTCGACCGCCATTTTATCAATGCGTTCGTTGGCATTTTTTATATTATATTTCTCTGATGCTTCTTTCTCACTGAGACCTATGATCCTTCGGAGCTTTTTTTGTGTTTGGTGGATTTGATTTTTTTGTATTTTGTTGTTGTTGTTGAAAGAATAGGACTACTGTAATCGAAATGGCTAATAACTAAGCTCTTGTACACAGGAGTTAAAATATCCTGAGTGAAACCAAGTCTTTTTAGTTGCTTGAATTGATAAGGAGTACTACTGATCTTTTTTAAATACTTTCCCATTGTAGGTTTCAATCAAGTTTATTATTTATTTCAATACCGAGGTATTTATATGATGAGGCTGTTTCTATTTCGTTTCCATCGAGCTGAAGTTTTGGAGGGCTCAAATTATCTTTTCAAGGCGTAAAAAAAACTTTATTTTTATTAGGGTTAAGGCGCATTTTGTTGTCTTTGCACCAGCGGTTAACACCGTTAATTATTTCCTGGAGTAGAAAAGAAGATGATTTACCTAAGAGATAGCTAAGGATATCTTCGGCAAATTTTTCTAATTCAGCTTCCTCGGGAATGTAATCATTTATGTCAGAAATAAAAAGTATAACCAAAGTTGGTCCTAGTACGCTCTACTGGATAACTCCTCCATCTACGTCTTTCCATTCCATCTCGATTTCATTAGACTTAACTCTTTGTTTTCTTTCTATTAAAAATGATGCTATCCATGATGTTAACCATCTTCGGAGGATCTTCTCTAATTTAGTTAGTAATCTTTCATGGTCAATCAGATCAAAAGCCTTTAAAAAATCAAAGAATATTGCCAAAATTGATTCTTTGTTGTCTATAGCCATGCTCAAATCATCGACTAATTTTATAATTGCGTCCATTGTAGATTTCCCTGGTAAAAAACCATGCTGTTTGTTTTTTTCCGAGATTTCTTTAGTAATGATTTAATTATGAATTTACAAATGATTCTTTCAAAACTTTTGAAAGAATTGGTCTGAAGTCACTTTTGGTATTGGTGTTATATCTTCTTTTTTCCATTGTTCTGGGACAAAGCTGTTATTTATATATAAGTTAAAAAGTTTAGTGACAATATCTACAATTTCAAGACGAGCTGATTTTAAGACTGCTGCTGATATTTCATCCGGCCCTGTTGAACTTGGTTTAAGGTTTTCAAGGGTTTTTAGAACCAAATTATGGCTAAAGATTGATAACTTTTTGCCGCTTACTTGTTTTACAATGAATCTCGTAAGATCAGGTTTATTATACGATTAGATTGGCCGGTCTTCACGTATAATTCAGAGGGATGAAACTAAAAGTTGGATTGGTTTAATTAAGAATTTATAAAAATACAATTTTAACAAATAAAATTGGGAGCTCGCTATTTAGCTTATCGAATAAGTTTTTTATAGCAAGCTTGTCGTTAAGAATACAAAAAAGTTTTTTATGTGTACTTTTACAAATATATAAAAATTGTAACTAAGGGATTGTAAAATATTGTTTTGAAAAATAAATAATAAGAGTAGATAGAGTAAGATATTAAAACAAAAATTAAAATTGAAATATTGTTGATTTGATTGTATAACATTTCCCCCCTATTAATTTATCATTCGACCTCGAATGGACAAATAAAAGGATTAAACATTATTCAGGTTTTCTTCTTTTCTTACCGAATATAGACTCATGTTTGTTCTAAATATCTCATCGCACATTTCGTCTATTGGTCTAGCAGTTAGAGGTTTCATTTCAAATTTAACATGTTTTTCACCATTAATTTTTCTAACCGCGAGATTTATTAATAATGCTTTTGGTTTTAGACAGAAAAATATTTTTATAAAAAGATAAAACAGACCTATAACGAGAATTAAAGAGATTATTCCAATGACAATATAAATGCCATAGTTTAACCACGTATAAATAGTGTTTTCAATTGCGACTTTAATATCTACCAGTTTATATTTAATGTTTAAAGTATCTGTCATGTGTGTGTACCATGTTCCGGCTGTCATTTCGTGATTTATAACTTCTTCGAAGGTAGACAAAAGATCGATTCCATCAAGCAGTAAAGAATTATGCGACAGTTGAAGTTCGCGGAATTTATTATTTAGATAATCATTGTTGAAATATTGAAGTTGAGAGTCCGAGGCCAAAAATGATTCGTGCCTTTGTCGAACTATAGTTTTCTCTACATTTTGTAATTGGATGTATTGGATTACTCGATTACAAGGAATGTTCCGAGACAAGTTTTATTATAGCATCTTGACTTAAGAAACCAGTCTTTGTGGTGTTTTCTGTGCATTTTAACTGGTTGGTCCTTAAAACAAAGTGAACTGTTCTTTTTTGAGAATTTTTAAGACAATATCGATTTCTTTAAAAGTTTTACAATTTACTTTATAAATGTTACCCATTGTAGTATACAATATAATTCTACTACCATCACTTAAGTAATGCGTAAGAAATCGATCTTCTAATCTTGAAAAAATATTCAATATGCTCTTAAAATCCTGACATTCGCGTATCAATAATTCATTTTTTTCTTCAATATCTTTGACAGACTTACAATCAGCTTCAGCTAACAATAATTATTTCATTTCCTCGATATTTGTTCCAGTTACAAGTTTGGAAATAAGAATATTCGTTTTAATACTTAAGTAAAATCCTTCTAAGATTGAAATAACATCTAAATCACAAAGCTTTGTAGAATTAATTGCTTGTAAGACCAGATTATTACTTAAAATTATGTCACTGTTTTGCGTAATTGTGAACGTTTCTTGACTAATTTTATAAAGTGGGCATTCATTGTAAATTGTCGCGTCCGATACTATAATAAAATCGTGGAGTCTACATTCTTTGTAAGAGACTTTGCACTTTCCATTAAACAGAAAATCATTTGGTGAATGTGCCGTTATCAATTTTGGTGAGGTTGAGCATGAGAAGCTCTCACTCGATTTTTCACTCATCCAATTAAATGATGGTTGAGGATTGCTTGTGTAGCTGCAATATTCATTATCACAGTTCATCGGAAAGCTACTACATTGTTTTCTTTGATCATCAAAAAACATTCATCACGTGAAACTTTAACCATTTCCGTCCTTAGTGATTCATACTTTTCTCCCCAAAATGACATTGATGTTATTAAAATATGCTTCTTTTTTAAGCAATGGTAACCCGTTCCGTATACTTGGTGTTGAAGTTTTCCCATTAAAAATAGTTTTCTAGTAGTTTCCTTTGTGCCAAAACTACTGTTAAATGAATTTAAATAGTTTTTTAAGATTGTTCTTGTTAGTTTTGACTTGACTTTACAGATGTTTCTAAGGTAATCATGTTCGAGTGATACATGTTTGTACAAACTTGGAAACTGTCTTTTACAGTGTGTTAATATTTCGTTACAAAAAATTGGGTTAAACAAATACAGGCAAGTAAATGCTATTAGACTTAGAAAATTTATAACACTGTTTTTGTTTCTTCTTGGTCTATTTTTTAAAGGATTATTTTTTAATTCCTCTTTATATTTATTGACTAACTCCATAGAGTTAAAGTTTTTTTCTGGGACCCAAGAACATTCACATTCAGATAAAGGGAAATTTTTCCATTTGACAAGGAAAAAATAATCTTTATCTATGATCTTATGTTTAATTATTTTTTCAACTTCAGCGCTTTCATCTGGTAATGATTTGTCATCTTGTACGACTTTTATCTTATGTAACGGATAGGATTGAGGGAGTATTTCTTTAAGAGCGTTTTCAACTCTATAATTTCCTCTTTTTGTGCATTCAACTACCTTGTAAGGTCCTTTAAATCTTGGCTCGAGTTTGCGTAAGAGTCCTTCACATTTTAGATAAATTGTTTGTCCCTTTTGGAGCTTTTCGATTGCTATATTCTGAGAAAGATTTTGAATTTCAATTTGTTTAACCTGACTACGTTCAATCGATTCAATAGCTTTAGGATGGGTATAAACAAACAAATGTTTAATTTCGTTTGCTCTTTCTAAAATATCTCCTACTTCGTTTTCGGTACTTGTCCAGTCCTTTAATGGAAGCATTTTTCTTCCAAACATTAGTTCAAATGGCGTGTATCCCGTTACTGTATGTACTCTGGATCTATATGCCATTAGAACGAAAGGTAAGAGTTTAGGCCAGTTTTTTCTATCAGACTCGGCGTGTTTTCTTAGTGATTCAATAAAACTCTGGTTAAACCTTTCTGTTTTTCCATTAGTCCTCGGGTTATATGCCGAAGTGACTATGGGAATAAATCCTAAGCTATCCTTTAATTGTTCAATAATTTGATTATTAAACTCTTTTCCCTGGTCAGAGAGTAATTCACTAAATGGGCCAAATAGTGTAATGTATTCGATCAGAATATCTGCTATTTACCTCGCAGATTTAGATTTTATTCCTTTAACAAATGGAAAGTTTGATAAAAATTCAATAATTACTAGAATTCTAATAAATCCTTTTTCGGTTTCTTCAAGTCCAAACACTAGATCTAAAGCTATGCTTGAGCTGGATGGTATTTTACTATTGTTTTATTTTTTCCTTTGACAATTGGAACATTCTTGAACAACTTTCTTTATGTCATCAATCATTCCATGCCAGTAAAACTCATCTTTTAACCTATTATATATTGACTCTATTTGAAAGTGTCCGAAAGCGTGTGCTTTTTCGATTTTTCCTCTTCGGTCTTCTAATCTCGGGTATTCGTAAAACAAATTTCTTCTTTTAATTAGAATTTTTGTTCCATCAAAAAGGTAAGATTTAGCATAAAATATACTCTTTACCATCGTCGTCTACCTGAGTCAAGATTCCACCAATAGCAAGACCCGAAGCATCTGTATAAGCTTTTAGTGTTTTTTAGGGTTAAAAATACGGAGAATAGGGTAACTGGTTAATGCATTTTTTAAATCGGTAAATGCGATTTCACATTCTTTTGACCAAAAAAATTTTACATTTGAGCCAAAAGTGAAAAAAGTGGTTGAGCAATATATGAGAATTTCGGCACGAATCTTCGGTAAAAATTACAAAGACCAAGAAAGTTTTGTAGTTGCTTAACGGTTTTAGAAGGCAATCGATTTTTGATCGCTTCTATTTTTGAGGGATCCATTTCTATCTGTTTTTTAGAAATAATATGACCTAATAATTTTACCGAACGTGCGCACCAAACGCATTTTTCAGGATTTAACTTTAAATTAGCTTTTCTGAGCTGAGATAGTACTATTCTTAAGTGTTTAATGTGTTCATCAAAATTTTCTGAATGAATAGTTATATCATCTAAAAAATTTTCTACAAATTCCAGTGTTCTGCATATCTCATTCATAATCCTACTGAAATCCATCGGAGCATTTTTAAGTCCAAATGGGCAAACCAAAAATTCAAAATGCCCATCAGGGGTTGAAAATGCGGTTTTTTCTATAGAATCTTCTTCCATGGCTATTTGCCAATAACCTGATTTTAAATCAAGTGTTGTAAAGAATCCCTGAGCCTATCAAATATGTCTCTAGGGTTCGGAATCGGCCATTTCTCTGTTTGTGTAATTTTATTTAATTTTCTGTAATCAATACAGATTCGTCTAGACTTATCTTTTTTTCAAACTACAACAACAGGAGACGACCTCGAAGTTTTCGAAGGCCTAATAATATTGGGCCTTAACATTTTTCGATCTCCTTTTCTAGAAAATTCTCTCATCTTGAGAGATTCTGAAGGGCGAGGTATAGATAGGTGCAACATCCTTATCTATTAACCTTATATAATGCTTTTTTACAGAGCATTTTCCTAATTCTTTTAAACTTTTTGTAAAAAGACCTACTCCCTCTTGGGATAAGGTATTAAATTTTATTTTTTCGCTAGGATTTAGATCGCTAGCTGGTACCATTGTGATTTCAGACGTATTTCAGAATAAGTCACTACTTAATTCCACGTCTGTTTTGAAAATATCTACTGTATTTCCATTTGAATTTAAATTATTTAGGTTATGATCTTTTTCAAAAACATCTTTAAACTGTAAAATACCTTGAGATGGGAATATGCCACATCCCGTTTTTTTAAACCAGTCGAGACCTAATAAAACGTCATGATCTTCATGATCAAAAACTAAGAATTCAATAAAACATTTATGACCGCTTAAATCTACTTATAGTGGTTTTGTTACACCACTAATATGACATACCGTACCGTTAGCGGTCCTTATTTTTAAGTCGCTTCGTAAAATTTCAATATTATTTTTAATTGCTGTCATATGATTTATTATCGAGTTCGTAGCACCACAGTCTAAGCCTAGTTTAAAGATTTTTTTATCTACGAGTCCACTCACTGAGCAAATATTTTTGGTCCTAGGTTATCTAAATACACAACATAAACCTTGTTTTCAGATTTATCACAGAGGTTAATTGAATTTATCTAATTTATTTTTGCGTAGCAATTATTTTCATAGTAGCCCTTCCTTTTACACCTTCTACAGACCACGTTATTATTTAATTTGGATTTTTGTTTATCTTTATTCCACGTCTGCTGCTTAGTCTGTGATCTATTTTCACTGATTTTCTTATCAGTAGATTTAAAATTGCCAGAAAAATTTTTTTATGGTCGTTTGTTATCTTTTTAGAACTGATTTTATATTTGAACTGACCTTTTTTTCCGTTCTTATCATGATTTATAAAGTTAATGTTTGCAATTCCATTTTGAGCCTGCTCTAATTGTGTAGCTAAATGTATTGTTTCACTTAAAGTCTTTTTATTCCTACACGTTATTTCTCGTTTGGTCATTTCTTATAATCCTTCTCTAAAATGAAAAAGTTTTTCGTCGTCGGCCATGTGAGGTAACATGTTAGTGAACATATAGAATTTATTAACATAGTTCTCAAAAGCCATGTTTTCCCTGTGTTTTAGGATTGCAAACTGCGATCTAACCCAGTAATCCTTATTTATTTTGGTATAAATATTTCTAAGTTCTTTTTAGAAAAGAGACCAGGAACTGAAACTTGTTATGTGTTTCCTTATAATTTGACTTGGGACTTTATCAACGAAATTTAAAACAGAATTAAGTTTATCTTCCTCCCTAATTTTAGAAGCTATGAACCTTTGTTCTACATTAAATAACCAATCGTCTACGTCTTCGGAATTAGACCCGGAAAATTTTTTCGTATTTGGGTCTAAACGTTTGGTTTTATTATTATTTCCTGCTAAATCAGCTACAAATTTAACTAAATCCATAGTTGAATCTGATTTTGGGATTATATATTCTTCTTGTTTTATAGTATTCTCTTACTTACCTTCAACTTTTGGGTCTCCTTTGTCGTTTTGATTGTTCTGGGAAGTACCCGCGTAGTTTATATAAGAGTTCGATCGAATAGGAGTAGTATTAGTTATTTGATTTTCGTTTTGTAGATAGTTATTATTTTTTAGTATAGAGAGCGGGTAGGTTTTCATTTCCGGCGGTGCGGTTGATGTAACGGTTGTTTTCGGTTCTTCGTAAAGACTAAAAGACTTAATTAGTCTTGTCACTTCTGCTATAATTTCGGTTTGTTTGTCTTGTTTAGGTGATAATTTAGAATCCGTTTTTATTGATGTGTCCGATAACATCGATTGTTCAATATTAGCGAGTTTATAAAGTTCTTTATTTGTTTTCAACTTACTCGTATCTAATTGAAAATCATCATCTAGATTTTCATCTTCTTCATATCTGCTGCTTTGTCTTAATCCGCTGAATTGTTTTCATCATTTTGATCAGCATCTGATCTGGATAGGTTCTCTTTAGATTCATTATTCATTCTTGTTTTCGTTATTAGGTTTATTAATTATTATATTTATTATGTTTGAAAATTTTAATTCGCTGCTACCAAATATTATACGATTAGATTGGCCGGTCTTCACGTATAATTCAGAGGGATGAAACTAAAAGTTGGATTGGTTTAATTAAGAATTTATTAAAATAAAAAATAGTTTTATAAAAATAAAATTTAAAAAATAAAATTGGGAGCTCGCTATTTAGCTTATAGAATAAGCTTTTTATAGCAAGCTTGTCGTCAAGAATACAAAAAAGGTTTCTATGTGTACTTTTACAAATATATAAAAATTGTATGAATTTACAAATGATTCTTTCAAAACTTTTGAAAGAATTGGTCTGAAGTCACTTTTGGTATTGGTGTTATATCTGCTTTTTTCCATTGTTCTGGGACAAAGCTGTTATTTATATAAAAGTTAAAAAGTTTAGTGACAATATCTACAATTTCAAGACGAGCTGATTTTAAGACTGCAGCTGATATTTCATCCGGCCCTGTTGAACTTGGTTTAAGGTTTTCAAGGGTTTTTAGAACCAAATTATGGCTAAAGATTGATAACTTTTTGTCGCTTACTTGTTTTACAATGAATCTCGTAAGATCAGGTTGTTTTTCTTTGTTCCAAATGTTATAAAATCCTTCATTTAATTTTTCACAAATTTCTCTGTCCAAATGAGAATCTTTTTGCTCTTTACTGTTTTTGTTTACCTCTTTCCACCAGTCGGGATTCCCTAAGATGAATTTTTTGGTATAAGATTTTTTTTTTCGCATTAACATTTTGAAATAATTTTTTTTTTATTCAAAAATTGCTCATTTTCTCTTTCGAACGAACTATCATTCTCTGATTAGAAATGATTAAGACAAAAATAATGAGAACGATGCGAAATTTCCTATCTTTTTTAGTCAGTTTTCATCCAATCATTTTGAAATTTTGGATTAAAACTGAAATTGACTGTTTTTATAGCCAAAAGAAATAATCAGCCCACTTGAAAAAAAATTTCATTGGAAAAATGCCTTCTAAAGGGAAATATGGAAAGAGAGAGGAAAATTCGCATCGTTCCCTTTATTTTTGTCTGAAAATTTAATCAAAATAAAGGAGTTTTTTTTTCTCATGTAAAGTGTATATTAATTAGCCAATCAGAGAAAGTTCGTTCGGTAGCACTTGAATCAACTTAGTTCGCTAATTGATTCAAAATTCCAAATCCTCTATCCAACGACTCGAACCATTTGGCCGTCATTGGACTAAAAAAATTAATTTTTGAAAATTTTTTTGTCAAAAAAAATTATTTTTTATACAATAAATTTTTTTATTTGAGACGCATTTTTGACAAAGTTGTAAATTTCGACTATTTTTAGACTCCTCCTATCAATTATTTTTTGCGGTTCTTTTATTAATTTAGTTGTAAACTAATTAAATATTCAGCATGCCCATATCGAAATCTCCTTTGAGATCTCCTTGAGATAGATGGAGATTTAGAAAAATGAGAAAAGACAGAAAAAAGAAAGAAAAAAGAAAGAAATAAAAGAAAGAGAAGAGAATCTCTCAGTTTTCTCTTAATTATTTTATTTCTTAATTAAAAATTGATTAATTAACTTTAAAACCTGTTGTCTTTTATTATAGGAAAAAATTAATCATAAAACAGCAATAATTTTTTTTTTTAAATGGTAATTTTAACAATTAGTTTCTTATTAAATTAATTCAAAAATTTTTTTCATAAAAAATAAATAAATATCTAAATTAAATTTCATCAATAAATCAGTTTAATTATGTTTTTTAGCAGTATGTAATTTTACGCCCATATCATTTTTCATTAATTTTTTGCATATTGGACATGCCACTGGATTATCATGTTTACTTAAAACACTATTGACTATAAATTGAGTTTCCTTAAAATCGACGGATTTATTAAATATTTTGAATCAAATTGGCTTTACAGAGAATACAAGATCGAGCTCTGGAACCAGTATGACAATGAAGGGCCTAGAACAAACAATCACGTCGAGGCTCACAATCGCAAGATAAACTAAGAATTAACAAATAAACATATAAATATACCGAAAATATACAAGTTTATTGATTACATGAAAGAGCTTGAGACTGAAGATATCCTTAACTACAAAAGCGATAATCATATCACCAGACGTAGACCAGTAAACGTAATACAAGACCAACGTATTTTCTACTCCAAACAAACGTTCATCCAAAGTTAATTCAACAATTTTTCAGTGTTTACACCGTGGCCACTTCTCTATGTTTTTGATCGATATCTAACTTTGATTGGCAATTTATTTGAATTCAACCAAGATCAAAAAACTAACGTTAAAAAAAATACAATATCTGATGAGACAAAGAGCAAAGCAAGTGAATTTGAAGCATATTTTAAAAAAGCTTTTGAAAACTTCGAAAACCAAACAAAAAATGGAATCGAGCCATCTCAGTCAGATAATATCAGGTTAAAGCCTGGTCAATGGTTAAATGACAACATAATCAATTGCTCCTTTAATCTACTAAAAGTAAGTTCTTCTAAAAAAACACTTATCTTTAATTCTTTTTTTTATTCAAAGATTGAGCAGATTGGTGTATATTCAGTGAAAAACTGGTAGAGAAAAGAAAATATTTTCCAATACGAGTTAGTGTTAATGCCAATCAACAAAAATAATAATCATTGGATATTGTGTTTAATCGATGTAAACAAATGCACTGCAACAATTTATGATTCTTTTCTCAAGTCTTACAAAAGTATCAAAGATTATTTAAAAACAAAGTATTTGCAATATTCTTCTTTTAAGCTCCCAGAATATTGGAGTTTTAACCATGCAAAAAATATACCAACACAAAATAATAACTATGATTGTGGTGTTTTTGTTTGTAAATATGCTGAATATTTATCAAAAGGTGCACTTAATTTTTCTTTTTTATCGAAAGATATAGATACTTATCGTAAAAATGTTTCATTTTCTATTTTGAAAGGTTTACACTCACGTCGCGTTAATCCGAACATTTGGGGAGTCAAAATTTCAGTTCGGATTAAATATTTCGAATTAAAAAATTAATTTATTCATAATAATTTGCTTAAATTTTTTTTATTTCTAATAAAAACTACAAAAATTAATTTTATTGTAAGTAAAATAATACAAATAAAGAAAAAATTATTTGAGCTTTGATTTATTTTTGACCTTTTACTATTTATTTTATCTAAAAGCTGCATGTTTTATAAAAGAAAATGAAAAAAAAATCTTGGTTCGAATTAAAAAATAAAAAATTACATGGTAAAGATATTAATTAGTTGATGCTGGGGAAATAAAATTTTGTTCGAATTCCAAAATAATCCGAATTTTTAGAACTTTTTAGTTCGATTAAAAAAATATATTTAACATTATTTAATATTGCAAATGGAGTAGGGAATATACAAAAAGTGTTCGAAACCTAAAAAGTTCGGATAAATGAGGTCCGGATTAACGCGACGTGACTGTACTAATTTCATAATTTGCACTATTTCTTGTTTTTTTTTCTATTATTTTAATAAAATATATAAAATTAATCAATAATTTTAAATAAATTATTTATTTATTGGCTAATAAAATTTTGTAAAATTAGTCGTTTTTTTCCACTTTTTATTTAATCTTTTACCGCTTTTCACACTTTTTTGTTAATCGAAGAACAATGAAAGTGGAAAAAAACGATGATCCCCTTTCTTTTTTTGAGAAAAATTTTATTTAAATTTCACATGATATCATTTCTGAAGGATCCTAAAAAAAATAGACGAAAGTAAAAAAGAGAAAGTATTCTTAATAAGAAGAATTTCTCCTCCATTTTTTAAACTAGGAGTGATTTTTTTTTTTTTTAATTCAATTCGAATTTTTTTCAATGGAATTTACTTATTTTTATTTCGATTCGTTTTTTAGTCTAACAAATGCTTGTATTATCCGGTCAAATCAAAATGATTCAGTCCAAAACCTTTCGATCTTGACTGGCTAATAAGCTCGGCTCGACTTAGCTCGTTCCTCGCAATAAACCATTGTCTTTGTGAAAGCTCGGAATCATATTGATTATTCTTATTACCTAAAGGATCAATATTTGTTAGTAAAATCCAATGGCTAGGTTACAATTTACAATAAATATTTGGTTGACATTTGAATTGATACAAATTTGATGAGTGTCTGTAAATAATCTTTGAATTTGCAATGTCTGCCAAACACAAATCGATTGCGTTAACTTGAGAATTAAGGAATTCCAGAGCATAATCGATATGAGAGTTCTTTAACGATTCTGTCTCTTAGGAGGAAAATTATTTACGATTGCCTTTTTATTTTAGAAAATTTTTTTTTTGACCGAAAAAAGCGGTTTACAGTCGATCCTCACAATAACGAGACCCAATATAACGATCGTTATATTGGGTCTCGTTATTGTAAGTAAATCAAATTGTAGATATTTTTTAAATATAATCTAGAGATTCTATAAAATTTATACACAGTTTTGGATAATTCTAGGATAAGCTTTAGATATTAACAATGTTTAGAAAAAAAAAACTTAATCCTCCCAAAAATTTTAAAAAGAAAATTTTAGAGAGTGACCAGTTATTCTTTTTTTTTCTTTATTTTGTATAAATTTTTAATGTTTCACACGCCTTAAAAAAATTAATAAAATTTTTTGTCTTTGTTACTTAATTATTTCTTGTTCATTGTTTTTTTCAAAATATTAATAGTAATTTTTATTATTTAATCTAGACTACGCTTAAGATTCTAGAAAAATGAAAAACTTTCAAATAAGGATTTTAATTTGTCGGGAATATTTAAACTTCTGAGTAGTAACAAAAATAATTTTCTTTAAATTTTTAAATGAGAAATAATTTAAAATTTGTTTATTTAATCGAAAAAAAAATTGTTTTTAAATGGGACCGTTGAACAGTTACAGATAAACAGGATTTTAAAGTAAGAATTTAGAAGGATTTCTTCAAATTTAACTAAGTTAAGTTATTTCATTTTTTATCTTTTTAGCTTAATTTACAGCATTTTCATTGAACTAACGCCCACCGAACTGAAATCGAGCTCACCCGTACCTTACCCGTAACTGTACTTAGACTTTTAAAATTTCCAAAAAAAAATTTTTCTTTTATTTTTTGAAGGATTTTTAAACAATTATATTCGAAAAATTTTTTTTAAAAGTATGGGTAGTGTAGTAAAAAAATTATCAACAAACAACCCTTATTATTTTTCAAACGAATACACGGTAAGACAAAAAGAAAGGATTTTTTTATTCTTTGTTTTCTGTTAATGACTTTCTAATAATCTTTTTTTTCTTGAGTGAGTTTTAAAAGAAAGAAAAAAAATAAAATTCGAATTAATCTTTGAGGTGATCTGAAGTTATGAATCAATTTACGCAAATCAATTCGATCGATTCAACTTTACAACAAAATAATGCTTTTTCCTTTGAATTACATTTCTAAAAATTTTTATAGTGTGTGAGATTCAATGTCACATCTTTTTTTAATTTAATTTCAAAATCTAATTTTTAAAAATTCATCAAATAGTCCTTATTTTGTAATTTTTTATTTTTTTGAAAATTGCGTAGTTATTTTCGAAAGTTTAATATGCGAATTTGTTTTTTTTTAAATTTTAGAATGCAATAAAAAACTTTATCAAAATTTAACAAAGAAAAAAAATTGTTTTTGTATGAATTTTGTGAATAAATAAATGTTTTTGTCGACATCTTAAAACAAAAAATTCGGTCTTTGTAAACTAAATAATAATAAAAGTAATTCGGATAAGGCTTATTGGAGCATATGAAATGAACATCGCATCAAATTTTTATCTATATTGAATTAATTTTAAATATTCAATAATTTTTAAAATTAAATTTATTTGATATTAAAAAAATTTTTTTCATGTTGAAGTTTTTTGTCAAATTTCTTTTTTTCAATTTTTTTGACCAACGAAAATCGCTCAAAAAAAATTGTTGAATAGTAAATCAAAATTTCCTGCACCTGTTTGCAACGTCTGCAAGAATTATTCAACTTTTATTGCCTATTTAAATTAGAATTTTTTAAAGATATGCAAATTTGGAGAAAAACATTTTTATTACAAAGTTTCAGGAATCTCTGAATTATGTGTAAATTTTCACACCATTAAAAAATTTAAATACGCACTTAAAATAGCACATTTTTTTGTAGACGTTGCCAACAGGTGGAGGAAATTTTGCTTCACTATGCAACAAAATTTTTTGCCACCAAAAGTCCTTCTAGCGATCGAGCGATTTTTGTTGGTCAAAAAAATTGAAAAAAAGAAAATTAACAAAAACTTTAACATGTCTTATAAATTGGATAATTAATGAATTATATCTAAATTTTCGCTAGATATAATCTGGATATTTTAGTCCAATAATATACAAAAAAAATACAGAAAATTATCTATAAAATATACTGAACATATCCAAAATTTTATTGACTGGGGAGCTTTAATACTCGAACCGATTTCGAGCAAAAGATAAAGATATTAAAATTGTTTCGATACAACGAGCTTCCATATAACGAAAACTTTATAGAACGAGATGATTTTGCAAGACCGCTTAATTAATTTCTTTAAAAAAAAATTCCTTATAACGAGCTCAAAAAAATTTTTTTCACATGTAATATAAATAGATTAAAAAAATTTGAATTTAACAATTAATTTCCGATAACGAATAAAAAAAATTTTTTTCACACCTTAATAATAAAAAAAACAATAAACATTACTCTTTATAAATTGATAGGAATTATTGATATTTAGGAATTTTATTCTAAAATGTCAAATAATATCTCTGAAAAAAAAAGAAAGTGTATCTCGCTTGAAACTTGAAATAATAAATAAACACAGCAATCAAAATCAAACCACTCCTTCACTCGCAAAAGAATATGGAACCAGCACATCGACAATATCAACGATTCTTTCCTCAAAGGCAAAAATTTTAGAGCATTATGAAAAAAAATTAAATTGTCAAGCTACGATAATGTCGATAAATCATTGCTGTTTTGGTTTGAACAAGTTCAAAGATATAATAATGCGACAGTGAGTGGCAAAGATATTCAGCTCCAAGCATTAAAATTTGCGACGATGTTGGGCCATAGTGAATTTAAAGCAAGTAACGGATGGCTTTGCAAATTTAAAGAGAGAAATGGCATTTCATTAAAAACCTCTATTGGTGAAGCTCGATTAGTCGATCAAGCAAGTGTTTAGAATTGGATTCCTAACGTTTTACCCGATTTGATAAAAGATTATGCTGTCGATGATATATTCAACGCAGACGAAACCGCCATTTTTTTTCAAAGCTTTGCCGAACAAAAAAAATGTTTACATGAAAATGAAAACCGACAATGTTAAAGTTTTAAAAGAGCGAGTTTCAATTTTTTTTACTTGCAACATGTCAGGGACAGAAAAATTAAAACCTCTAGTAATTTCTAAACTCTGCAAACCCTAGATGTTTAAAGTCGATTCAAAAAGCCATCCTACCAGTTTATTATCGCCAAAATCAAAAGGCATGGATGGATGCTTCTATTTTCAAAGAATGGTTGTTAAAATGGGACAATCAATTAATAAAAAATTAAATTTGATTTATTTACAATAATGCATTTTAGGTTATCGAACAAGAGATTTGCGATGCCTTTGAATTTATATTTTGATTTTGGAATTTTGATTAGTTCTTAATTTTTTCAGTAAACTCTTTTATTTAAGAAATCGAACCAGGATACAGACCAGTCCAAAAAATCACCCTAAAAAGATAATTTAAATAATATTTTACCATAAAAATTGGGTGAAATCCAAATTAATTTTTCTCGATTTAATCAAATGTATTTGAGTGGAAAAGATCAAAATTTTCCAATTAATTTCAAAAAGTAAGTCTTATCGGAGTTCGGATTAACGAGAAGTGATTGTATTATTTAACTAAAAAGTTTCTTAGCTAAATTAATTTAGAACTTGAAATTTTTATTCCAATTTTAACAAGAGAACAAGCAGGAGTAAAAGTAATTTAATCCAAAATGAGGAGTTTGGAGTAAGAGTAAGGAATAGAATACTCCAAAATAAGGGGTAACAAATAGGAGTAAGAGTAGCAGTACGAGTAACTTACTCCTACTCACACTTTTTTGGAGTACATTTGTATGTGCAAAAAGTACACATATCTAGGCCAAATACCAAAAAGTGCAAAAAGGAATTTTATATAAAAAAATATATTTCAATGTGTGTTAATAAGAAATGTATGAATGTTAGTCAAGTAATCCCTAATTCAAATTTTGAAAATTCCTTTTTTTTTAAACTGGAAGTATTAATTATTTAATTAGCATTTTAATTAAATTGAGTAAAAAAAACTAATTAATTACCTTCAAAAATAAAAATTTATTTGACAAATAAATATATTTTTTTAAATCCTTATTTACTTTTTTCCCTATAAATTACCTCAATTCCAAAAAGATATCTAATAAATATATTTTGATCACTTAAGAAATAAGATAAGAAAAAAAAGCAATAATCTTAGCGAAATGAAAAACTTTTTAATAATTTTATTCCAAATATGTTTAATCAAATCAGCTTGGTCATTATGTCCAGTTGAGGATGATCCAACCAATTTGGCCAGATGTATCCAAGTTGACGTATCAGCTATAGTTGCAGTTGCTAAGGGTTCAGATGATGCTGCGTCTTTTTGCGCTCTTGCTAGTCGTTATATGGAATGTATCAAAACTTACACCAGAGGATGTCTCGGTTTTTACGTAATTCTAAAAAATAAATTTTTCTGAGCTAAAAAAGTTAGATTATGATTGAAAATATTTTAAGTTTGGTGAAGGTACTTTGACTGAGTTACAAAATATTGCTCAATATTGTTGTACTGGTATTACTTCATCTAAAGAATGTCCATTTAATCGTAATATTAAGATTTGAACTTTTTATATAATGAAAAAATAATATTTTATTTTAAAGCTAATGTTCAACGAACTTGTATTGATGCTGACGCTGATGCAATGATGGCTGATGGTTCATTAAAAAAAGTTAAAGACCTTGAAATTGGTGATAAAGTAAGAACTTTAGACTCAAATGGAAGATTAACTGAGACTGATGTAGTCATGATGATGGATATTAGTGAAGAAGATTGTATGTCATTTTTTTTTCCGAAACTTTTCTTAAATTTAATATTTCTTTTATCTTTTTAAAGTCTTATTTTTCAACATTAAAACTGCTTCTAACAAAAACATCAGAGTTTCTGGTACACATTTGATGGCCATTGAAAATGGTAAATACAAATTTGCCAAGAATTTGAATAGAGATGATGTTATTATCACTTATGACAATGTAAAACAAGTTAAATTAGAAGAAAAAATTGAATCAATTTTAATTGAAGAAGTCGATGGTTATGCTGCTCCATTGACAATGTCTGGTAATTTGTTAGTTAACGGTATTTTAACATCAAGTTATGCCGTAATTGAAAGTCACGATTTAGCTCATGCTGTCATGTCACCAGTCAGATGGTGGTATACATTTGCCAATACTTTGGCTCACTCAATCCCATCGTCAGTTTCAACAACTATTCAAATTGAGAAACAAATGAATGGAACTCATTGG
Source organism: Brachionus calyciflorus (assembly GCA_002922825.1). Lineage (NCBI taxonomy): Eukaryota > Metazoa > Rotifera > Eurotatoria > Ploima > Brachionidae > Brachionus > Brachionus calyciflorus. The sequence goes on from NTPY01000067.1 coordinate 194,225, forward strand.
TTCCCAAGCCTCTTACATTCTGTCACTAACAATTATTTAGGTAAAGTTGTACCATTACACTAGATTGAGAATTTTATTTTTTGAAGATCATTCACATTATTTTATGAAATTGATTGAAGTGTTGAAGAAAAAAATTTTTTGTTTGGGGTCAATCATTGAACTTATATTGTTTTTAAATTGTTTTCATTAATAAACTATTTATTATCGAATAAAATTTTCATAAGCAATATACTTTAGCTTTTAATTCTAGAATTATCTTTAAATCAGAACTGGTTCAAAATATTGTGAATCTTAATGCATTTCCCGTGCCCAAACTGTACTAAAAAAAAATTGTTTTTTGTTTTGAAATTTTTTTTATCAAAAATTTTTTTAGTACTATTCGCGAAAGGTTACGGTCCCGCGTTAATTCGGTAGAAACGCTGTAAAAAATGACTTTAAATGAAATATTTAGGAATTTTAGAAAAAAGTAAATATTTATCCGGTCAGGTTACTATCTGTAGTTAAAAAACTATGGATTCAGCAATTTTTATCCATTTTTAAGCTATTGTTAAATTCATAAAAATTCTTAAGAAAGTAAATTTTTCAGAATAACGATTTAACTTAATTATTTAGAATTTTGTTTTTAGTATTTACTAGTCTTTTTTCCCCCGCAAAATTTGCGGGGTTTTCATATTTAAGTTTATTTTGAATAAATTTTTCCAGTTTAAATTCTTGTAGTACCCTATTCCAATATACTCTAAAAATGTGGCTCAGTACTGTGCGAAAGCAAAGGATGTCACGGTCATACATATGTTACGCTATTTTTGGGACTTCGGCAAAAATTCGTAAAATCTCTAATTAAGACTATTTTTCTAAGAATTAAAAAAAAAATTAATATTCGATAAATATCAAAAAAACTCATAATCGCAGAATCGAACTTCTCGAGTCGCATATACAAAGAAAAACCGTATTTTATCCCATAAGACCTATGTTTTTCCTAAGAGAATAAGGAAATTATGTAAAATTTGCCGTTTTATGGTTTATGAATATAATTGAACCAAAACACTTTTAAATAAATAAATCCTTCATATCTCTTAAAGGAGTAATACAAATATCATATTAGAACTTTATAATTTTAATGGAATTTTTAATTTAAATATTCGAGTTTATCCTTGGATTTAAAACTAATTAAAATTTTAATTTTAGGAAAGTTAACATATTAATGTAACATTAATATGTTAACTTTCCTAATAATGTTCTAATGGACGCCATCCAACGAAACTTTGGGTTTTGCCAATCGCCATTAGATGGCGTTGGATAGCGTTAGTTGACGTTAAATGGCGATTGTTACAAGTTAATCGCCACAACTGTAGCTTTAATTTAAAATAAAAACGGTTAGATAGGTTCATTAAATTTGAAGTTGTATGACTGGAAATTTAATAGTAAGGTGTACAAATCATAAACTTAAGCTAAAATATGGCGGTTTTAAGCAAAAATAAATCATTTCTATTCTGATAAAAACATTCCGAAAATATTTTGAATTATAGAGTTATCCTTTCTTTAATAAAAAATTTGTTTTTATTTTGAACAATTCGATTCATAATTAGTAAAAAAGGAATTACTAAAATAATGTTTTTTTTTACAAAATGACCTCAATTAAGATAGTTTTCTAAAAAATCGAAAACATCTTCGTTAGATATTTTCATAATATATTTAATTTTTTATTCAGAAATTATTTGAATTGCTTTTTAATTGAGGAATAAAATTTAAAACAAACACTCTAAAAATACGGCTTATGATTTGGGGGACTTTAAGTTGTATCAGAAATCAATCCTTAATTAGTACTTAATTTGGTTTTCGATTAAAGATTAAGAACTAATTTACACTCAAGCTTCACAAATATTTTTAACTTGAAGGACTGTTCGTACTCCTGAAAATTAGTTCCTTGAAGAAATTTTTTATCCGATTATGAAAATTAGTCCAGATAAATTTTTTTTAAATGTTAAAAAAAAAATCAACAGTAATGGTAATGCAAATTTTTTTAGAGGCTAGTGCTGTAACATTTGACCGAACATTTAAATGATCTGAATTTTCAATTAAAATTTATGGAGAGGTTTTCAAGTCATACATTTATTACCAGCATACATTTATTAAGTCAGATGACTTGAATATTGACTCTTAAGTCAGACTTTCGACTTTGACTCGGCAAAAAATACCGATGACTTAAATTCGAGTTAAATCGGTAAAGTTCAATTGACTTCGACTTTGACAGAAGTCGTTATAAAAATCTCGAGTCACTCATTCTGAAAAAATTTTGAAATAGAAGAACTAATTGTTTTCTTTTTTATAATATTTTTGACGGTTTTAGAGAATTTTCTTAATAATCTCGAAATATCTTTTTTTTCATAATTTTTTTTTTTAAACCAAAAAAAAATCATTTATTTTTTCTTGGACACAGAAATGACAAAAAAGCTTATTTAAATTCCTGCTTTTAGAAAATGTACAGGAAGTTAAAAAAAAAATAATTAAAACGTTACTTAACTAAGTTAGTAAGAATTGGCTAACTTTAATTATTACTAAATGAATAGCTATTAGAAAAAGGTAAATAAGTAAATTACTTAGATTTAGTTAGAGTAAGCTTAAGTAAGCTACATTTTAATAAATGGTCTTAACTATCTTAACTAATTTACCTGTAATTCCTTTAATTACAAGTTACAAAAAGTTACCTTAAGTTAACTAACTTTTAATTAATAGTATAACATCACCTTCCAATCCTAAGAAAATCCCCTTTTTATATATTATATAGATTTTATGAAACATCATAAAAAATTATTTAATAAACAGATTCAACCAAATGATAAAACAACTGACTTATGGCATTTCGGGGGTCTAAAGATAACTCGATCATTATTTTGCGCCTATTATTTGATCAAACTTGAAAATTTCTTTATAATCATAATGTAAAAGAAAACGATCAGGTAAATTTAAATGAATGTATATTAAATAAAAAAATAATTAAAAATTAAAAAATTAAAACGATGAAAAGAAATTCTTATTTTTTCCAAATTAGCATACCATCATTTGCGTTTTTTTTTGTTATAAAATCGGATAAACACAATAGCTTATAAGCTTAAATAAAAAAAAAATCATAATAAAATTAAATCTAATTTTCTCGATAAATATAAAATATACCCCGCAAGTATTTTCTCCTTTTGGCAACTCAAAATAACCACCCATACCCCAAGCTGTACCCTATATAATTTAAATTTAAAAAATTAATTCAAAAATTTATTTTAAGTGATGATATACCCAACTATTTCGGCATATAAAAGTATTTTCAGTATATCCCACGACATTAATTGCATGATTTATATCTGTCTTACTACATTTAGTATCGTTATAAATTCCGTCAGCATATAATCTAAAAGTAGGTAAGCTAGCATCGATTCCACAACTAACTGCACCATATTTATAAATGGCATCTTCTAACTCTTCTTCTGTATTAGCATAACCATAGCCTTTTAATTTAGCGCCAATGTAATTTGATTTAAATTTGCATGATTCTTGTTTGGCCACATATGGATAAAATAGAAGTGAATTTATTCCCTTATTTGATATCATGTATTCAAAAGCAGCGTCCATAATTCCGCCATTGCATCCAAAGTTTCCAAAACCACCTGAACAGTCGATCAAATTTTGCTCTGAAAGAGATGTAATTTTATTTTTTTTAGCAAGTTGGAATTCAATGGAAGCAACTGCTGAAAATGCATAGCAACCACCGCAATCCCCTTGATCACGTGGTGGAATCGGATATTTGGTTCTAGAATCGTATGTTTTGGGTCTCTTTGGATCAGAAATCGCTCTTTTTTCTTTTATAGTTTTTTTTCTGCTTTTTCTATTTATTTTAAGCCCAGTTTTCTTTTTCATGAATTCTTCATCAGTCTAAAAAAAAAAACTCTTTTATTTATAAACAAAAATCATTCAGATCAAAAACTATTCTAACCATGTGTGCATATTCAGTAAGCTTTAGCCTGTATTTGACTTTTTCCGGATTTAATTGAAATTCTAAATTGTGTCTACTTATTAACTCATAAGACTCTTCAAATTTACGCCGCCATGTCAAATCTTTAGCTGAATCCTCAGTTTCAACATGAACAAAATTTTTAAATATTTTCCAATCTTGATTTAGCATGCGATTTATGGGTTTCGATATTTGACTTGGATCATCTTTCGAAGTCTGAATAGCGCCTAAACTTTTTATAAAAAATATGAAAATAAAATCTAGAATAAATTGGATCGCAAATTGCGGGGTGCGCTTTTTTCAAGGATCCAAATTTGCAACTATTGAAACTTCGTGGGATCATTTTTTTAAGGATCTAAATCTGATGATATAAATAAATTTTTTTATGTCAAAAATCTGTTAAATAAAAAATTTAATTAATAATCAACAGACACATTAACTGTTATTTCCAAAAAAACTAAAATTTAATTGCTCGATAAATTTTTTATTAAGATTTTAATCTATCGTCACCAAAATATAAAATCTCAACAAAAATTTTCCTAGTTAGTTTTTTTGATTAAAATGGCTAAGTTCCAATTTATTCTAGATTTTATTTTCATATTTTTTATAAAAAGTTTAGGCGCTATTCAGACTTCGAAAGATGATCCAAGTCAAATATCGAAACCCATAAATCGCATGCTAAATCAAGATTGGAAAATATTTAAAAATTTTGTTCATGTTGAAACTGAGGATTCAGCTAAAGATTTGACATGGCGGCGTAAATTTGAAGAGTCTTATGAGTTAATAAGTAGACACAATTTAGAATTTCAATTAAATCCGGAAAAAGTCAAATACAGGCTAAAGCTTACTGAATATGCACACATGGTTAGAATAGTTTTTGATCTGAATGATTTTTGTTTATAAATAAAAGAGTTTTTTTTTTTAGACTGATGAAGAATTCATGAAAAAGAAAACTGGGCTTAAAATAAATAGAAAAAGCAGAAAAAAAACTATAAAAGAAAAAAGAGCGATTTCTGATCCAAAGAGACCCAAAACATACGATTCTAGAACCAAATATCCGATTCCACCACGTGATCAAGGGGATTGCGGTGGTTGCTATGCATTTTCAGCAGTTGCTTCCATTGAATTCCAACTTGCTAAAAAAAATAAAATTACATCTCTTTCAGAGCAAAATTTGATCGACTGTTCAGGTGGTTTTGGAAACTTTGGATGCAATGGCGGAATTATGGACGCTGCTTTTGAATACATGATATCAAATAAGGGAATAAATTCACTTCTATTTTATCCATATGTGGCCAAACAAGAATCATGCAAATTTAAATCAAATTACATTGGCGCTAAATTAAAAGGCTATGGTTATGCTAATACAGAAGAAGAGTTAGAAGATGCCATTTATAAATATGGTGCAGTTAGTTGTGGAATCGATGCTAGCTTACCTACTTTTAGATTATATGCTGACGGAATTTATAACGATACTAAATGTAGTAAGACAGATATAAATCATGCAATTAATGTCGTGGGATATACTGAAAATACTTTTATATGCCGAAATAGTTGGGTATATCATCACTTAAAATAAATTTTTGAATTAATTTTTTAAATTTAAATTATATAGGGTACAGCTTGGGGTATGGGTGGTTATTTTGAGTTGCCAAAAGGAGAAAATACTTGCGGGGTATATTTTATATTTATCGAGAAAATTAGATTTAATTTTATTATGATTTTTTTTTTATTTAAGCTTATAAGCTATTGTGTTTATCCGATTTTATAACAAAAAAAAACGCAAATGATGGTATGCTAATTTGGAAAAAATAAGAATTTCTTTTCATCGTTTTAATTTTTTAATTTTTAATTATTTTTTTATTTAATATACATTCATTTAAATTTACCTGATCGTTTTCTTTTACATTATGATTATAAAGAAATTTTCAAGTTTGATCAAATAATAGGCGCAAAATAATGATCGAGTTATCTTTAGACCCCCGAAATGCCATAAGTCAGTTGTTTTATCATTTGGTTGAATCTGTTTATTAAATAATTTTTTATGATGTTTCATAAAATCTATATAATATATAAAAAGGGGATTTTCTTAGGATTGGAAGGTGATGTTATACTATTAATTAAAAGTTAGTTAACTTAAGGTAACTTTTTGTAACTTGTAATTAAAGGAATTACAGGTAAATTAGTTAAGATAGTTAAGACCATTTATTAAAATGTAGCTTACTTAAGCTTACTCTAACTAAATCTAAGTAATTTACTTATTTACCTTTTTCTAATAGCTATTCATTTAGTAATAATTAAAGTTAGCCAATTCTTACTAACTTAGTTAAGTAACGTTTTAATTATTTTTTTTTTAACTTCCTGTACATTTTCTAAAAGCAGGAATTTAAATAAGCTTTTTTGTCATTTCTGTGTCCAAGAAAAAATAAATGATTTTTTTTTGGTTTAAAAAAAAAAATTATGAAAAAAAAGATATTTCGAGATTATTAAGAAAATTCTCTAAAACCGTCAAAAATATTATAAAAAAGAAAACAATTAGTTCTTCTATTTCAAAATTTTTTCAGAATGAGTGACTCGAGATTTTTATAACGACTTCTGTCAAAGTCGAAGTCAATTGAACTTTACCGATTTAACTCGAATTTAAGTCATCGGTATTTTTTGCCGAGTCAAAGTCGAAAGTCTGACTTAAGAGTCAATATTCAAGTCATCTGACTTAATAAATGTATGCTGGTAATAAATGTATGACTTGAAAACCTCTCCATAAATTTTAATTGAAAATTCAGATCATTTAAATGTTCGGTCAAATGTTACAGCACTAGCCTCTAAAAAAATTTGCATTACCATTACTGTTGATTTTTTTTTTAACATTTAAAAAAAATTTATCTGGACTAATTTTCATAATCGGATAAAAAATTTCTTCAAGGAACTAATTTTCAGGAGTACGAACAGTCCTTCAAGTTAAAAATATTTGTGAAGCTTGAGTGTAAATTAGTTCTTAATCTTTAATCGAAAACCAAATTAAGTACTAATTAAGGATTGATTTCTGATACAACTTAAAGTCCCCCAAATCATAAGCCGTATTTTTAGAGTGTTTGTTTTAAATTTTATTCCTCAATTAAAAAGCAGGTGTATTTAGAATTTGAATTATTTGTATAGTGCTCCATATGATAATCTGTATACACTTATAATTTAAAGTCTAGCAACTTCCTCCTGAATAATTTGTCTAGGTATGCTAGGAGGTTGGGGAATGAATTAGAAAATAAAATTTTTAATTCTTTTATTAGAGTATTTTTGGGAAAAAAATCACCCGATTACAAGAATTTATTTGATTTGCCGGTATATTCTTAATTTCGAGTAAATACGGTAATTTTTATTTTCAAATTTCCTTGATTTTTCCTATTATTTCCTTTTTAGATAAATTAACAGCTTGATAATGGTAACTTTTTTTTACCGTAACGTCGCGAATTATTAATATAAAGTTTTTCCTAATTATAAATTTTTCATTTTTTATTTTTTTGATTAAATACGGTAGTATTTAAGTTAAAAATTTAATTTAATTTTTGTTATTTTTTTTAAATTTTCAAATAAAAGAAAAAATTTTTAAATATTTCTTTAGCTCCTTTTGGACAGACGCTTTTTAAATATTTGTAAATTTATCTATCTGGAATTTTCTTCCGATTTGGGATACGACCTTATTTCAAAAAAATTTTTTTCATTTTAAATACTCTAAAACCGTATTATTTTGTCACAGCCTATAGCTCAACACAATAAGAGCAATATTTTTATTTTTCAAATGAAATCACATTAAAAATTAAAAATTTAGTCTATATAAGTTTTGGGGGTTAAAATTAAATAAAATAAAATCGAAGTAAAATTTGCGGATCCTTGAAAAAATTTGCGATAAACAGCGCACCCGGGTGCGGTTTCTGTATTTTTCAATATTTTCAAGATATTAAGATAGCATATGAAAGAGCGTAAAAAAAGCTTCAAAATGCTACCTTTGATTATTTTATATTTATTAGAACACCGCACCCCCTACGCAACCCCTTTTTTGTCCAACGCACCCCCAATTTTTTTCACGTAATTTTACTCAGTTTTTCATGTTCTATCTGAATATGGACTTCTTTTTTCATGTTCTTTAGCAAAAAATGATGTAAAAATTCAATCTAAATTATACTAATATAGAGAATAAAATGGATTTATTCAATTGAAATAAATTATGACTAAAAAAGGAGAATAGCATGTCCTTAAAAAACTCGAAATTTTCAATTTTGGACAGTATTCAAAATAAAATTGATTTAAATTTTAATTTTAGCCATTTGATACATTTCAATGACATTTGGAGTAAAAACTCAATATTTTTTAAAAAGTCGTCCAAAGTGATAAATTAGAGATAAAAAATTGATAATTTTCATTTAAAAAAAAAAATTAAAATTTAAAATTTTCGAACAGTTTATTCTAGTCTTAAACGAAAAAATTCCGATTTATTCTCTATATTAGTCTAATTTAGATTGAATTTTTACATCATTTTTTGCTAAAGGACATGAAAAAAGAAGTCCAAATTCAGATAGAACATGAAAACTGAGTAAAATTACGTGAAAAAAATTGGGGGTGCGTTGGACAAAAAAGGGGGTGCGTAGGGGGTGCGGTGTTCTAATAAATATAAAATAATCAAAGGTAGCATTTTGAAGCTTTTTTTACGCTCTTTCATATGCTATCTTAATATCTTGAAAATATTGAAAAATAGAGAAACCGCACCCGGGTGCGCTGTTTATCGCAAATTTTTTCAAGGATCCGCAAATTTTACTTCGATTTTATTTTATTTAATTTTAACCCCCAAAACTTATATAGACTAAATTTTTAATTTTTAATGTGATTTCATTTGAAAAATAAAAATATTGCTCTTATTGTGTTGAGCTATAGGCTGTGACAAAATAATACGGTTTTAGAGTATTTAAAATGAAAAAAATTTTTTTGAAATAAGGTCGTATCCCAAATCGGAAGAAAATTCCAGATAGATAAATTTACAAATATTTAAAAAGCGTCTGTCCAAAAGGAGCTAAAGAAATATTTAAAAATTTTTTCTTTTATTTGAAAATTTAAAAAAAATAACAAAAATTAAATTAAATTTTTAACTTAAATACTACCGTATTTAATCAAAAAAATAAAAAATGAAAAATTTATAATTAGGAAAAACTTTATATTAATAATTCGCGACGTTACGGTAAAAAAAAGTTACCATTATCAAGCTGTTAATTTATCTAAAAAGGAAATAATAGGAAAAATCAAGGAAATTTGAAAATAAAAATTACCGTATTTACTCGAAATTAAGAATATACCGGCAAATCAAATAAATTCTTGTAATCGGGTGATTTTTTTCCCAAAAATACTCTAATAAAAGAATTAAAAATTTTATTTTCTAATTCATTCCCGAACCTCCTAGCATACCTAGACAAATTATTCAGGAGGAAGTTGCTAGACTTTAAATTATAAGTGTATACAGATTATCATATGGAGCACTATACAAATAATTCAAATTCTAAATACACCTTTAATCATTCTTTATTAAAGTTTCAAAAACAAAAATTTTACTCAACACATCAGATTTGATATTTTCTGAAGCTAAAAACAGAGGTTAGAAAGCTAAATAATATTGAAATTAAGAATTTAAAATTTAAAAATTCTAAAAATTAGAAAAAAACTATTTTCATTTTAAGAGCTCTATGAAAATTAAAGTTTCATGTCGTTTTTTTTTTTCGGCTGGATGTTCATCTTTTAGCATGGTACACAATTTTTTTAAATGTCAATTCACAGTGATTCAGCCAAGCAAAAGTTTTTGCCAAAACTCAAAAATAAGAAATCGGTATTCAACGGTTACCATATTATAGTTTGAAAACTGCCCTTTCAGAATATATGCTTTTTATATAGCTTGATCTTAATTTTTGCAGAAATATTTTGAATCAAAGTTGACTGATAAATGCACTTTAAATTTTTATTTAATTTGAAATTTAATTTTCTAT
>NTPY01000067.1:204528-248207 GCA_002922825.1 Brachionus calyciflorus
TTCAAAGGAAGATAATTAGATGTGATGAATCGTAATAAATGTGCATAAAGAAAAAAAGAGTACAAACGGAGTTTTTGAAAAATATTGGTAAAATAATTTAAAATAGTTTTGGCGAAAATCCGAGTTTTCTGAATCACTGTGCAATTGTTTTATTTTTTTAAAATTTGTTTTATAAATTAAAAATGTGTTTTTTGTTATTTAATTCTTTTGGTCTAAAATTGCTTTGGTATTTATTTGACTTAATACTAAATTAGAATGTTATTAAATTGACGTGGTATTAAATTCGTTCTGAATTTTTTTTTATTTTTTGGTATTAGTTTGCTTCGGTATTTATTTCAGTGGTATAAAAGTATCGGTATTAATTTCTTATAGTATTAATTTGTGATTTACCAAAAAACTTAATCGAATTATTCTCAATTTCGAGCAAATAGGATAGCAACTTTTTTCTTATAATGGTTACTTTTATTTAAGGAAATACGGTAGTAATAAAAAATTTCTTTAATGAATAAATTTATTTTTTATTAAAAAAATAACTTTAAGCGAAAAAAAATATTGTTCTTTCTAAATACTCAACTTCAATTTAAAAAATAAAAAAGATTCAGAAAAATGAGCCTATTTAATTCACTTTAAAAAATATATTTTTGATATGCGTATCGTAAGGGAAAAAGTTTCCGATTACTTCCGTTCTTTAAAATAGTAAGATATGGAAGATAAGACAAAATAAGATCTCTGGAGAAACAAGAAAACTAAGATATCAGTATGCATAAAATTAGAATAGAATTAAAGTAAGAAATACTAAGTTAATTTTTATTTAATATTATAATAAATTTATAAAAAAAATTTTTTAAGAAAATAATAAAAAATGAGAAATTCTGAAAAAAAATCTGATAAAAAAGGACCAACAGAGAGTGCAATAAATACTCGGAAATTCATCTCAAAAAATAGTAAAATCGAATCAAATGTAGAATTTTTAATTAAAAAGTACAATATTCGAGAATGTTACATTCAGCTAGTTGATTTAAATGAAAAGAATCTGAGTGATCGAATTTTAAGGAAAAGAGTTATAAAGAAACCAAAAAGTAATCTTAGACGATCACAGAGACTTGAAAGTAAACCTAGACTACGAGAGCAGTGACCAACTTCAAATAATCGCTTTATTTTGTGTTTTTTTTTTATTTTTTTGAACTGATGTTCCTATGAATTAATAAAATACTTTAAAATTCAAAATTAATTTTTTTTAAGTACATAATTTGATAAATTTTTAAATGTTTCACTTTTAAATAAAAACTTTAAATTTACAACAAGATAAAGTCGCTACGCTTCATTTTTCTGAGCCAGAAATTTTGCCAAAAAATGAACAAAATTTTTCTTAAAATTTTTAACTGAATTTTATTTATACCATTTCACTATAAAATTTTAAACTTTTTTTAATTACCGTATTCTCTCATTTAATATCCGACGGAATTTATAATGATATTGCATTTATTATGAAAAAAATATGCAATCTATCGAAAAAGCCAGAAAACATATATAATCAGCCATCGGCTCAGAACTAAGAACAACAAAAAACTCTTATCAATGATAATCCACAAATCTCTTAGGTTCAAGATTTTAAAAGGCTAAGTCTTAAATTTATTAGACACATATTTATAATGTCACTTTTCAATCAACTCTGTAGCCGATGAGCTATTGCTTTTAATTGCTTATCAACAATTAAATGAATATGTTAGTTATAAAAATTTCAACGAACTTTGAGGATGACGTGCTGAAATTCCAAACTTTAGCTAAAAGGTTTGATAAAATTGAAGAAATTGAAGTGGTTAAATTATCTTTAAAGGCCCTTATCGCTAGAGTTAGTGTCGAGCACGATAGCAAAAACAAAGAAACACTAAATAAAAAACAAGAGTCTATACTAAAGGAGTGGGTATCTTAATTAATCGAAGAATAAAATTAAAATCAAGTTTTTGATTCAAAATTAAAAAAAAAATTAAATATAATGAAGGAAAAATGGAGAAAATTTAAATATTTTATTTGGGATGTTATTTATCTGTTTATTATTAATTAGTTAATTGTCCAAAAAGTGGTCGAAACCGGCCTCAGCATTAGAGTAAATAATTGTCCAAAAATTGATTTTTGTTTGCTAATTAATTAAATTTCTGACAAAACATCTAAAAAATAAGGTTTATAAAAAGATAACGAATTTGGATTAAGGTTAGACAAGAAAACCAAGACTTTTCGGGAATATGAAGCTACCAAAGATTGAAATATTTAATTTGAATGCATTGTTCGATTTTATTGCCATCATAAAACTTTTTTTGAAAAATAAAATATTTTAAATGTCCTGTATAAAATCCAATTTTGCTGCGTTTATGATAACTACAGACCTCCTGAATTTAAGAATAATAATTTCAAATAGAAAAATAGTCAAAAAAATTACTTGAATACCAAAAAATTTTATTTATTTGATTGAATACTATTATGATAAAAAACTCAATTTGAAATGTTCAATTAAAAAAAATCAGTATAAAAATTTTTTTACAAAAATACCAAGTAAAACAAAATTAAAATGTCTAATTAACCTCTTTCCAATATCGCATGTATTCTTCATTTTTCTCAGCATGCTCAACAATCCAATAATGTTTCCGTACATCTTTCAAAGCCAAACGTTCTGAGGGATTCTTTTGCAGTAACTTTAATTTAATAGACAATAATATAATTCTAGAAAAAAAATTTTTTTTTCTAGTAAAAGTTTTACTCTGTAAATTAAGTCCCTAGCACCTGGAGAAACATACTCCGGAAATTTAATATAACACGATACAATTTTTTTGTATGTATCTTGTGAGCTCTGAGATTCGAATGGAGGGCGACCAACAAGTAATTCATAGCATAATACACCAATGCACCAGTGATCTACTTTTTCGTCGTGTCTCTTATTTTCTACCATTTCAGGTGGTAAATAGTCTAAAGTACCACATAGAGTTTGGCGCCTTAAAGAAGGAGCATGAACAGACCAGCCAAAATCGGCTATTTTAAGTTCACCAAAAGCGCCTAGAAGCAAATTTTCCGGCTTAATATCACGATGAATAACCTGTTTGCTATGCAAATACATTAATGCATCTGATATTTGATACATGTAAGTAGCTGCAGTGCGTTCGTCAAAACGGCCTACTTTTTTCAAGCGTTTGTACAATTCACCATAACAAGCAAACTCTAATATAATATAAATTCGACTATCATCGTGGAACCAGCCATACATTCTTAGAATGTTTGGATGTCTAAAAAGGTATAAAATTTTTAAAACTTGTTTTTTTATTATTCTTTTACTAATTAGTTTACTTTAAATGGGATTGAATTTCCAACTCACGCCTAAATTGATGTTCAACACCAGCTTTTTGAAGTTGGGATTTGAATAAAATTTTAATTGCTACAATAGCTTTATGAACACTTCTTTTCTCTCTAGCTAAATATACACTACCAAATTTTCCTTTGCCCAAAGGGCGACCAAAATCGAAATCTTTGGTATTCCATGGCCTGTCACTTTAATTTTTAAACCAAAAAAATTAACAAATTTAGCTAAAAATTAAACAAAAAATCTGGAATATTACAATTTTTCGTCATCATAGTTTTCTTTAGAAATACTATTTTCATTGGTTGGTAGACCTTCCGATTCCATTATTTAAAAAAAATTTACAAATATAAAAAAAATTATAATTGAAGAAAATCTAAAATCTTCAAATTTAAAATCTAACACTCAAAATAAAACGCTGAGACTTTTAAAAAGCATTGAAAAAAAATAGAAATTAAATTTGAATTTTGTTAGTACTTAAAGAAAGTTATATTTACAAACATTTTAATCAACCATACTCTTTCTAAAAACGAAAACAAAAAAGAACTTTGAATTTGATTAGTTTTCCTAGAATTTTGTATTTTTACAGTATATTTTAACTACTAAGTTTTGACAAAATTTTTTATCATATTAAACACTAGACCAGAAGGGTCTATCTGACCCCTTTGGTCCATTCAAAAGCTCATTTTTATTTTATTTAGTGTGCGTGGTTCGACCGTTAAACTTCGAATTTTGATCGAAACTTAATCAATGTCTGAAGTTTTTCATAGTTCGACCTTTTTATTAGAAAAAATTCGAGTCCCTTCGCTAATTTTAATATGCGAGATTTTTTTTTCAAGACATTAGATGAAAACAATTAAAAAAAATTTTACTAAAAGTCTGTCCAGATTTCACAGGATGGTATTGAATTTCAATAGAATAATGATCTAAAATTTAAACATAATTATAACAGTTTATAGTTAATTTTTAAAGTCTTTTCTACAAACATTATTTTTTTGATTTTTGAAATGTTTTGAGGAAAATTAAATTTTCATAACTGAATAAAATTTTTAAAATCTGAAAAAAATATAATTTGACCTGGTTTAGAATGGTGAAGTCACTCAAGTAGAGTTAAAATATTGGTTTCTATTATTTACTTAAGTCTAATGAACAATATGCAAAATGTCTAAAATCGACAAGCAATTCTTCATAAAAAGGCCAAAATTCATAAGAAATCCGGCATAGTAATTTGCTTTGTTAAAGATTAAAAAAAATTATATGCTCTAATTATACTTAAATAAATTAGTTTACTCAAAATTTTATCATTAAATAAATGTCAAAAAGGATCTCTGACCAAAAAGTCCCTGAATTTAAAAGAAAGCTGATTAAACACATTAAACAAATTTAGACCACCTAAATAATGAGGATGAGAAAATGATAATGAATAAGAATTTTTTTTTGATGTTGTTGTTGTTATTTTCAATAATTACTGACCTTTGGCACATGCTGGCATGAAATGATTGCTAGAGAAATGTATGACTTGTTTTAATCAAATCTCGGTTTCTGTATCTTTAAGACATCTGAACTGGTCTCCGAATTAATACTTTATGGAAAAAAAAACAAATTCAGAGTTTTTATACATGTATGAAAAAAAGAAAAACTAGCTAAATAGACCAGACAATCTTTTTAGGTACAAAAAGATTTGACTTTCTGGGGGTTAAAAACATCAAAGGCTGGGAATTAATCAGCAGCATCTACACTAAAAACCTGGGTGTAGGTGTACCCTACATCTACACCTTACACCTACTCCTTTTTTAATTTTTTTTTCATATTTGGTGTATTTTGAATAGGTGTAAGGTGTAGCTAAAAACTACATCTCTAAAATACACCCAAAAAACGTGTGTAAGTGTCAGTTTTCTGGTGTAATTTTTTTTGTTTTTTAGAAATAAAATAAATAAAATTTTACAGAAAAATATTGCTGTAAAATTATTTTAAGGATAATTACATTTCTAAAAATAAAAGTCATTTAAATTGCTGCCTAATATTTCCTAATTATACAACTAATTATCTTCTTTAACTTTGGTTTAGAACTTTATTCTTGTAATTTTTTAAATTTCTTTTTTTTTCCTAATATAAAGAATTTGATAAATGTGAATCTTGACATTAATACAAGCTTGGATCTTTAAATCATCCTGTTTATTAAAACTTTTTTGAAGATTTTAGTATTTCTCAACGTTTCCTAAGAATTCTAAATTCTTACTCTTCTAATATATTTGCTAGTCTAGCAAAGACCACATAAATCAATTACCTTTTACACACGCATAGTTGCTTAATACCATATTAGTATGTGTTTATTGATTAATGAAACATAAAAATGTCGATTCATACAAGAAATTCTTATATCTTTTGAGAATAAAATCGAATTTTTCAATTAAGTTGAACCCAAGTCGAATTAATTAGTTTAATAGATTTAATTTTTGTTTGTTTTAGAAATATTCATTTTAGAACTGTGCAAATAATGAATCGTTGAATTCTTTATAGAAAATTTTTATTTAGAACTGTGGAAAAATAGGATATTGCATTTAGGAATTATTTTTAGCTGTCTGGATTTAGGACGAGACCATTTTGAGTCCCTTTTTGAAATGATTCTTAACCAAGAAACAAAGCAGATTTATTTTATTCCTTTTTATTAAATATTTTTTTTGGTAGTTTAATTCTTCAATCTAAATTTAAGAATTTAATATAAAGTTCTGACAAAGGTTTTCTAAAAGTTCGTCACATGAGGTCATTTTGGAAAGCGAATTAATGGCGGGCTGTTACAAAACCTTGGAATGGAGTTTTATAATTCGTAAACCTTTTTCAACCAATAAAATTTGATTAAAATCGAATAATCCGGTTATAGTGTAAATCCTTAAAAGAGTGTATACCGAAATGCTTTTAAAACTTCTGAAGTCTAAAGTTTTGAAATTTTATTTACCGCTTATTTATTTTACTTTAATTAATGTAAACAAGGAATCTTAGATACTTTAAAAACAAATATTTAGAATGAAACATAAGTTTCAAATAGATGGTAAATTATTGATAATTCTCTTGAGAAAATTATCAATATTTTCTTGAGTTGGTATAGAATATCAAAATGGATAGAATAAACAAAATCGACATTCGAACAAACGAATGAAAAGAACACCATTTCATTTTTGAAAAAAGGTTGAAAATTTACGAAATTGACCCGAATTTGAAAATATAGAGATTTGACTAAGAGAGGCCCCAATCCAATAACAAAGAGGGTTAAACTCTGTTATCTTAAAGATCAGAATATATAAGATTTTGTATCGTTTGAAAACAGAAAAATCTTCAATGCTGAAATTAATTTACTCACAGAGATTTAAGAAAATTACTTTCAAATTCTCTACTAACTTAAGAAAATATTGATAATTTAAACTTAAAATGAAAAAATTTAAGATTTAAATTTAAAATTTCAATTTTTAATCATTATTTTGCTATCTTTTTCTATAAGATATTTACAGTCAACTCTCGTTAATCCGAACTTTTTGGGAGTAAAAAACTATGGTTCGATTTAATTTTGTTCGACTTAACGAACTGCATTTGCATGGAAAAGTAGAATTAGGTGGTAAAAAATTTTCATTTAAGTTTATAAAGTTCGTTTTATCGGAGTTCGGATTAACGAGAGTTGACTGTATTAAAAATACTTAAATTCAATCAATTAATCGATAATTTCGATGTTTACTACTTTAAATTATAAATTTCTTAAAAGATATTTAAGTTTTATTACATCTTTTAAACCCAAAAATTAGGTGTTTTTTAAAGGTGTAGGCTACACTTACACCCTACACCTACTCATAATACACTAATTTTGAAAAATTACTTAATTTAGGAGTAGGTGTAGGGTGTAGATGCTGCTGGAATTAATGATGGGACGATGTGGATAATTATCGATATATCTAACTAAGAATCAAAGAACCAAGAAATAGGCAAAACCTTAATCTTAAGATCTGATTCTCTTTATGAATAACCAATTTTTTTTGCAGGAAATATATTTTCAAATAATTATTTTCAAGCGTTAAATAACGATTTCATAAATAGCGGTACCCGATTTAACAGAATTAGAAAAATAAATTAGGATGAAATAATTATTGTTTGCTTTCCTTTCTGGACTTCCTTGCTTTATTTATGGACAAATTAAAACGCTATTAAATTAGTTGAAATATTGTAAAGCTTATTTTATTAAAAACAAAAAAGTAAAATCTTGCAAATTTCGAAAATGATATACCTATACTTTTTTTTTATTCAAATGCAAATAAAAAAGGCACAAAATACATGTGAGCTTGAAAATTTAATTTTAATTTTTTTCCATTAAAATTTTTTTTTTTTGAATTCAAAATTCTTATCCTTAAACACATTTTACTATATAAGAAAAATTCATTCTTAAATTAAATTTCAAATTATTTTTAAAGTTTTTTTTTTTTTAAACAGATAAAAAATGCATGTCCTTATTGATTATAAGGCAAACTGTTCTCTATCAGGACTTAATTTTCAATATTTCAACTCGGACGAAATTCACAAGTTAAGTGTTAAAGAATTAACTAAACCTCATGCTTTAGATAAACTACTTAACCCAGTGCAAAATGGTCTGTACGACTTAGCTCTTGGTCCACTTGACAAAAACGACATCTGTTTAACTTGTAATTTAGACTACTTTCAATGTCCCGGTCATTTTGGCCACATAGACCTCGCTCTTCCAGTTTACAACCCCGTTTTTTTTAAAGAATTAGTCAAACTTTTGCGTTCAGCTTGTTTATCATGTCATAAATTCTTAACAAGTAATCTCGAAAAAACATTTTTTATCAACCGTATGAAAGTTATCGATCTCGGTCTGCCTGAAAAAATTCATCTAGTCGATGATTTATACTCTAAAATAACGAATAATAACGATCCCAGGCTCATCGATAACATCTCATTTAGAAAAGACTTCGATGATTTAATTTCTTTTATTGAGCAATCTGATCCAGATAATCAAACCACACAAGCCAATAAAAATGTATGCAAAACTAAAATATCCATTTTAAAAGAATTTATGGATTCAAAGTTAAAAGCTGCTCGTCAAACATGTCCAAATTGTAGTCTACCACTACGTCAACTAAGAGCTGAGCATAATAGCAAGCTTTTTTTTTCTAAAGGAGTTTCGGCTCGAATTTTAAAAAAGAATAAAAATGCTACTAAAATTGTAAACGATGATGTAAGCTCTCAAACTGATGATTTAGTTGATGAAATAGATAAATTAGACATTCAAATAGACGTTGAAGCTGAAGATGTATCCACTCCTAAAAAAACTGTTTCTACCCCCAAAGACGAAGAAATGGACGAGGACGATAAATTAGAAAATTTAAGCAATCAAGCTTATTTGACACCAATCGAAGCTAGAAAACACTTGAAAAAATTATTTGAAAATGAAAGAGAACTCATTTTGTATCTACTAGGCGAACATGATGAAAACTTAGATAAAAGTGAAATTTTTTTTTATGACTCATTAATCGTCCCACCATCAAAATACAGGCCTATTTCACAATTTAAAGAACAACGATTCGAAAATGCCCAAACTACTATGCTTTCCAAATGTATACAACAAAATATAATTCTAAAAGAGCTTCTAATGGAAATAATGACTAAAGAAAATAGTGATAAAGATAAGTTAATACACGATCCTGAGACATCAAGTTCACATAGCAAAAAATTGCTAAGTATACAAGAAAGATTACAAGCTACTTGGTTACAATTACAACAATTAGTTAATAATTTATACGACTCGGATTTGGATAAGTTAAATACTGATACACCGGCTGGTTTAAAACAATTACTAGAGAAAAAAGAAGGTTTATTTCGTAAACATATGATGGGTAAAAGAGTTAACTATGCTGGTAGGTCTGTTATTTCTCCGGATGTTTATATTGGAGTTGATGAAATAGGCATACCGGAAATATTTGCTAAAAAATTAACTTATCCTCAACCAGTAAATGCGACTAATTTTTGGGAAATGAAACAATTGGTGCTAAATGGGCCTGATGTTTATCCAGGTGCAAGTTTAGTCGAGTATGGAAATGGTAATATAATTAGATTAAAAGGTAAAGATTATGAAAGTCGTTTGGCCATTGCTAAACAATTATTAACACCAGAGTCTTCTATTGATTCAAGCTTGGATATTAAAATAGTTCATCGTCATTTAAAGAACGGTGATGTTTTATTATTTAATCGGCAACCGACTTTACATAGGCCTAGTGTTATGGCTCATAAAGCTCGAGTCTTGCCAGGCGAGAAAACATTACGTATGCATTATTCAAATTGCAAGGCTTATAATGCTGATTTTGATGGTGATGAAATGAATGCTCATTTGCCTCAAAATGAAATAGCTAGATCTGAAGCGTTAAATTTAATGCTCAGTCCAGAACATTATTTAGTACCTAAAGATGGTACTCCATTAGGTGGTTTAATTCACGATCATGTCGTTTCAGGTGTAGCCTTATCCATTCGCGATAGATTTTTTAATAAATTCGACTATCAAACTTTAGTGTATAATTCATTTAATGATTTGAGATCGAATATTAAGCTATTACCACCAGCTGTATTGAAACCTAAACAATTATGGACTGGTAAACAAGTTATAAGTACTTTGTTAATTAATTTGTTACCTGTGGAACAAAAGGGAGCACTAAATTTAGAATCTAAAGCTAAAATATCACTAAAGAGTTGGTTTTTATCTGGAGAAAAACGAAGTGTCAATTGGTCTGGTGAAAAGAATTTCAATTCGGATTACATGCACGAGTCTTATGTTTTAATTAGAGAGGGTAATTTGTTATGTGGTGTTTTGGATAAAGCTCATTATGGTTCGTCTAGTTACAGTTTGGTTCACTGCTGCTATGAGTTGTATGGAGGTTTAATCGCTGGTCAATTGTTGACTTGTCTAGGTCGACTTTTTACATCATTTTTACAATTTAGAGGCTTTACTCTTGGTGTTGAGGATATTTTATTGAGAGACGATTTGAAAAAACCAATGAGTAAAATAGTCAAAAAAGCTCGTAAGTGTGGAGATGAAGTATTGGCACAAGCGTTCGGTTGTCCAGAGGCTACACCAGATGAGTTAAAAAGTCAATATCAAACAGCTCATTTGAATCCTGACGAGTCCTATATGAAAGAAATTGACTTGGCATACAAAGGTAAATTTTTTTCAATTTTTGCTTGTAGATATTTTATTTATTGGGCCAATTGACTTTGTTAAAAAGACTCTGAAATTTTTTATTTAAAAAATTTTTTAAACTCTTGTTTTCGAAAATTTTTAGTGAGATTTTTATGAATCAAGAAAATGTCGAGCTTTTTAATAAGATGATTCTTTCTTTGACGAAACGGATGTCATTTTTGGATATTTTATGTTTTCAGTTATAAGATCTAAATACAAAATTTTTCATTCAAAATCCTACTGAATGCAAAAATAGTGAAAAATTAACAACTGACAAACTTTAATAGCTTTCAAACATAAATTACATTAAAGATCTGTTGTTTCTTATTTTCCGTTTCTTTTCAAACAACTCGTCAAACACTATAAAAACTTTCAATCAAAACTAAATATAAGTAGACTTGGACTTTTGAAAAAAGAAAAAAGCAACTCGTAAGCTTTAAAAAAATAAGTCATTTCTCCAATTCTTATACAGCTTACCTGCAGTGATTCTAATATAAATGTAGCGTCAACCGTTTGCTGAAAAAAGGACGCTTAACCTTCAAAATGCTGACCTAGCGGTTTTTTTTGTAAATAAAAAAAAAATCCGTCCATCGTAACTTTTGACCGTAACCCGTGTTAATTAGCTTTCATCATCAGTTTTAAGTGTTTGAGCTATGGTTACGGTTAGGCTTAACTGTAGGTTAGTTGTATAAGAATCTGAGAAATTACTTTTTTTAGGCTTTCCAGTTATGGTTACAGGTAAGTTGTCGGATATTTATTTGTGAACAAACTATTTTTTTTCGGTTATGAATGAATACTTTTATCAAGTTATTAATCAAGTGGGAGAATTGTTTAGTGAATTTTAAAATAAGCTCTTTAATTTTACCAAACGCCAATTCACATGAAAAAATATTTTTTAAATCAGAAAAATATTTTAAATAATTTTTTTTGTAGGAAGTGTTGATAAATTTCAAAACGGTCTGACAAGTCTATGCTTTCCAAATGGTTTGATAAAAAAATTCCCTTACAACAACTTACAACTTATGATACAATCCGGTTCAAAGGGTTCTAGTGTAAACAGTATGCAAATGTCATGTCTCTTAGGTCAACAAGAACTTGAAGGAAAACGTCCAAGGCTAATGGCTAATGGTAATACATTGCCATCATTTTTACCCTATGATCCATCACCAATCAGTGGTGGTTTCATTTGTAACAGTTTCATGACTGGTCTAACACCTCAGGAATATTTTTTCCATTGTATGGCCGGTAGAGAAGGTCTAGTTGACACAGCTGTCAAAACTAGTCGTAGTGGTTATTTACAAAGATGTTTAATTAAACATTTAGAAGGCATTGTTGTTAATTATGACATGAGTGTGAGAGATAGTGATAATTGTGTAATTCAATTTCAATACGGTGAAGACAGTTTAGCTGTTGATAAAATACCGTTTTTAAATGATAAACAATTTTCGTTTCTCATTGACAATGCGTCTATTTTAACCTCTAATAAAACCGAACTAGAGAGAATACGCAAAATTTGCTACGATCAGGAAATTTTCAAAAAAATAGAAAAAATTAAGGAATGGAAAGAATATGAACGTGGATTTTTAAATAATAAAAATTTCGATGGTATGCGATGGGGTCCATTTTTGAATTATTCCAAGCTAAAATCAACTGAAAATGATATTAAACAAAAACCATTTGAAGAGAGGATTAAATTCTTAGTCGATCAATGGAAATCAATGAGCAAAGAAGAGAAAAAAATATATAAAAAAGGAAAATTTAAGCGTAGACTACCAATAACTGTTTTCCATAAACCAGATCGATATTTAGGAGCTATATCAGAGAAGCTACAAGAATGTATTGATAAATATATTGAGAAAAATCATACGAAATTTAATGATGATCCTAAATATTCTAGTGTTACTTCTTTGTGTTATAATTTGGATAAAGAAAGATTCAAAGAATTGATTTATTTAAAGTCATTAAAGTCTTGTATAACACCTGGTGACTCTGTTGGTATCTTAGCTGCTCAATCTATCGGTGAACCGTCAACACAAATGACTCTTAACACTTTTCATTTTGCCGGTCGTGGTGATATGAACGTCACGCTTGGTATACCTCGTTTAAGAGAAATTTTAATGGTCGCTAGTACAAATATAAAAACTCCATCAATGACAGTTCCTGTTTTTGATGATCAAATAGACGAAGCCGAATCTTTAAAATCTCATTTCACTCGTACTTTACTCTGGGATACTTTACACAAAGTCGAAATTGAACAGAAATTAGATCTCGATTTCGAATCATCTAAAAAACGAATTTGGTTAACAAAGGTAAAATTCGAATTTTTACCACAAGAAGAACTCAAATTTAAGTTGAATACACCAATTAAATTGTACGAAATAATGGCCTATTTAGAATTGAAATTTATTAAAAATCTATGTATTTCAATAAATAAAAAATATAATCAAATATCATCGTCTAGTTTGTTACACGCTAGTACAGTCAGAGATAAATCGATGAAAAATTTTAAGAATATTCACGATGATGATAATGACGATGATAACGATGAAGAGAATGAAGAGATTTCTAATGATGTAATCGATTCAGGCGATTCGCTTGGTGAGAAATTATTAAATAGAATAAATGATGAGTTGGAATATGAGGGTGAGGAAGAAGAAAAAGAGGAGTTGAATGAAGAAAAAAATTCAGATGATGAAAATGAGACTAAAGAAAATGAAGATAAAGAAAATTCTTTGGAAGAAGATAAACCAGAAGAACAATTACAAAGTGAAATTAAAAAATTAAAGCGCAAAAAAACACGAGCTCTCGATAGCTATCGTATAAATAGAATACTTAATTTAAGTGATTTAATTTATGATTATAAATATGATCATGAAAATATGCAATGGTGTGAAATTGTGTTTAAGCTTGATGCTTTGAGACCGAGATTGGATTTATATTCTGTTATACAAAAAGAGGCCAAACAAAGCTATATAGCTAAAGTTGAGGGTATTAAGAGATGTTTTATGAATAAATCGACTTTACCTGAAGATCATGGTTGTTATAAATTGATAACAGAAGGCATCAATGTAAATGAGGTTATAAAAAATGCTCAAGTTCTTGATGCCACTCAGTTATATATGAATGATATTCATCAAATGGCTAATACTTTTGGTATTGAAGCAGCCGTCAAGGTCATTATTAATGTAAGTCTTAGAAGAAATTTTTTAATTTTATAAAATTTTATGTAACTAATTTTTTTGAGAGTTGAAAAAGTTTTTTTTTTAAATTCTAATCTTTCGGATTACCCGATCCAAGTCTATAAAAAAAATTTAAATTGAAATTTTAGAATTTTTATGCATTTTTAATTGAAAAATTATATTTTAAGGAAATCAAACAAGTTTTCGGTGCATATGGTATTAACGTAGATTACCGTCATTTGTCTCTAATAGCAGACTATATGACTTTTGAAGGTGTTTATAAGCCATTTAATCGTATTGGTATTAAATCAAATTCGTCGCCATTACAAAAAATGACGTTCGAAACTTGTTTACAATTTTTTAAAGATGCCTATTTATTTGGTAATTTTATGAAATAAGAGTTTTCTATTATCTAAACAAATTTGTTAATTATTTAATTTAAAGGGCAACATGAAGATTTGAAATCACCGTCAGCTCGTTTAGTAACTGGCCGTCAAGTGTCAACTGGTACCGGAAAATTTGATGTACTTTCAAAAATAGTTTAAATTTTAATAAATATTTTGGAAATGTTATTTTGTTTTATTTAATATTTTTTCCACTAAATCTCGGAAATTTATCCTTTTTTGAAAATTCCATTAAGTTATAGACATTTTAAGTAAACTAGGGATTGGTAGATTATCTCATCAAAAAGTTAAAACTCAAAAGTTTTTTAAAAAAATTTAAAGTTAAGGTTATCAAAAATTTAATTTTCAAAATTTGACGATCAAAAAAAAATCAAAAGATGAAATTTCGGTCACTAATAAATTTCCCCACTTTATTTTTCCCCACTAAACATTTCCCCACTTAACTATTCCCCACAATAATTTTTCCCACTTTTTTTTTCCCCCACATAAACTTTTCCCCACTGAAACTTTTTCCCATTTATAATTTTCCCTTTAATTTAGGCGGAGTTGTTGAAAATTTTATTGATTTATTAATCTTTTTTAATTTTAATTAAAGTTTTAAGAGTTCCATTCTTGTTAATTTTGTGCTTATTTAATTTAACTTTAACATGAAAATTTAACTTGTTAACAAGACTAGTAGTTTTAAATTTTTGACATCACTAGTTTCTTTGTAAAAATAATGACTAATGCTATAATTACGTGATAACGGGTTTTTCTTAACCAAATTTTCCATATTTACCAAATTTATTAAATAGTCAAATTTGTTATTTTGCTTTAAAATTATTTTATTTTTCAAAAATTTCAGTTGGTTTGCCTTTTTCAATTTTTTTATGGACCAAGTCTTGAAAAAAAATTTTACAGTAAAGTAGAAAGTCAGTGAAAGTCATTATTTTTACAAAGTAACTAGTGATGTCTAAAATTTAAAACTACTAGTCCTGTTATTAGCAAGCTAAAATTTTCATAAAACTTCGATAAGATAAAAGTTAACCAGACAATCATTGGTTAGTTTATTTAATCTTCTCCATTAATTATGACCTCTGGAAATAAACAAAGCTAAGAAATACAATCAAAGCTTATAAATATTCAATAAGTAAACCGAATAAATTTTTTTTTTATTTAAACGTCCAGAAATTATGACAAATATATTTTTTCTTATTCGCTAAATTAGTTTTAAATAATTTCCAAAGTGGGGAATTTTTTCAGAAGGAAAATTTATAAGGGGGATATTTTATCTAGAGGAAAATTGCTAAGTGGGGAAAATTATAAATGGGGAAAATTATTGTGGGGAAAAGTTTAGTGGGGAAAAGTAAAGTGGGGAAAATTATATCGAATCGAAATTTCGGCATCGAGTTCGATTTTCTTTATCGATTTCTGAAAATTACTTTGAACCAAATTTATCAAGTTTCTGGAAAATTTTTAGTAAGCTAAACCTTTAATATCTTTTTTGACAGGTTAAACCTGTAAGTTTGTACGCTACGGTCCGCTTGTACAGTACGGTACGGTTACTAATATGGTATAATTCTTTAAATGAGTTCCCAAAATATATTGTTACAAAATATATTTTTGTTCTTCTGAGTGAATCTCATTTTGCTTTTTGCTGTTTATCGATTACTGAAATTCCGTCTGACTCATTATATCCCGAAAATCAATTCAAAATCGGGTAAATTTCTTTTTTAAAGTAAAAAATTACAAAAAAATCAAAAAAAAGATCCTTTAAAGTTTTTACCTAAATTCCCAAGAATAAGTTCCGTTAGTTGTATAAGAAAAGTATGTAGAAACATCTACTCTGAAAAAAAAACAAGTAAGTGAACGTGTCTACCCACGCTTTATGGTAGTATTTTCATGGATATCAACACTTTAGATTTTACAATTTTTTTTAAAGCTTCGAAAAAATAAATTCTTTTGAAAACTAGGGTCAAAATTTCAAAGGAATAAGATTCCTTTTTGAAACAAATATTGATTGCTAATAGTCCAAAACCCAAAAATTTTGCTTTTTAATTTCAATTCTAATGAAACTTAAATTTATTAGGGCGTTTATACTTTCCTTAAAAGTTAAAAATAGAAATCACATTTACAATCTTAAAAATCTTAAAATAATAACAAAATATTTGAATTTCTAGATTAAAAATTTAAAAAAAGTAAATGAAAAAAATGATAAAATACAGATTAGTTTATTTTGATGCTAAAAGACGAGCTGAGTTGATTCGTTTTATTTTTGCATATGCTGGTCAAGAGTATGAAGATTTTAGAATTGAGGAATCTCAATGGCCAATTTATAAGCATAGAACCTTATTTGGTAAATTGCCAGTACTTGAAATAAGCGATGATATTGAATCAATTCAGCTTGCTCAGTCTTTATCAATAGCGAGATATTTGGCTGAAAAATTTAATTTGGTTGGCGTGAATGAAATAGAAAAAGCAAGAGCAGATATGATATCAGAACAGTTAAGCGATATTCTGGAGATTTTTTATACAATAAAAAATGAAAAGAATACCGAATTAAGAGCTGAAAAAGAAAGATTTTTTTATAAAGAAACCCTACCATTCTATGCTAGTATGTTTGAGAGGCTATTCGAAATCCAAAAAACCCTTCATGTAGCTGGTAATACATTAACTTATGCAGATTTAGCTTTTGTAGTATTTTGGGATCATTTTGGTGAAAAAAAGAAAAAATTTTTTGAATTATGTGTTGTAAGTAAAGTGATGTATGAACATGTTAACAATTTACCAGCAATTGTTGAATGGAAAAATATGAGACCAATGACAATTTTTTGATAATTTTTTAATAAAAATAAAAAATTTTTTAATAGTTTTTTTGATTCATGCAATAAAATGGTTAACTGAAGTTTTTGATCAATTCGCTCGATTCGCTCAATTCAAAAATTTGAAATTTTTTTGCAATTACAAAATAATTTTTTTTTAAATTCATGTACTCAATTGTTTTACATTGAAATGATTTTGTCTTATTATTTTGAATTGAGCGAACTGAATTTTTTTCTCAATCAATAACACCTAAAATTTACAGTCTAGATTTTTCCTCAAATTTCGGTACATACCGTATAACCCAACCTCTTGTCAGATTGCATTTACTTAAAATTCGGTTTCAATACAACCTGAAACTTTGATTTAATTCAATTGCAAAAGCAACTCTAAGAAATGATGAGACACACGTATTTATCATTCAGACTTTATTATTCTGCTTTTAGAGCTGATTTTCAGATTTGTAAAACTCCAAAATTTTTACAATCATATTATAAAATCCAAAAAAAGATCTTTAATATAAATCTAAAAATAAAAAATTAATTTACAAAAAAATTCGCGATTTCAATCAAATTCAAATTTATTGTTCAATATATCAAAAAACGATAAGGACATGATTGGTTTTAAGCATCTAACTCGCAGAAAGAGTACCCGGAAATTTTTGAGAAATTTTCAAATTAAATAAACAAATGTCGGGACTCTGTTACTCGTCCATTTTTTAAAATTTTTGGGTTTACTGTTATTTATTTGTTTAAAGTTTAGCCTCATTTGAAAAATCAGAGAAGTCTACCGAATTAACGTCGTACCGTACCCGTTCTCGAACCGAACCCGAAGCGTCCTTAAAAAAAATTTTTTCATATACGCTCTAAAAATTTTATATATTCTGTTTCAGATTCAGCTGGAAAATAGGTCTCTCGTTGACTATAGTTCAAATTTCAGCAGCTGTCAGTATTATCTCATATTTTTTTTTGTTTTGAAAATTCTGCAAACAATTATGGTTTACCTGTTATAAAAAATGCGTTTAAAAAAAAGATAAAAACTTATTTTAAAAATCTGTAAATCAAGCATGAAATATTTGGAAAAATATTTTAAGATTAAAATAGTATGAAGAAAAAAATATTTTTAAAATTTATCTTAAAATTTAATATCGTTTAAGTGATTAAGTGAGTTATTTTTCACAAACCAGTTTGCTATATTTAATAAAAGATCATCTCTTTTCCATTTAGCAATCAACTGAACTCCAACAGGAAGATTATTCTTTGACATAATTGAAGGAACTGATATAGCAGGTACACCAGCAATGTTGGCACAAGATGTGAAAAAATCTTTTTCATCAAAAACTTCGTTTTGTTTCACATAATCAGAATATAAGAGAGTGTCGTTAAAACATGTCGGAGTTATTAATAAGTCACATTGATTAAATACTTTTATAAAATCATTTACAATCATTTGTTTGATTTGATGAGATTTTACAAAGTATTTTTCATAATTACTTATAACATCAAAAAAAAATTTTTTTTTATTGAAATGTCATTAATTTCAAAGCTGAAAAAAATTACTTTTTTAAAAGAAAATAATTTCCAGTGGCTATACGACTCCTAACAACTTGTCCAAGTGATTCATCACGATTTTTTTTGATTACTTGTTCCAAATTATAATCCATTTGATCAACTTTATTTATGTCCAAATTTAATTCTGAATGATGGCCAAATCTTAAGCCGTCAAATTTTGAAAAATTCGACGCTACTTCACAACTTGTTAAAACACTGTAACAACTCATTGAATAAGTTACATTCGGTAAGGAAACACTTATTATTTTTGCATTTCCGATTTTGTCGAAAATTCCTACTGAGTGCTTCCAAGCTTCTAAATTGCTTTGAGATAGACCATTCGGAAAAAATTCCTATCCAATTTTTAATTTAAATAATTTTCTTCTCAAATTATTTATTTAAAAAAAGAAAAAACTTACTTTTGGTACTCCAATTGTAATCTGGTTAAGACTAATTTTATCTTCTATAGAAATTTTTTTGAAATTAGTTTTTAATGTTGTTGCGTCTTTTGGATCTGGTCCTGCTAATTCATTTAGAACATCGACAAGGGTATCAGTTGTTCGAGTCATTATTCCGATGGTGTCGAAATAGTTGTTTAAAGGAATTAATCCGTGACGAGATATTAAGCCATACGTGGGCTTGTATCCAATACAACCACATATTGAAGCTGGATTACGAACAGAACCTCCTGTATCTGAACCTATAGAACTAAATCAATTTTTATTTCAATTCATCTGTAAAAGTTTTATATTTCTGTTAATTTAGGCAAATTTAGATGAATAAGCTCTTCGAAGTCTTTAGATCTAACGGGTGTTCAAAAAAGAATGTTCAAAACTTTTCTTTAAATAAAAAATGAGTAAAAGAACTTGTAATTTACAAAAATTGACTCAAGTGTTCCTTAGACTGTCCTAATTTATAACTTTAGTAATGAAAATCAAATTGATTTGAAATTTTTAGCATTCATTTAGATATTTTTTAGCTCTATGAAAAAAATATTTCGGAAAAATTTTCTTACTTTCCTGACCAATATAGGCAAAGAAACCTTAGAAACGGCTATTTTTACTTGAGATAAATTTTTATCTTGAGATAAAAAGAAAAGCACTTTATACGTCATTTGAACGCCCTCATTTAGAGTATGCCATTAGCTCTTGGTGTCCGTTTCTAGAAAAAGATATTAAGGAATTAGAAAAGGTACAGCACAAAGCAACTAAATTAGTACCCGATCTACGTAATTTAGAGTATCATAAGTGTTTATCAAGAATGAATTTAACGAATTTAAAGACCAGAAGGTTGCGATGAGATCTCATTCAGATTTACATGATTATAAATGCTTTAGAGTGCATTAATTTAAAAAAAAAGAGGTCACTCAAGGAGCTCACTTAGAAAATATAATTTTAGAGGACATAGTCAAACTTTAGATCGTGAACTTATCAAAAACTGCTCGTCGAGGTTTTATTTTTTAACAAATAGAATGGTGAACCATTCGAATCAGCTCCCAAATGAATTGATTGAAGCAAGAAATATCAACTGTTTTAAAACTAAGCTTGATGAATGGTTGTCGAAACACATGGAAAGCTCAATAGAGCTCTGCTCGGAAAAATTTTCCTAAGTTGCAGTATTTTATACTACTACTAATACTCCTATTACTAATAAATAAATCTTTTTAAAATGTTGAAAGATTAGAGTAGCATGTATTAGGTTTCTTTCCTAGATTAGTGATTAAAAAAGTTAAAGAAAACTATAAATAAAATCAAAATTATCTTTTAGAAATAGGTAACACAAGCCGAAATTTACTTCAAATCAATTTTATAACTCTACAATTTCTAGCCATACAAAAGCGTTAGGCTTAAAATTGATCGTTTAAAAAATAATTTGAAAAAAAATTTTATTGGAAAATTTTGAAAAATCTTTTGTTATTCTTAACTGTTTCCGAACTTTCCAAGAGATGAACACCATAAAATGGAACATCTAAATTATTTTTCAACTAGTAATTAATAATTTTAAAAGCTTCTGGATCTGCTATTATTTCATTGAGCTCAATAAGATAACTTTTAAAAATGCATCAAAAGAAAGAAGAAATGTTCTAAATTAGAACATTTGATTGGAAATCAATAAAAAATTCTTACAATTCAACCATTCCAGAGGCAACACTAGCAGCCGATCCTCCTGAACTACCACCTGAAATATAAAAATCATCTAAATTTTGATCTAAAGAATCTTTCAGCACATTATATGGATTCTTAACAGTCCCATAATAGCTCGAGCTAGCCGAGCCCATACCAAATTCATCCATATTAGTTTTTCCAACCAAAACAGAGCCTGAATTCAAAAGCTTCTCGGAAACTGTTGCATTGTATGGTGGCACATAATTATCCAACATTTTTGAACCACATGTTGTCGTTATTGATTTAGTACTTATATTGTCTTTTATGCTAAATGTTTTACCATCAAGTTTTGAAGCTGGGGTATCTTAAACATAATAAACAAAAATAAAAAAAGAGAAAAAATTTTTTTTTGGATTAAAAATTACTTTTCAAAAAACGCTCATGACTTTTTTCAGCTTGATTAAGGGCTAAATCAAACGTGTCTTTAATTAAAATATTCAAATTTTTAAGTTTTTTAGCTTTATTAATTGATCTAATACAATTATTTAATATTTCACTCATTTCATCTAGATGATAAAATAAAAATAAAAACATATTTTTTATTTCAATTTTTTAAAATTTTTTTATTATTTGGAAATTTTAACATTAGGATATATTTTAATAAATTTTAAAGCATTTGACTTGTTAAATAAAACTTTAAGATTAACAAAATTCGAATCTTGATCACATTCACTAACCTCTTTGACAATTGAATTCTTATACAAATATGAGAATTCTTCAGAACCTTGAGCCACTCGCAAAGTTATTTCCAAATAGCCCAATTTTTTAAGAATTTTTTTCTCTATTAAATTTCTAAGTTCAATCAAGCCATCACCTTTTTTACAAGAGATCATAATTCTTTCAGTATCACTTGATTTTGGAAAATTTTTGACCTTATCTATTTTGTTATATACTGTAAGCATGTCTTTCATTTTTTCCTCTGGTGCCAAATCTGATAAAATTTTATTAACACTCTTTTCCTGTGCTTCTCGATCCGGATGACTCGAATCAACTAAATGAATAAATAAATCAGCATTTAAGGCATCGGATAAACTAGTCTTAAATGCTTCAATTAAATTGTGAGGTATATCATTTATAAACCCTATAGTGTCGGCAAAAATTATATCTTGATTTGAATTACATAAACTTGCACCGTGATAAGTAATGTCCAAAGTAGCGAATAGTTGATTTTTAGGCTTGAGTTTTTCATCATTAGTAATCGATTTAATAAATGTGGTCTTGCCTACATTTGTATATCCAAAAACACTGACTAATGGTATTTGTTTTTCACGTCTTTGAGTATTCAATAGAGAACGTGTTTTTAATTTGAAATCAAGTTCTTTTCGAATTCGTTTTTCGACATTTTTAAACAACTCATTATTTTCAAATTTATGTCTTAAGTAGGGAATTTCAGCAAGGGCTATTTGAAGCTTAGCAATACTTGAGCGAGCATTTCTTTTAAAAATTTCAAGGACTATTTTATAACGGTCATAAATTGCGATGTTGGGATTATTTCCGAGTAAAGTCTGCCTTAAACCATTCACTTGTAAATTTGTTAATCTATCAATTACTATAAATAAAGTATCAGCGCCGGATGAGGATATTTTTTTTGATAATAAATCTTGATTTCCGCTACCGAATATTTCACGAGAACTACTTTTTTTCGTACCTACAATATGAGATTCGATAACTTTCCAATTGTCAAGTGTTTCAACTAAAGATATTGACTCGGCTAATTGTAAATCAGCGCTTGTACTCTGACGAGCCTTGCTTTTATATTGCATTTTAAGCTGGAGGACAAAAACATTTTTTTCAGCCTTAAGAAGTTTTGAAGAATTCGGATAAATTGCTTTGGATGATTCGTCCAATGAGCTTTGTAAATTATCCCAATAAAGATTTTCATCCAAGCTAATTTCTTGTTCGGTCTGTAAGCGATTTTTAAGACAAAATTTTCGTTTAGGAATTTTGATTAGTCTACAGATCGGTAAATTTTGGCCATTTAATGAAAATTTAGAAATTTTTCTTAGTATATTCATATTTTAAAAATTTAATTTTTCATAATTTCAAGAAAAAAAAAGGACATAAAATAAAGAAGTTTGAAAAGTTTCCCTAGACACTTAGTGGTAAATTTTTGTCTAATTATACTGATTTAAGATATAAAAATATAGAATTCAAATTTTTATATTGCATTCAAATATTTTTATTTTATATTTCATTTTTTTTGGAATTGCAATTTTAAGTTGATTTTGTTTTTTTAAAGATTAGTAATATTTTTGGTGCAAAGCTTCTCTATATAGTTAGAAGAGGAGTTACGATCATCGGCATATTGTCCAACCCAGTCAAGACCTTTTCGATGTGACATCGTTGAAAGGCCGATGAAAAAACCGTCAAATCAACGATGCGATTGGGCCGATTTCAACGATGTTCAACGTTGAAAATCTGATGAAAATCGTTGAGTATATAATAGTTTTAAAATATTACTCTACATTATATTTCAAGTTATCTAAAGTAGTAGTTCAATTTTTTAAGATAAATTTCTTTCAATCTCTAAGACCTTATTTTTCAAATTTTATATTAAGGTAAAGTTAGTATTTTTCAATGGGATTTATATTCAGGTTCAGGGATTTTTTTTTGAATGCAAATTCAAAAATTTTCATCACCTTTGTCACAAAAAATTAAAAATTTTTTTTTTTCAAAAATAAATTTGTCTAAGTAATAAAATAAGAAATAAATTTAACTTTTTTATTTTGGTTTATTTATCTGATTTTTATGCTTAATTTTATATTTCTATCTTTTTCGAGTCAGGTTCAAAAAAAGACTTTGACTAAAAGATCTAAGACAGTATGAACAATTATGAATATTTATGAACCATCATCAAAATATGATCTCCGATAATGATAAGATTTAAGTGGATATTCGCTGAGTTAATTCGTAAACGACAAGCACTTTTATTAGAAACTAGCTTAAAGTTAAAAATCAATTAAAAACGTTTAGGCATGGACCGAAAAAGCAAGCTCTTAGTAACTAAATGATGGTACATACGGACAGTTACGTAGCTACATGTAACATTGACTTCCTAGGTTATGTATTTTGGCACTAAACTTTCGTTGTGTATCAACCCTAGGTTATGTATCAGGCTTATCCGTCGAGGGTCGGTCTTCTGAAATTAAACTAAACTTGATAATTCTTAAATATTAAAAATAAAATGCTTTCTAAAGCTTTGATTGGGTTACATGAAGTCTATGAGAAAATATTAATTTTATTTGAAAAAAAATATTAAAAGAATTTAAAATTATAATTATTCTAAAAATGAACTCATGAATGAACTCTTATTTTCAAATATTTGAACTTTGTAATTTTTAATGCAAATGTTAAATAAATTCAAAGGTCAAAGTCGTAACAGTAAAAAATATTATAATTAACTAACAAATAGAGATGAAGGAGGGGCCATGAATAAGAAATAAAAATTTGAATTTTTTTTATTGGACAAGCTGTTGAAATAACGTTGTATTTTGATGAAAATTTCGAAATAATTTCAAGACTTATTCAATCATCGCAAAATTCTCACTTTTTGCAACAATTCGACGATGATCATCGTCAATTCAACAAAAAAGACTTGACTGGGAAAGTTTCAATAATTAAAATAATCTTTATGGATGTTTTTCTATAGGATAAAGCCAAAACGTTAAAAAAAAAGGTTGTAGCTTTGAAATTAATTTGATGTCTCTCAATTTTTTTAATTCGTTTTCTAAGTAACGATCAGTATCAGTGAACCCATTTGAAAAATTCATGAATACTAGGGTATTTTAAGAAAAATTTTTTAAAATTTTTTGTGACTTGATCTGATTTTGTTTTGGACATGCTCTGTAAAAAAATTAAGAAAAATAACATATTTTTTTTGCTTGATATTTTTTCGCATTAATTCCTCAAGCCACTTTACCAATACTTCCAATCAATTAAATAGATGAAGAAACTATGGACGAATTTAGGTAATTCTGGACAAGGTCACTTGACACTAATGTGGGATTTTGATATAGTTATTGATTCAGAACCAACATTTGATAACAGAGTATTAAATTATGGAAAAGGTAACTATAAGAAGTTTGCACAATGTTAGATAATGTTGATTGGGAGGAAAGATTTAAAAATTTAAATACTCAAGACAGTTACCGGGTTTTTCTTGAGAATTACAATGAAATAAGTAAGAAGTGTATACCAAATAAAAATTTAAAGAGTAAAAAACAACCTCCATGGCTCAATGACCTAATTAACGAAGTAAAATTGAAAAAAAAAGTTTGGAAAAGGTACTTAGCCAGAAATAAAAATAAATCAGTTCTTGATGAATACAACATTCAGAA
Organism: Brachionus calyciflorus; assembly: GCA_002922825.1. NCBI lineage: Eukaryota > Metazoa > Rotifera > Eurotatoria > Ploima > Brachionidae > Brachionus > Brachionus calyciflorus. The sequence continues at coordinate 229,537 of NTPY01000067.1, forward strand.
TAAATTAGTAAGAAAGAGTACGAAGTTAGCAGTAAAGAACTACGAAATGAAATTAGCAAACCAACAAACCTTGTAAGACGAATCCAAAACTATTTATCTCTATGTAAACGGTCAGTACAAACCACGTGAACCAATCAAGGTACTAAGGAATCTAAAAAATAAAGTAACCACAAATTTAAATGATATTTCTGAAACATTAAATCACCAATTCCATAGTGTTTTGAATGAAAATGAAAATCAACAGTTTTTTCTAGAAGATAGGACAAAGGTAAAACTGTTAGTTGATCCCAATGATATTTTTCTGATGGAAATGTCCTTAAGAAATTAGAAAAAATTGACCCATCTAAGGCAATGGGAAATGATGATATTCACCCAAGAGTTTTAAAAGAAACATCTCATTCTATCGTCATGCCTTTGTCATTATTATTTATTAAATCTTATACTACCGGTAAGGTTCCAAGTGAATGGCGAGAATCAAATATTACATCACTACATAAGGCCTTCTACAAAGTCCCTCACAAAAGGCTTATATTCAAACTTCGTTGTTATTGATTAAATGAATTAATTGCATAGATTCAGGAAAAAAGAAGACAAAGAGTAGTCCTTGGTAAAACATGTTCAACTTGGAAAGATGTAATTAACGGTGTTCCACAAGGATCGGTTTTAGGACCGATCCCATAAATGATTTACCAGATAGGATAAAAAATATTTGTAAACTTTTTGCTGACGATACAAAGGTAGCTAGTTTGGTCGAAAATGAAACTGAAACATTGGTTCTAGAAGAAGATATCAAAAGTTTATTTGAATGGTCAAAACAATGGTTAATGGATTTTAACGAAGAAATGTGTGTTGTGATGCACTATGGATCAAGTAATAATAATTATGAATATTTTTTGAACAATCATAAATTATCCGAGTCGAATCAAGAGAAGGATTTAGGCGTTGTTTTCACTAAGGAAAAATTCCGCACAAATTGCAATTGCGACGCGCAAAGCTAATTATGCACTAGGTGTTATTAAACGCTCATTTAAATATCGTGACAAGTTCACTATTAAAAAGCTTTATACATCCTCGGTTAGACCTCATTTAGAGTACGAGGTACAAGTATGGAACCCATATTTAAAACAGGAAATAAATATTATTGAAGGGGTTCAAAGAAGAGCGACAAAAATCATAGGTGAACTAAGGAACCTTAATTATGAAGATCGTTTAATTAAACTTGATCTTACCACTCGCCAAGAAAGAAGATTAAGAGGTGATCTAATTTAGCAATTTAAAATAGTAAAGTAGATCTAATTGAATGGCATTATCGGCTTGGTCAATTATCAAGCCGTTATGATACAAGGAGTCATAGTTTTGGATTTGAGAAACAATTAGTTCGAAACTGTAGTCAAAGATTCAACTTTTTTACAAATCGAATTGCAAATGTCTGCAATACTCTACCAAGAGAAATTATTGAACAAAAAATTTTAAATTGTTTTAAAAATAAGCTTGACAATTATTAAAAAATGAAAATTAATTTTACAGGCTACTATAGTGCATCTAAACCATGCACTCCGTTAGAGTCTGACTTATAGTCATCTCTTTCTATGGCATAAATTTTTGTTATTATTATTATAATTATAAAATTTTTGCTCATTTTTTAATTTTCATTTTTGCCCAAAAAATTTAAATACGCAATTCCTCGCACGCTGAATTTATACAGAGCCAAACCTTTAAACAAATTAAAAAATTGGACCTGGCGCACGTTTTGATTAAAAATTCAATTTTTGAAATTTTTAATTTTTGAAGTTCGTTAACGAACTGCTGCGCTTCTCTGCAAGCGGATACGGTTTGAATCTTCATGAATAAAGGACGGATTTCTTATTTAAATCGAGAATTGGGAATATTAAAATGGGATTCGAGTAAGAAAATATCTATATGCAGCTAATCAAAAGAACAAATAATTTTTAATTGAGTTTTAGGCCATTTTTCTATTGGAATCCAGCGCCGTCCTTTGTAGCAAAATGAATATATGAATGACCAGGGTTGCATCGCTTAATTTTTTTAGTTCCAGATTTCATTCCCTCTTAAATGAAAGCCTTTTTACATCACTAAAAGTACAAGCATCACATTTTTTTTATCTTAATAAGCATCGAAAATTTCATTTCGACATCAACACTGACCTTTCAATTTTTTATTATAAAATTTTTTTAATTTTTAAAGGTAAAATTATTTTTAATATTTTTGAAATTATTTGAAAAATAAAAAGAGCTGTCGAATCATGTAAAATTGTGAATTAAATTTATTTAAATAATCTTGAAATGATAGAAAAAAACTCTTTTATTAAAATTTACTAAGGAATTTGAAAAGAAACACAACATATTTGTCGAAGCGGAAATTTTCGAAATTACGAAATAACTAAAAAATATTTTGAAAAATTTTCAGAAGAATCTAAAAATTTCAGAAGAATCTAAAATTTTCAGAAGTAATTTTTTTAGTTAGAATTAAGTTTTTTTTGCGAATTTAAAATTATTACATTTTCTTTTATTTTCAAAAGCACTTAAATTTGAAGGAAGAGAGCTAATTTAATAACTATATATTTAGTTTTTGCAGCTTAAAATTTTTTAAAGTAAATTCGACTTTAAAAGTGACCTAGAAAAAGTGATTACTTTGTTTTAAAATATTATTTTTTTTTTGTTTTTGTTAAAAAAAAAAATTTTTGTTAAAATAAAATTCAATGAAACAAAATACTAAGAACTTGGAAGATGAATTTGCATTTATGGCAAAGAAAAAAAATCTTCAAATTCTTGCAATCATTCATAGATAAAAAAAATATTACACTTAAAAAAGTAGTATTAAATATAATTAGAAAGAAGTAAAATAAAAATTTTTGATAAAAAAATATTTTGATAAATTTTAAGCACGTGAGAAAAAAAATTTGAATGCTAATTTTTCATTGCAAAAAATATTGAAGAGATTGACGAAATATTCAGATTGGAAATAGCTTTTTCCAAGAATTTCAAATAACTTTTTATTTTTAATATTCCGTTTTTTTTTCTTGTCAGAATATAAATCCATTATTTTCTAAACAAAAACTCAAGTCTATATTCCAGTCTTGAAAACTATTTTTAATAAAACAAAGTTTAGCATGCCAGTTACTAGTAGCGAAATTTAAAATTCAACAAATAGTAAATTATGTTTCTTGGATAAAATAAAAATAATAATTTGCACGCATTTTTTTTTGTTGTTGTTGTTGCTTTTTCGAGTTAATTTTTGAATGAATTGATACAACAATTAAGCAAAGAAATAAAATTAAAGAAATAAAGCTCTTATAAACAAATATTTCAAGATACATAGCCGAAATTTGCCAAAAAATAATAAAATTAAAATAAAAAAAATAAGTTGCATGGTTCTTGTTTTGCTTTCTTTTTTTTTCTCTTTCTCTCTAATTTTATTTTTAGCTAAATTTCTTCATAATTGTTTGGTATGGAAATATCTCTCTATAAAAATTAAGATAGAAGTTTTATGTGCTAATTTTAACGCAATAAACCAAACATGTTTTAGTTAGCTTTTTTTTTCTATATAAAAAAAACTGGAACAATGCAAGTACTATTTTTCTAGCCCCATCTGAGATCCGCAAATGAGTCACATTATTATTTACTATTTTATTTTTTTTCCTTAATTATTCAGCAATTGCTCAATATTAATTAACGTTTTTATTTTTTATATCCCATTTAATCACCCTCATTTAGCCTTGATTTTAAATGGCTAAATTTACATATTTCTAAATTTAACCGAAATAACTTTAATAAAACACCCTTATTCAAATTTTAAAAATAGTTAAGATGAAATTATTATCCTGGACTTAATTTTAAATGCCGAACAAAAATAATTTTTTTTTCTCTTTTTTTTGTTTTCTAGAGTTTTTATTAAAAATTTCTATTGCGAAATTTTAAATTTTCTAATAAAAAAAAAAGAATTAAATCGTCGTAAAAAAAAAGCTAAAATTAACAATGGCTATGGAATTCGAATACGGCTGTCAAACAGCAAACAAGTATATGTTCTTTGAACAAAATGAAGTTGAAGATCCTTCTGAATTATTAGCTCAAGTAGCTAAAAAAGAAGAAGTCCCAAAGGCTAAAGCCCCAGCTGGTAAAACTGCTGCTAAAACTGAAGCTAAGGGTAAAACTGCTGCTGGTAAAGACACCAAGAAACCATTACAACAAACTACTGAGAATAAACAAGCTGGTAGAGGACAACAAAGAGGTGGCCAAAAACCAGCTCCAGGAACTCAAGGTCCAAGAGAAGATAAAGAAAACACATCAAACCGTCAACAAGGTGAAGGTGGTGAAGGACGACCAAGATATGAAAGACGTGGCCCAAGACCAGAAGGTGAAGGCGGTGAAGCCAGACCAAGATACGAAAGACGTGGTCCAAGACCTGAAGGCGAAGGTGGTGAAGGTAGACCAAGATATGAAAGACGTCCAAGACCAGAAGGTGAAGGCGGTGAAGGTAGACCATTCTCTGATCGTCCACCAAGACGTTTCCCAAGACAACAACCAGTAGCTGGCCAAGAAGGTGAGGCTCAACAAGGCGTTGAGGATGAAAATAGACCAAGACGTGGTCCAGGCTCATTTGGTCAAAGAGGTGGAAGACCCCGTCGCGTTAACGATACTCATCAAAGAGATTTCGACCGTCACTCTGGATCAGACAGAACGTATACTTGTTTTCTTCAAAATAATATTTATTAAATAATTTTAAAAAATTTTTTAAATTAAAGTGGAGTTAAATCTGTAGATAAGAGAGAAGGAGCTGGTAAAGCCAACTGGGGAACTCCACAAGACGATTTAGCTGGTGTTGAGTAAGTAAAAAATATTAGAAAGAATAAAAACAAAAAATTTTTTTCATTTTTTTTTTAATAGGGAAGCTGAAAAAGTTGTTGAAGAACCAAAAACCGAAGAGACTGGAGACTGGGCTGCTCGTGTTGAAGAAAGCGAGGAAAAAAAACAAGAAGAACCAGCTGAAGAGCAATCACCATACATGACTTTGGCTGAATATAAAGCTTTAAAACAAGAGGTCAACAAACGTAACGAATTTAACATCCGTAAACCAGGTGAGGGTGAAGACCAAACCAAATGGGGTAAAGCTTATGTATTGAAAAAGAAAGTTGAAGAAGAGGAGGAAGGTGAAGAGGAAGAAGAAGGTGAAGAAGAAGAAGAAGTCGACGAGGAAGAAGAACGTAAAAGACAACTTTTGAACCAAATTCAAATTAAATTCAACGAACCAGCTGCTCGTGGTGGACAACGTGGTGGACGTGGTGGTTTCCGTGGACCAAGAAGACAACAAGAAGGACAAGAAGCCCCAGCTGCCGAATCAGCTGCTGCTCCAGCTTCAACTGAACAATCACCCGAAAAACGCGGTCAACGTGGTGCTCCACGTGGTCGTCCACAAGGCCGTGGTAATTACCAACAACCAAAAGTTGTCGTACCAAAAATCGAAGACGAACAAGATTTTCCATCATTAGGAAAATAAACGACCAAACAAAGTGGTGCCTTTAACTTAAACAAAAATTAATACCCACTAGCTAACAAAAAAAAAAATAAAAATAGAAAAAAATAAAAAATTCTTTTTTTTTAACAAAATAATCTTCTTTAATTGGACCATTTTTTCTACAAAATAAAAAAGACGACTTTATCGAAAAAAAAAATTTAAAAAAAAACTCAAACTTATAAACTACAGGGAAGAGATAATTTTTAGAAAGTTGTTTTTTAAAAAAAAAATTTTTGTTATTTTTTTAAGTTTGTTTTTTTTCCACAATTTTTTTTTGCCAGGCCAAATTATTATTATTAACCATTTACCATTAACCTATTGTTATGAATAATAATCAGTATTAATCAAAATTGATTTTTTTCTTCTTGTTTTATTGTTTTTATTTTTAAATTTTAAATTGTTTTTTCGTTTTTGATTTTGAAATTTGAACGATTTGAAATTATATCTAATTAATTAAAAAAGAAAATTTAATAAAAAAAAAGATTAAAAATGAATTGATTTTTCTTTGTTGTATTAAAGATAACCAATAAGAAAATTGATTATCTTTCTTCCCTGTTATTATCGAATTAGTATAATTTCTTTATTAAACTTTAAATGGTTTGGGTCTTGTGTGGCTTCTTCACATACTATTTAATGAAATGATAAATGAGTTTTAATAGGTTACAAACAAATGGTTACCCTAAGTTCTATAACAAATTATAATTCTAATTAACCAAATGCACTGAATTTTTTGGAAAAAGTATGTCGAACTTCTTATGAAATTCAGCTTTTCTATTAAGTAATTTCTATAAATTTAATGGATTAACGAGAAGAAACGTCAAAAATAAACTAAATTTTCACTAAAATATATAAAAAAAAAACACTGACATCTTGTTACAAATGCATTTTCAACACGGTAATACCGGATATCTGATTTTTAAATTTATAATTAAAGTCAGTGGAAAAGATTTTTAATTTGAATTAAATTTTTTTTCAAATTTACAGACTTGGTTAAAGCTGTTTTTTTTGTACTTTCTTTCTTTTATTTATGTCTTGTCTTTTCTATTTGGTCAATATTCTAAAGGTCTGAAGTTCGATCCTGCGTGCCCAGTCAATTTTAATTCTCTGTGGTATGCATTACAGACATTTATGGATGTTAGTAAATTTTGATTCTAAAATTGACATGTGCTTGCCATTAGCTATTCGTGATTCGACTTTTAACATAAAGTAAGCGTTTTATCGCTCTTTCCAATTTACCAACAACCCTTCCCTTTAATATGTTAACATGCTTTAACATACAAATCTCATATTGATTTATTGTTCTCGATTTTAACGACATGTCATTAATACAGAATACCCGTGATTAGTGACAGGGTCTTATAACATTAAAATGATGGTATACTGAAATGTCATTATAAATAGAGTTACATGTCTTAAAAATCAAGACAATACGTTAGTACTAAGTTAAAAATTTACGTTAGATCTAGAAACTAATTAATATATATATAGCTAACTTTTAAATAAATAGGTCCCTTTTTTATTTTTTGTATTAAAAGTATTAAAATAGCTGATGTTTTTACAAAAAGACATAATTTAACTCAAAACTTTTTTTAGCTAAAAAATAGCAAAAAAGAACTTTCAGAATTTCGGATTCAAATGGATCAATGTTGAGAAGTCTCATTAGAAACTATTTTATTTATTTTGATTGAAATTTTTTTTTCGAAAACAGAGTTTATAGAAATCATAAGTGATAATTATTACATCTCATGTTAAAAGAATTCAAGTTTGTTTATGTAAACGCATGATGCACTCAGAAGTTATCGTATTTGTGACGTCTTACTAAAAATTCCTGACAAAATTCAATTTTTGTTACTTACAAATTGAAATAATAAGAATAGAAGGTGACATGCGTATATGGTGTCTCGCGTGGAGCACGTTTTTTTAAGAGAATGGGTATATTCTTGATATTATAGTGAATGTGATAGGGGAGGAATAGAATTTAAAGCAGTTAAGATTTATGATTTGGGACTGTTTAAAACACCTTTAATTAATAGAAAAAATTAAAAACAAAATAAAATAACAGATTTTTAAAAGTAGATGTGTTTTAAATTTTTAAAAGATATAATCAGAATCTAAAATTGGAGAAAAAAAAATTGCTTATAACTTAAAAAAAACTAATATTATATTATGCTTTCATTTCTAATCTTGTACTTTACTGAAATATTTAAGTTTTTCAGTTGGATTTGGAATAATTGTTCTATCACCTTTCTTCCAATTGGCTGGGCATACTTCGCCATGTATCTTTAAAAAAAATCAAGAATTAATATTATTAATAATATAATAAAGAAAGTTTATTTCTTACGTCAGCATATTGGAAGGCTTGAACTAGTCTTAGAGTTTCGTCAACTGATCTACCAACTGGTAAATCATTCATTGTTATTTGTCTTACAATACCTTTACCGTCAATAATAAATAAACCTCTCAAAGAGTGACCTAAATGTTCTAAATAGACACCGTAATCTTTTGAAATTTGATGAGTCAAATCTGATAGTAATGGAATGTTAACTGAGCCAAGACCACCTTTCTTTCGCTCCAATTGAGTCCAAGCAAGGTGAGTAAACTGACTGTCAGTGCTTATAGCAACTACTTCTGTATTTGATTCACGGAATTCACTTATTCTATCACTGAAAGCAATTATTTCAGTTGGACAAACAAATGTAAAATCCATGGGATAAAATAACAAAATTAAATATTTTCCGACAAAATCGGTCAATTTAAGTTGTACAAATTCGGATTTTACGACAGCAGTTGCACTAAAATAAGGCGCTGGTTTCAAAACTTAAATAAACAAAATTGTCAATTTTCAAAATTAATTTTTTTAAAATTATTTTAAAGCTAACTTTTAACTTTGCTTGAATAAATTTCGCTGGTATATGCTGGTGGATTTTCAATAACTTTAGCAGCCTCATCAGTAGCTTCTTTAGTTACTGCTGATTTGTCTACTGGATGGGAGCAAGTAGGATGATCTTGATCGGCATTTATGACACATATAACCGAAATTAAAATCAAAATCGAAATTTTTTTCATTTTTCTTTGCTTGAAAATAGTTTTCAATAAATTTCAACTATTTAACAAAGTAAAAAAAAAAAATTTACTACGTGGTCGTTTGAATTAACTCTATTTATGAATGTTATATTTAATTTGCAAGAAGACATATTAATTTTATTTTTAAAACTATAAGAATTTATACCAAAAATTTATTTAAAAAACTTTACTTAAATCTCCAAAATTAGAATACTCTTTCACAAATTTTGAAACTTTTCGCGACAAAATCAAAATTTCTTATAAAGAAATTTTTGATGTAATTTTTCAAAATTCGATTCTTTCGTCTAAGATTCTACCAAATGCTTCATGTTTTTTTTTTCAAGTAAATTTTTTCTCTCAATACTGATAAGGACATTTTTTTCCTGTTTAGCTCAGCTTTTTGAATTTTGTTTTCGAAAAAAAAAATGCTTATCTGACCATGATATGTAAAAATCTCAATTATGAAATATTTATACTAAAATTGTTTACAGAAGAGCTTATACGATAATATTTACTTTATATTTTAAAAAATCGAAAATCAAAGATCTTATGCAAACTCTTATCTATTTCTTAATTCCTTATTAGTAAAGATTTTAACAAGATCTTATTAAGAAACTCGTATTTCTTAATCATTCAAAAAAATTCTAAAAGAATAAGCAACTATTTCATAATTAAGAATATTTAAAACCATGAATGCGAAAAAAAAATTTTGACTGAAGAGATGAACATCCAACAAAAAATTTAAAAAAACTGAGTGTACTCCTAAAAAAGTTATTACATGTGAAATACTTAAGGAGCGAATTTGAAAAAAAGCATGAATCATTTTGTCTTAATCATAAGGAATTGAATTCTGAAAAAAAATAGTTTATTCGAAAAATTTGATTAGTATTTAATTTACAAATTTTCTTATTTTTGGATTTAAAATCTTATCAAGGCTCAATTCCCGTATTCAAGAAACGTCTAAAGTCTAATACCAATCGCAAAGATAATTTAATAGTTGTTTGAATGCAATAAAAATAAATAAAAAATTAATTAGAATATTGGTTTTAATAGTTTTCAAAAAACATGAGTTGAAAAAAAAAAGAATTTTTCAATTTAGACAGCTGTTTTCAAGAAAGCAGTTCTAAATTCTTGAAATGAAAGATGTTTATCTTTATCGGAATCCAATGTGACCAAATATTTTCTTAATTCTTTTTTACTCAACTTTTTTCCGTTGTTATCATTGAGGCCACATAAAACTTTTTCAACATCTCCAACATAGACAAGACCCGAATTATTTAAATCAATTGATCTAAATAAATCTTCTATTAGAATTGTATAGGAGTCTGATTTAGATGATGAAACAGAACTAAAAGTTAAATGTCCTGATTGGCTTAGAAATTGTCTACAATCTCCTAGGCCAATTTTTTCTAAATCCAATAAGCGTAAGCATTCAATATCACCCTCAACTTTCGGACAAGGTGCTTGAGGTTGATCTGCAGCTAGTTTCAAGCCTTCTGGAGCTGGTATGCTCTTGGCTATTTTAGGTAGTCTATCATAAGACTTGGCTTCACGTCCATATTCTCTGATATATTTTTTCGGATCAGTTCTAAATACACCAACAGTTCTGACTTCTTGAGTTATTTCTACATCCGGACAATCCCAGTCTACAATCATATTTTTAGGATCTGGGATCAATTCTGGTTGCTCGGCTTTTTTGTAGATAATTTTACGTTTTTGAGGTTCATATGGCAGCCAACGTTCGATGAAAATTGTCTGAGGTTTTGGAGGTATTTGAGGTAAACGTTCCACGACAACTTTTCGAGCTGGTGGAGGAATGACTTTACCTTTAATGTTGATTACTTTTGATGGAATTTTTGGTGGTGGTGGCGGTGGTTCTTCACGAATTACAACTGGTGGTGGAGTGGCTGGTTTAGGCTGATCTTGACGAATTACCAAAGGTGGTGCTGGAGGTATTTGCTTATTTGGCAATTGTTTAATTATAATATCTCCTGGTTTCTCTACTGGAGGTGGGTGTAAATATTTAATTTTCACTTCTTGTTTGTATCTTAAGATTTCAGTTGGTTTTTTAATTAAAAGTTCTGGATTAGGATCATCATGTAGTTCATATTTTTCCAAAGGAATTGGTCCTTTCCAATTAAGGTTCTCTTCTTTATTGGCCCAAATGCCATGGACGTTTAGAGCATCAATTTCATCAGTTTCATTTATTGGTAGTGGATTCTCTGATTTGATTATCGCGTTTTCTACTTCGCTAAATGGAACCTTTGGACTTGAACAAAATCGAATTTGTTCAACAGAATCAGCTAGTTGATCGACTTGAGCATTCTGTTGTGGATAAAACTCTGATCTTGACGATTTAACTTGCTTAGATTTAGATGACTTTTTTGATTTACTAGACGATAATTTATTTGCTTTAGCTGCTGAATTTGAAGACATTCTTCTAAATATCTGCCAAATTTTCTTAGAATTCTTTCCAAAAAGTAGAATTCAAAAATCAAAAAAAAAATTTTTTTTTCAGAAATACTATTTCTTTTTTTTTTCTGAGCAAAGCAAGTTTTTATCATATTTATAAGAGAAAAAAAAAACAAAGGTGATTGATTATAAGAAATTTTATTTTATTGATTATACAATTTTTTTTTAACATTTCAATTAATTTTTAAAAGAATTTTTAGAATTTTTATCTCTGTATCTGTCTCTCTCTCTCTTTCTTTTTCTCTTTCTCTCTTTCAAATGGAATTTTAATAACCCCAAAATGAAAATTAAAAAGCATTAGTTTAATAAAATAAAAAAAGATCTCTGGTATCACGATTGTCATAATGGAAATTTTCAATATAGTTTTTTTTTGTTTTTGATTGTTTATTGAATATTGAATATTTGTTTGTTTTCGAAAAAATTAAATTTAAGAATTTTAAATTAATTGAATGACTTTTATCATTTGTCAATTTTTTAAATGAGGAGAATTGTTCTTTTTTAATCGTTAAATATAATCAAACAAATACGAGCCTTACAAACTTTCCGAGCCTAAAAGATGAGATTTTTAACTCAATATGAATAAGAATAATTTTCCGAAATCTGAGTCAATAATAAAAAAAAATATGAAATTATTTTGCCAAAAAAAAGCTAAAATGTAAAATTAATTTTGATATTTCTGCAAGAACAATTTTCACTGATTTAATTTCACACTTTTTGCAGAATTCTTGCTTAATAATGTTTCATCAAAAAAATCTATTTTAAAAACATGACGTAATCTTGCTAGCAGTTTCTAGATTACTCTTTTCTCGATTTGAGTATTTCGAAGTGAGGATAACATAAAAAATAGACTGAGTTTTATTTTGTGTTTTTTTATTATATTGTGATTCACCGAGAATAAATCAAAATTTCCCCATTTATAAGTTGATCAAATAAATGTTCATGTTCATAAAATTGCAAAGATGAATTTAATGTTGAATTATACAAAATATCAAATATTACATTAAAAGGCCTGTCAAGATATGAAACAAATATATGGCATAGTCTTTTTTCTTAACCAAAAAATACACATCATTACAAAAAATATTTCTGTTTAGTAAAAATTATTTTTTATTCCTGAATACTTTTTTCTTTCCTCAAATTATACTTTTATTTATTAAGTCATTTATAAATGTTAAGTCAATGAATTAAAAAAAATTTAAGTAAAATGTCTCTTTGAAAAATATCTTATTGTTTTATGTACCAATCCTTGGCTTTAGCTTTTCTACCTCGGCTCTTTCTCATTCCAATAGTCATATAACTGTGATCTTTATCAATGAGCTTACTTTTAACTGCTAAAGCAATTATATGTACACAAATATATTCCTTTAGGTAGCTTTTGCAAGTACAAAAACTTATTTGCCACCTCTGTTTATTTATTTTGACTCTTTTGATAAGTTGGTTAAGGACTAAAAATTGATCAAAATCATATGTGTCACTAAAACATTGACAGTTTGTAAGCTCACATTCTATTAATTCAAAATACATCTCAAAGGATTCATTATTTGTTTCATTTTCGGATATTAAGTACAAATCATGATCAGGTAAAGACTTTATTTTGGGCTTGGATTTTAAAAACTCATCAACATCTTCCCAGAGTTCAGTGGATACTAAAGGAATTTCTTCAAAATTTTTAAGTCTGTCTAATTCTGATGACCTATCAACTGACCAGGCTTCGATTATACAATTTACTGACCTCATAAAGCGAGAAATATGTTCACGTTCACGAAGAGTATGAGTATCTTTAATATATTTGTTTGTCGATTCAAGACCGTTATTTGTGCTTGGAAATCCTAAGGCAGAGCCCTCATACCAATTTAGATGCTTTGAGACTATCCATTCTTTTTTAAAATATTTTAAAAACTTTATCAGTTCAGAATCGTTCTCATTTTCTCGTAAATCAGCATCGTCTCTTAGTACCCATTTATCAAAAAAAAGTTTAACATTACATTCGAAATTAAAAAGTGAGTATGATAATTGAATATTGTATATATCAGCTAAAATACTCTCTTTTTTATCAATATGTGACAATCTTACAGCTTGGGGGTAAACTTGATGAATAGCCATCGTAATAAAATCTGCAGCATCTGCCAAAAATGTTCGATTTGATACTCTTTGTTAAAAATATCTTTGATTTTACTCTTATTAAATTGGTTAATAATTTAATTGATTATTTTTTTTAATTGGTTAATTTTATTTCAAATTCACATTTATCGATTGAACAACAAAACTATAATCATGATTGTTTTCTGATGTAGTAATTGCCAAACAAGTAGTTGTAAGTTTTAATTTTTATCCATTTATTTTTTATTGAGTCAATCGCCTCTTGATAGCTATCGAAAACTTCTTCTAATCCCCAGTAAATTCTTCTTCTTTTTCTCGAATTATTTTTATCTTTATCAAACTCATTTTCGAGCTCATCCGCAATTTGTTTAGAAGATAATGGATTAATTACGTCTTCATTGTCGGAGAAGGTGTCAGTGTCACTTTCAAATTCAATCATTTTTGAATAGAATTAAAAAAAAACAACTTATTCAAATTTAGTTTTTTAGTTTGCAAAAATATTTTTTGTTAGAATGCATAAAATTAGTAAGGTTGATTAAATTTTGGTTAAAAAAAAAGACAAAATAGATGTAATAAGAAATTATTCCCCAAATATATGTGTTTTTGAAAAATGTTTAAGATCCAGGAAAACATTCAGGTACTGTCTATTAATAATAAAATAGGTGGGTATTGTTTTTTTTTCAAAGGTCTAGTGAATTGGTCTTACACGTTAGATTAGTACTAGGTTAGTTTGGTTATCCTTTCAATAATAAGTAGGGATAGGAACAAGAATGAAATTTTAAATACAAGTATTTTAAATTACTTGTTGAATTTAAGCTTAAGCTTAACTTATCATAAACACAATTTATTTCATGTCTTAATTATCGTTTGCTCTGCTCCGGGACATTTGATCTTAACATTCGATAGCCCATAAGGGCTTCAAAAAGTTACACAAAAAACAATTAGAATAAAAAAAAGATAATAAAATGTTGATAAATTATACTATTGAAAAATAAATTTATTGATAATTTTATCGATTGATATTTTATTTATTGGCAAATTATACTGTTGAAAAATTAATTTTGCCGGAGCAGAATGCCTAACACATTTTTAATAACAAGGTACAGTAGTAAGGGACATTCACAGATGCAATTCATGATGGTTCATGAACCTTCCCAGCGAACTTAAATTCCCCCCCCCCCCACTTTCAACGCTTCCTGCGAATTGCCACGAATTCCTGCAAACTCACCGCAATTAAAAACGGATTAATAAAAAAATGTGCGAATTCCCCTGAGTTTACCCTAATTTTTTTTCTAATCCATATTTAACTTCGGTGAATTCGCAGGAAACGTTGAAAGTGGGGGGAATTTAAGTTCGCTGGGAAGGTTCATGAACCATCATGAAGTGCACCTGTGAATGCCCCTTACTGTAATTCCTTTATAAAAATTAGAAATAAAATTGGTCAAATTACCCATTCTTGAGGTACTCCAACAGTACAATTCGACAGCATTGCGAAAAAAATAGAGATCTGTTATAAAAACTCCCTATAAAGTTTTTCCAGGATTAGATTCTGGAAAATCTTTTGCGTTTCCGATTCTGAATAACTCCAAAAGTTTTCAATACCATTTAAATCTGGACGATTAGCTGACTTTTTTAGACATCCTTTTTTATTATGAGTAAACCATTCGGCTCCTTTTTCACTCTTTGACAAGGAGCATTTTCTTGATGAAATACTAATAAAACCATTTGTACTGTTTTCTCAGCATTTATTAAGACTCCATCTTTCTTTGCGTATCTGTTCCTAAAACTCTCTTTGAATCATTTTCGAGCAGCGCAATATTATCTGATAATTTTCTTTCAATTTTTGGTTGATGAACTTGTTAATTTTCAAGTACTTTCCTGTTGCTTTTCGTTTTGGATGTGTCATATCGCCAAATCTAAGCTCTGGTGTTTTCGTTACATAGTCTACGAAAATTATTAAATGAAATGTGACCAAGAAATCTCCTTGAAGAACTCGAGTTGTTATTGGAAACTCTTTGAATACTAAACCTTCAAAAAACACTCTACTTTTAGAAGAGTCGTATAAAACTTTAATTGCATCAACTTTTTTGGATGGGAGCTTAAAATTGGAAATGAAAACTTTTAAAATTTAAAATTAAGAAAATTGGAATAATTTTCTCTATTTTTTTCGCAATGCTCTAATTAAAAACTTTCCTTTGATAAACGTAGGTTCAACTGCAGCTTTTTCAAAGGAATACCATTCAAGTTTATAAATTAATAAATTTGAATCAACTAGATCAAAAGAAGCGCTGTTTAGTCGTCAACTAAACGGTTGACCGTTAATTAACCATAATTTGGCTTATTAAATAATGCTTAACCGTTAAAATGTTCTCCTTTCATCATCTAGTTTTTAAAAGAATACTTTCGTTTAATATTCTAGTAATCTAATGATCTAAATACATTAAAAACGGATACCTACAAAAGCACACCCGGGTGTAAAAGCTGAATGAAATTTTTTGGCAGTTTTATTTTTTTTTATTTAACTGTATAAAAAACATCAAATTCGGGTTTTCTCATAAAAAATTAGCCCTAAAACTTGTTTTTCCTATTTTTTAAAGCTTTTTTGGAATAATCGAGGGGGTGTGGAAATTAACATGATGGTTTTATACTAATTAATTTTTCTCTGAAAAAAAAAATTTCCTCTAGTAAAACCAGGGTTTTTTTATGTACATCAAAAAATTCTCTACCTGAAAAAAAAGGGGTGGGTTGGTCATCAATAAGGGGTGTTTGCAGATTTTGTCTAACTAAATTATGTTTTTTTTTTAATTTTTAATGCAATAAAACGTAAAAAATACCCTAAAAATAGTCTCAAATTATAGCTTTTGAAACTTAATTAAAAAAAAATAAAGCTGCCAAAAAATTTCATTCAGTTTTTACACACCGATGTGCTTTTGGAGGTATCCTTAAAAACAGTAAAAATTTGCTTATTTCGAGAGAAATGATGCTTTTTATTAGTTTTTCTAAAAATTATACACTAATATGATGTAAAACATTTTTTCATAGTTAATTCTTTTAAATGGAAAATTTGAAAAACTTCTGCAAAATTCTTAATTAGACAAAAAACTCTGCATATTCTTATAGAATGTTCTTAATGTTTAGTATCTCTTTCCATTTAAAAGCTAATAAAAAAATTAATTTTGAGCAAGAACTTCTCTGTCTTTTTTGGACACTAGCCTTTGAATAATGGTAAATAAAACTAAAAAAACTACTCAGTAAGTTGAAAAAAATTACTTAATGTGAAAATTAGTTTTTGATAAAGAATTTAATATCAATCAAAGTTTACACTTAGGAGTTGTTTTTTAAAGGGTCTTTGCACCTTAGCGATTAACGATAAAATTATCTTTGTTCTTTTTAATATTTTTGAAAGAGGGTTACTGTTGACTTTGATGAACTTTAAAAAAATAGTCGAATGGGTTAATATTTAAGAAAATAAAAGAATATATTTTAAAATATAAGTTTTTTATATTTAATTTATTTTTTTAAAGTTTATTTTTTTTATATGTGTTACTTTCGAAATAAAATGTATGTTTAAAAAAAATTTTTACAATATCGTAAATAATAATAAAATTAAAAAAAAAAAAAGCAAAATTCATAATCTTAGAATTAGAAGAAGAAGAAGAGGTTGACGAGAAAAATAAATCAAAAATAAAAAAATAAGGAATTTCTATTCAAACCAAACAAAAAGGTACACTAGAGTTCAATTTTAATTTATCCGCACTTTAATAATATAATAATAATAATTAAAAATAATAATAATAATAAATTGCCTTTAATTAAACAATCAAAAAAAATTTTTAAAGAAATTTTACATTTTATAGTGGTTTTTTGTTAAACTTTCATTTTAATTTTTATAAATTTGTTTTAAAATTTACATTCAAAAAAAATAAAAAAAAATTATTGCTTTATTTTTTTTTCCAATATAATAATAATAATAATCAGCCCTGACATAGAAAAAAAAAATAAATTTTAAATTTTTGAAATTAACTAAATTTTATTTTTTTACATTGTTGAAGACACAGTATTGATATTTTTGTTCTTGTTGTGTTGTTAAAATTCAAAAAATTTTTTTAAAAAAAATATATAATTTTTTTAACTAAATTAAATAGACTATTTTAAATCCTAAAATTTTTTTATTTTTCTGAGATCGTTAAGATAAGAATACAATTTTTTGTTGTTGTTTTTTTGTAATTAGAAAGCGACTTCATATAGGCTTGCTTTTTTATCACCAGACCCTGTGACTATATATTTTTCATCACATGAAATATCACAACTAAGCACTGATGATGTCTCTTTTGATTGAAATATACTAGCACCATAAGGTGTACGCCATGCATTTAAATAATTATCTTTACCAGTTGATATAAACCATTTGCCCGAATGAGCAAATTTAAGTGATAATACACAGCTTTCATGTAAATTGAGTTGATATTTATCCGATTTGTTTGTATGTAATACTTCGACATGACTACTTTCCATACCAACAGCAAGCCAATCGCCAGTGGGACAATAACCAAGTGAAAAGATTTGACTAGAGAAGTCGTGTTGGCTCAATTGGCGTCCATCACGAACATCCCATGTTCTTACTGTATTATCTAAACCACCTGTAAATATTCTCATACCATCAGGCGATATATCAATACAACTAGCTCCATCTGTATGACCTTGAAATTGTTTAACAAGAATATGATTATGGACATCCCATACGGCAATATTACCATCTGAACAACAGCTAAAACAAATTTTAGAATCTGGAGAAATGGCCAAAGCGTAACACGCTGGTGCCTGTGAATTCAATTCACCTTTTATTCTAGGAGTTGGACTAGCCATTAGATCCCAAATACTAATAGTACTAGCCTCACCGCCGACAATTAAAGTTCGACCATCTGGTAATAATTTACATGAACGTATATATGAGTCTCTATTTAGACAATCTAATTGATGTATGGGCGATTTACTAAATCCAGTAGTTTGTGTAATGTCCCATATTTTAACACAACCTTTGCCACCAGTATAAACATGACGAGTCGGATTGGAAATTGTTACTGCACAAACGACTTCACCATGACCTAGGCTATTGATTAATTTGACTTGACGCGGAACACCAGGTGAGGATAAGGCATCTGGTGGGAAAACGGCTGGTTGAACTGAACCATCTGAGCTTACGTGAAATGAATATGTTGGTTTGCCGGCAGGTAGACCTGGAATTGAGATTCGTGAATTTGGATCTTGGAAGCCTGGACCGGGAAATGGTGGTCGACCATAATTCATACCCGGGACACCACCTTGCATACCAGCAGCTGATAAAGCAGCTGCAGCACTTACTTGATTCATAAAATCATTTGCATAATTTGCTAAATTACCCGGTATTTGTAAGTTGTATGGATAGCCTTGGAGAGCAGCGGCGGCCGCTGCAGCTGCTGCTGCCGCATTTGCATTATTCATAGCAGCTGGATTTGGTGGAATTT
>NTPY01000067.1:272588-290645 GCA_002922825.1 Brachionus calyciflorus
TAGTTAAAAATAACTAGAATTAGTTTTGTCGACTAATTTTATTTAAATAAAAATTAGTAAACCGATTTTAGTTAGCTAAAATTAAGTGAACCAAAATTAATTGAACCAATTTTAATATACTAACTAAAAACTAACAAAAACTCCCATCACTACTAAAAAAGGGAGTCCAATATTAATTTACTTTAAAATGTAATAGAATGTATTTAATTTTATCTTTTTATATAATATCTGAATATTTTAATAATCGCCTTAAAACTATTAAATTCTTTTAAAATTTATTTTTCAACTTGGGAAATGTGGGTGGAAGTGAAAGTGTTAGATCATACTATTTTAAAAATCGACGATGAAATTCTAATATTAACCGTAGACAGATAGAAATCTCGAAGAGCTATAATTTTGCTTAAAAATTTTCTATTAAAAAAAATATTTAATGATGCCAAGTGTCTCGTTTGGTTTAGTTTCATGATTAAATTCAATTTCTAAAAATTTTTAAGTGCAATAAAATATCATAAAAATAATTTTTACAAATTCTTTTGGGATAACCAAAAAAGAAATAATATATTCTATTATAAATTTATCAATTTTTCTTTAAAAGAAATAATTTTTAAAAAATTAAATTTATTTAAAAAAAAAGTTGATATGGTCCAGAGGGGACCTCCAAATTAAAGAAGTTTTTCTTACCTATCATAACCTCTTACACCTGTTATATCAGCATGTTTGTCCAAGCAACTAACTTTGATTTAAATGAGTTCTGATACAAGCGAAAAATAATAAATATACAAGTTTAACTATTAGCTAATTAAATGTAAGTCGATGCTCTATTTTAAATTTGATTCTTAATATTATTTGAACTCAATTTAAGATTTTGGCTAAAGAAGTTTATTTGTGCAATTGATCGAAATTTGTTAAAACAGTACTGCTTAGAAATATCTAGTACAAAAAAAGTAATCCCTAATTTTTACGAAAACCACCCTAACCTGGTCGTAATTCACAAAATAAATATTCAATAGTGCTGGTAAATAGCTCAAAAATTCGTCTTTTTAAGCTCTTTCTAATGGTAGAAAATTTTTGGTTTTTTCTAAAGTCCTGTTACAGTGGTTTTATTTTACTTGGTTCTTACCGAAAATGATGTAAAATTACGTAATTTTACGTAATCTTACGTAAGCTTACGTTCAATCAAATGTATTTTTTTAAATTTTTTCTTTCCTCTCTCAGGAAAGAAATGGAAAAATTTCGTCGAGTTTGGCTTTAATTTGTACTGAGCAAACTTCATTTGCCACAAATATGGCGTCGATGAACATGAATATTCATTTACATTAGTTTTTTAACATTAGGATATGATGATTCTTTTTTTCACTAAATTTCCAAAAAGTTTATTAGATGAGAGAAGTATAAAAAAACATAAAATAGGAATCTGAAAAAATACACATAAAAATATTTTTAGAAATTCTTTATCGAATTTTCACATAAAATTTTTAAAATTTGGTAAAAAAAAATTTATTGCTAAAAAGACAAAAAAAAATTAGGAATATAAAAAATAAATTCTTAGTTTCAACTAAATCTTATCAAGCAAGATTGTAATGTTTCTACAGCTTCTTTAAGTAAATTTCAATTCGCTTTTACTAATTGATTCTAAATTGATTTACTTTTTATCAATTTACAGAATAATTTCATTATTTTTTTCATTATTAAATTTTCTTTTGGTTTTTTTCATGCATCACTTTATTTGACTAAATTTTACATTTTCTTACAAGATCTTACTAAAAATTACATTTTTTGCACTAAATCTTACGTAAAATTCTGTAAAATTTGGTAAAAAAATGTAAAAAACGGTAAGAAATTTCAGAAATTTTTTTTTTGTTTTCAAAAAAATATTAAAATCTCCGAAAAGTCAAAAAACGGAAGTTTTTTTGGCAGAATTGATTTTTACAATATTTTACCGAACCTTATGTAAGATTACGAAAAATTACGTATTTTCACATCATTTTCGGTAAGAACCAAGTAAAATAAAACCACTGTACGAACTCCTCATTTACCAGATTTTACATTATTTTCAGTAAATTTATCTTAAATTTACGAGTAGATTTTAGGTAAATTTACGTAAAATAAGAAACGCCAAAAAATTCCGTTTTTGATCACTTTTTGAAAATTTTTACAAAAATTTCTTTCTTCCATTAAAAAACATTTTATACCGTCAAAAAACTAAAAAAAATATTTCTTAATTTCTTTTAACATTTATGTTGGATCACTTATTATTTGAGCGACACTCAATCACAATTTCAATAAAATTATCTGTGGCAAAAAAATCCGAATTTAAGTAAGATTTTTTGGGAATATATGAAAGGAGAATTAGGCTTAAAGATATATGACAATCCTAAACACAAAAAAAATAATTATTTTATCTTTTTCGAAATTTATCGTTTTAAATTTTATCATTTTAAATTTAAATTAAGAGTATTTTTTATTTTGTTTAATTAATCCTTTTCTTATATTGTACAATGTTCACTTAATTAAGACCAAAATTTTAGACCGAGAATTCAAGTCTACGCTGAAAGGAGGCTTTACAGCCCTGATGATGATCAAAAAAAATCTACGTAAAATCCGATAAATTTACCGGAAAACCTGACAAACAAACTAGCCTAATTATTTAGTATAAGCCCATCGGCTAGTTTTTCAAGTTTTACGGTACAATTATTTCTAGAAATTTTGGTAATTTTACTCTTTTTCAGTTTGTTGATTTTACGGAAATTTCCTGAAAACCCGATAATTTTACTGGAAATTATGTAAAATCTATCAAAAGCTATCTACCATTAGAAAGAGCTTAAAAAGACCAATTGCTTTAAGCTTTTTATGAGCACTATTGAAGATTTTTTTTGGAATTACGATCGGGTTAGGGTGGGTTTAGTAAAAAATTAGGGATGTGCCTTTTTCAGTTATCCAAATTAATCTTTTTTTAATAAATAAATCATTATATTTTCCAATTAAAACAATGCAGATTAAGTACAATTTTCCTCAAATTTTTTAATCGCTTAAGATTTTGCTTATAGTATTAGAAATTTTAATTCGATTACCAACCCTAGTAACGGAACGGTAACGCTCACACTTCTTTTTCGTTATAACTGGTGTATCCGCTGTAGAAAATTTTTAAAAAATTTCGAATATCTTAAAAATATTAGGTAGATAAATTGGTATCATTTTTTATATACCGTTACCTTTGTCCTAAAGCAAGAAAAACTCGAAGATTCCCAAAAAAGAAATTTTGAAATTTGAATTCAGACTTTTTCTTCAAGTTAAGAGATCATTTTTCATAGTTTGAATTCTGTCGATAAATAGTTATTAAAATTCAAAGAAATCATTAAAATTTATCAAGATATAAAAAAAATTATTTTATCTTACCAAATTACAGCTTTTTTCTTTGCCATTGAAATTAATTCTTTTTCTCTTATAATAATTAATATATTTATATATTTTAGTTGGATATTAATATTTTATTTGGTAAATAAGTGGGTTTTCGCCAAAAATAGTTCCTCTTTTCCTGAAGTTTTCTTTTTTTATTTTAATCAAAGTTTCCAAATTAAATTGTCTTTTTACTGCGACATTTAATATTTACAATTAAAAATAATTCAAATCAAATAACCTGTTACTTAAAGACAAATATCTCGGGTGTCTATTGATCTTTAATTCCTACTCCTTTAATTAAAACTAATGATATTTAAAAGAATTGAGGAATAAAATGACTATTTTATGAATTGATTAGAAACAATCAAAAAGCCTAGAGATGTAGCTATTTAAAACTTACAAATTTAGCTATTGAAAATTGACGGTTTTTATATGCATAAGGACAAATTAAGCTTTTGTTTTTAAAAAATAAAAAAAAATTGATTTTATTATTTAATAAACAAATATTTATAATTATAATGAATTCTAAATACAAGTATCTTATATATAATTCCCGATTAATTAAGTTTACTGTTAAAAATTTTTTCGCTTTTCGTTTTTTTTTGTGTTCTTGTTTTTCCTAAAAAATTTCAAAAAACTATTGGCTTAGGTCTCTTATTGAAGAGAATTTTCTTGCGTATTATGGCTTGAACAATATATTCAGTTTTGAATTTTTGTTCTAAAGCATCATCAACTTGCATTTGTTCATCGACATTTGGATTATCAAGTTTTTCTTTGAACTTTTTGATCAAAACCATTGGTTTATCTAAATTACTAACTTTTCCATGCATTACATGATGACCCAAAATCAAAATAGGCGTACCCTTTTATCAAATTATATTTTAAATTTTAGTATATAATCAATTTAGCAAATTATTGAATAAAATGCAAGTAGGTATTTTCTAACAAAGATAAGTCATTTTTCCCAAAAAACAATTGTCGATTTTAATTTATGAGGAGAATAAGCCTTAAGATTCTATTTTCTTAAATTAAAAATTGAGTTTTTTATGTTTTAATGAGATATTTGATTTAATTATTTGTCAAAAAAATTTCCGGAATATCTGTATTGAATGTGAAGTTTTAAGGGGAAGATTATTTTAATTTTAGAAGTATTAAAAATTTTAACTTTAACTCATAAATTACTCATAAAATATTTTCTTCCCCTTTTGACGAACCTTTCGTATTCTGGGTTATTATTATCATATTATTATTATTAAAAAATCCACCTCGAATAAAAAGATAATCGGATCATTTGATTCATAAAAATATTCATTTATTGAGCAGATAACTTTTATTGTCAGTTTTCGACAAATTAATATTTAATTTCTACTGCTAATTTTAATTATTTATAGATTTTTCTACTATTTATTTTCTTTCAAATTAAGAGATTTTAGGATCTCTCTGGGCTTTATTAAATTTTGTTCTTTTATTTTTTTGTTATTATATGGGGAAAATGTATGAAATCTTCTTACATCCTTATTAAAATGAAGATCAGCCATAAATTTGCCACAAATGCTCTCACCTTTTTCACATTCCAAATCGCCTTGAAGTTCTATGATAGCCCATTCGTTAACCTCTTTATCTTCAGACCTAAGAAATTTATTTCAAGGTTATAAAAACTATAAAAATTTAGATTTTCAAAGCAATTTTACAATTTGATATAAATTTGTACCATTTTATTTTAAATTCAAATTTTTTTTTTTTAAATTTGAAAAATTTAAGATTTAAGAAATTCAATTCTTTAATTCTTGTTTCTAAGAATGCATTTAAATTAGTCTTAATTCATACTATTTTATTAATTTGAATGAGGTCTTTGGGTAATAGGAGCCTGGTATTTTCGAGTCAAATTTTTATGTTTATTTTAAGCTTCTTTGATTTTTTTCTTTAAATTATTCCACAACACTTCTATGATTTCTTTTGTTCTCTCAAAAGAATTACTCTCAATTTCCTTTTTAAAATAATTTGAAATAAACTAAAAAAAAACATGGTATTTTGACTTTTTCGTGATTAATTTTGGTTAATTATAAAGACAAATTGCTTACATTCGTTTTTCAGATTAGTCACTTTCCGTTTATTTCTTTCTGAACTTTGAAAACAATAAGCAAAATAAATCTCTAGTTTATTCTAGCGATTACAAAAACTAATAAAATTCCTTAAAGTGTGCTCATACAACCTTATTTTGCAAAAAAAAAAAAAGGTGACTTAAATTGCGCTTTCGAATCATGAAAATTTTCGTTTAGCAATTTTATTTAATTAGTTTATAATAAATAATAGCTCAATATTTAAGGAACTTGAAATCTTTTAGTATAATTCATTTTTTAAATGATGAAAATAAATAAACAAATGAAACAAAAAGGTATTTTTTGTTCAAATCGAGTAAGTTAGAGGTTTATTTAAGTTTCTCAAATAAACATTTCAAATATATTAAAGAAAAATCTTTATCATATTTTTTTAAATGACCATATGCTGAATTCTTCTAAATAAATGGTTTTCCTGCTGCTTGTTCGCCTCCTTTTTGTTTTAAAAAATTAAAATTTGATAGATATTATGTTAAGGAACCTATGTTCGTCCTTATGTAGTTATTCCCAAGATAAAATATTTTTTAATCCTTTAAAAAGGTATTTGTAATTAAAATTTACATGCAGAGAATCAGTAAACGGAATTTTTATTATTCATAGAATAAAAAAAGCTTTATTCAAGAAGACTTTGATAAAAATATGTTACCTAAAAAGAAGCCTCATTCTGAAAGTACATCATTCTAATGTAATTAAAGCTTAATTGCTTTAGTTTTTAACCATATTCTTAATTTCCAGTAAATAAGGTAAAATCCAATTTTTTGGGAAAATTAATAGGGTATCTCATTAAGCGCTTTTATGTTTATTGTTGCCTTTAGAGACCTTAATGGAATTAAAAAAAATTACTTCAGATTAATCACCGCGTTTGGAAATAAATAACTTTTTGATAAAGACCACTTTTTAATTTTTGTAAGGGATCACCAGCCTTAAAAAAATTTATAATTTGACATTTATGAAAAACATATGAATTTTTGATTCTAACTGCCTATTCCAATCGGTCATTTCTTTTTGCCTTTTTTACTAATTTTTTTTCTTCTTTTATTTTTAATTTTTATCATCACCCTTGTGTTGTTTATTGAACAAATAAATAATAATCCCATGCTATCTAAATAACTAAGAAACTCTAGATTTTATAAGGATTTTTCCTAATTCTTAAGAACAATTATCTCTTGAGAATTTGTAACAAATTTTAAGTATTTTCCAAAAAAAATAACTTTTTGTCTCTTATCAAAATAAAATTTTTTCTTAACTATTCCCTAGTCAACTTTAATCTCAATGTAACATTAAAGTTTCAAATTTTAAATTCCAATATAAAATAATACTGATAGTTACTTAATTAACGTAGAAAATGTAAATCCCATTAATGTAAAATCTTTTTAACACGATCCCAGCTTTCTATCGCTTTTAATTCGTTTATAATTCTAAATTAATTATTATTCTTTAATAAAGTTCTATGACATTTTTAGCTTCGAATTCTCTTTAAATAACTCGTCCAAAGTATTGGAGTATTAATCAGAATAGCATTCATCTATTAACCATGATTAAATTAGCGACGTTTCATTTTAGAATGATTAAAATAGGATAAGATTAAAAGATCAAGTTTAAAATATTGTGTTTGTAAGTTAGACAACTAAGTAACTTCCACAGGACTGTCGTAAATTCTAAAAAGGCCTTTTTAATCACAAGCTTTTAATTGCGGAATTTAATTTTTTTTAGAATCTATTTCCATGTTAAATTTTTTA
This sequence comes from Brachionus calyciflorus, assembly GCA_002922825.1. NCBI lineage: Eukaryota > Metazoa > Rotifera > Eurotatoria > Ploima > Brachionidae > Brachionus > Brachionus calyciflorus. Next base: position 279,844 of record NTPY01000067.1, read on the forward strand.
ATTAAATCACGCAATTAAAAATTTTTGAAAATGTAAAATTGAAAGAAAAATTTGCAAAATTCAGTTTTTGATATTTTTTTTTGTTGCAAAATGAGCAAATTGAAAATTGAGCAAATATTTTGAATTAATATCAATTTGATTAAAAAAAAATGAGTGATATTTAATGAAAAACAAGATATAATAAAGAAGAAAAAAATCTAATCATGGTCTTGACATTTTAGATTAAATTGGATGGCTTTCAATAGCCAAAGAAAGAGATCAAGTCCATTGCACTCATCACAATACCGAGTAAAATTATCGGCAATTAGATAATTAAAAAATTGTTTAAATTGAATTATTTTTTGGAATATCTCGAAACGTCCTTTACTAAAATATCATAACTTTTTTTATTGAAAAAAAAAATTGATATTTAAGCAATAATTAGAGAGAAAATCATTCTTGAAATTTAGGATTAAATTTCATTCGAATTTTTTTGTTGTTGCATTTTTCTTTCTATTAAAAAATGCACTTGACGGAAGAGATTTATAAAATTCATCTAAGCTAATATTTTCCCAATATAAAAAGGCTCAGCAAAATTTTGATTTATAGAAATTAAGGCATAAATTCTTTTTTTATTTCTTGAAAAATTTTTTTTTTCAACTTCCTCATCTAATTTTTATAGATTACTTTTGTTGTTTTTTTTTATCAAATAAGCTAAGTCACATAAATAAAGAAAATGATTTATCTCAAAAATTTCCTATTTTGCTTAATTGTAATTTTCAGTATAGTTATTCAAAATAGTTTTGGTGATTCGAGTAGTACAAATAGTTTAAGTGATAATGACGAGATAAGCCAAAAGCTAGGTAAGTCTCGATAACTTTTTTTATATTTAACTTTAATTATTTTTTTAATAATTTTTTAATTTTTTTAAGCACAATATTTAGAAGAGAAAAACGCAGATGAATTTGATAACGAAAATTTTTCAGATGTCGATTTAAAATATCTATTATTAAAGCGAGCGTTACCTAGAATGGGTAAACGTTTTTGGGACGATTATGATTTTGCAAATAGTGAAGAGTCTGACTATGTTGATAAACGAGCTATACCGAGGTTTGGTCGAGCATTACCACGTATGGGAAGAGCATTGCCTAGAATGGGTCGCGCATTGCCCAGAATGGGCAGAGCGTTGCCTAGAATGGGTAGAACTTTACCGAGAATGGGCTGAATAATCAAAAAATAAAAGTTAAAAATAAATTTTTAGAACACAAAACACATGTTTGCCCGAAATTTTCAACTGTACTTTTTTATACAATATTATTTAAAAATTTTTAATTTTTTTTATTGATGGTTTATTAAATGTTTTTGATTTTTTTATCGGTCACAGCTAAATTTACTCAATTAATTATTTTCTTAGTAAATATATTTTTATGGTAAATAAATCTTGAAAAGATTTTTTTAATTTTTTTGAATTAATGTTAAGTTTATTGTGTGTGTGCAATAAAAAAAGTAAGGTTCTACCGAGATTTGAACTCGGATTGCTGGATTCAAAGTCCAGAGTGCTAACCGTTACACCATAGAACCTCTTATTTTATTAAATTTAAATGGTTCAATTTAAAAGAGAAAATATTAAAAAAAAATAAATTTGGACTAAACTCGAATTTAAAAAAATTTCGAAGATCTTCAAATTTTTTTCAAAAATTAGAAAAGACTTTATTATCATCCAATCACGTTCTCAAACTCAAACGATTTAGAAAAATTAATGCTCTAAACAACCTTCTAAAAAATAAAAAAAATAACCAAGAAACTGAATTTCAATTTATTTTCGAGAGATAGTATCTTGAAAAAAGTTAAAGAATACAACTAATTAAGCTTTTCGCAGAAATTGACTTGCTTGGTGTTCGAAACGATGACTCGTCAAAAAAAAAGGGTATTATGCGGTTTTTAATATCGAATTGATGACTCAAGATTATTAAATAGGAATTCAAATATTATATTTATTTGTGCTTAGACTGAGGCCGATTTTCGATCACTTACTCAATTCCCTGTCAAATAAGGTAGCGTTGTAAAAAATAAAATAATTTAAAAAAATGTTAGAAAATAAAAGCTGATTGTTTAAAAGTATCAGAATTCTTAATATTTCGATCATTTCTCGATGAATTTTTAGGGCATAATTTTTACTGTTTTCTAATGTTTCGGTGATAAGAAATTCAAATAATATTAGAATTATTAAATGGTTCCCTAAAGTTGTAGAGAAACTCATGGGCTTTAACTTTAAAATAAAATTCATTGAGAAAGGTGAAGTCAGAGGGACGTAGTTAGACTCGAAATTTATAAGTAGGACTACAGTTTATGATTTGGGGCACTATATTATAAATTTTAATTCTTTGAATTCCGAAGATAAAAATCAAAAAACCGAAGTTGGCTCTTTAATTTGAACAAGAAAATTTCATCTAATTTTGTATAAATTATTTAATACTTAGAGTTACTGAGTGATTTTTAGATTGAAACGAGCATAATGAAAAACTATTTTGTATAAAAAAAATTCAAAGAATTGAGAATTCTGGATTATTGAATTTCGGATTTAAGAAACTTGAATGTATTATGATTTAGTGGTTGTTATATGAGATTAAAAGAAATATAAGATTACGTGGAAACACATATGCTATGTCCGGATTTGAATCGATTTTTATAAATCTGAAATGTAGGACAAAAAAGGTCTCGTAAAAGAAAAGAGTCTTTAAAAAATTTATTATATTGTGTCTGACATCTTTTAGAAAAATCCACTTTTACTTGCTGTACCGAATTAAGGTACATAAGTAAAGTATAATTCTATTTATAATTTTAAAATTTATGATCTTTATCTAACTTTTAAATTTCTGCAAAATCAATAATCAGGATTATGTCGCAGAGAAATTTTGTTAAAGCAACACTTGTTTTTCTAAAAATGAAGATTCATATTCTTAATTAGTGAAAGAACAGTTTTGTATTAATTATTACTTAATTAAATGGAAAGTAAACCATTTAGTATTTATTTATTTATTGCATAGAATTATCCTCCATTTTTGGAGAAGTAAATATAAAATTAAATTAAATTAAAGGAGCGTTTCGACGGCCACAAGCTGAGTTTGTTAGGTGTTTTACTCAATATAACACCAGGAGATAATTTGGGAACTCATTTTGAATTTTTTTGACTCGCACAGGATTTGAACTCTCGACCTTCTGCTTGGACGCCCATGACGGTACCAACTGAGCTATTTCACCATTTAGTATAAAAGTTAACAATTAGAAAAAATAGACCTATAAATTAAAAAATATTTTTTATTAAAAAATTGTGAAAATAAATAAAAAATGCTTTAAATGAATAATCTAATAAAATTGTTTTAAATTTTCTCAACGTAATTTGATGGAAATAAGCCACTTTTTCCTTTACATATTCCAATCCACCATCCCTCCGGCTCTGAAATTAATTAAAAATTTAACTTTTTGAAAAATAGAATTTTATTTTATCTTTTATACCCTTTTCTTTTACGAGATAAATTATATCATTTTCTTCAAATGAAAGCTCATCGGGATCACTAGCTTGATATGCATACATAGCTCTACATTTTGGGTAATTAGGTTCTGGAACTTTAGGTTTTCTACTAGCTGGTAATGGTGGCCTTTTTAGAATTTTATTAGCAATAAAAAATTAATGTTAAAATTTTTGGTTCAACAAAGACTTACTTTACAATCTTGTCTTGTTCTTGTCGTAATGAACTTGATGATTGAGGATTAGTCATTTGAGGAATGTTTAATTGGCCATTTTTAAAATTCTGATTAGGATTATTTTTGATAATATTATTAAATTGATTTTGTTCAAATGGTTTTTTATTTTCACTAGAATTTTTTATATTCTTTAATCTAGACTTATCTCCTTTTACAATAGTTATATTGAATCGATTCTTTAGTTGCTCAAATTTCGGCCACCATGGCTCTGATTCAAAATTTTTTTGATAATAATTTGCACTTGGTCCTTAAAAAATCAGTTTTTTCTTAAAGTTAGATCCAATAATAAATCTAATAAAATCAAATGAAAAAAGAAAATTCAGAAAACCAAAATGTCCGTCTTGAAGATCGAAGGATTTAAACATTAGGCTAAAGTTTTAGATAATTTTTATCAAAAGAAAAATCCAAAATGCTTCAATATTCTTAAAATGGTAAAACTTAAGATAAATTCACATTTTACAAGAATGATGGTAATCATTAAAAAAAAACACTCAGCCCCTAAAAAAAATTAAATCACTAAATAGTTTTATAAATTTTCCAACTTTTAATGGCCTAGTGTTTGCAATTTTTTACAGTTATCTCATGTTTCTTCTTTTGATATTTAGGAACAACAGGCTTACCGTAAAACATTGTTTATGAGCGCGCCCCCATTATTCAGAAGGACAGTCATCAGAAAAAATTTAATTTTGTTATATTTTTAAAGACCACACTAAACTCGACCAGGAATGTCATAATAAGAAACTAAATTAATTTTTTAGAGGACGATTTTTAGTCGCTTATAACAAGGTTTTACGGTAATTTGACACTTTTTTTAAATTCTTAAATATTTTCAGTTAAATTAAAGAAAAAAGATCAATTAGAACCAAAGGATTTCTTGTTACTTTAATTTAACTTGATTTTCTTCAATAAAAGATTTGAAAAAATTACTCGTTGTATTAGGTAAACCGGATGGTACTCTAATAGTACAGGTTTTTCCATTTGGATTCATGCTAACATCTTTGATAGCAGGGTCTCTAACAAATTTTAAGATCCTACTTCCACCACCAAAGAAGCCATCTTTTTTAATCTCGTATTCAATCCTTAAAAAAAAATTTTAAGCCTTCGACTAGATATTATAATATTTTTTGAAAATTTACGAATCACAAAAATCAATTTGGAAATCTTTATTGTGACTTTCTTTGTATCGTTTAGTAAATGTTGTCAAGAATTCAGTTTTAAATTCAATATTAAGTAAAGTACCATACTGATTGTACGGTACTAACATCATAAAATTATCGCAATAATGACTTAAAATTATCTTACTTAGCTGCATGTATTCAATGCGACGTTTTATAACTTCAACAATTGATTTTTTCTTATTTTTATCTTTGACTCTTTCCCTACCAATAATGTATATAGCTTTATTAGTTAATATGAGGTCTCGTTTTTGTGGCTTAAATTTTCGTTCATATTTATAGCACGTTTGAGCGAATTCGATATTTTCTCTTTTTGGTATTAATGCTTGTATACCTGGATATCTGTCCAGACCTATGTAATCTGCATAAAATTTTCTATTGACACTATTTTCTCTACGCTCTTTTTTCTGATATAACAAATCGGCTGCTTCATTTTTGAGTTTAAGATAAAATTGAACTGCATTGAATTTTCGAAACGCTTTTTGTAAAATAACAGCGTATTCATTATAACGTCTATCGCGAATTTCTTCCAATAAAAACAACTTGTAAAAAAAAATTTATTTTGAATGTTTAGAAAATGCTCTTGAAATTGTAAAGCTTACTGATTCTGGAGATTTAATGAAGACTTTAGTTTTACCCATTTGCCACTCTTGTGGATCCATATTAACTGAATCCATAATCATTTTGATACCCTTGTCAACAGGACCCTTCCAGAATTTAGTCTGTTTCGATACAATATCATATCTTTGGAGAAATTTTTGAAATTCACGCCTATAAGCAAAGCCAGCTCTTCTAATACGAACATTTTCAACTAAACCTAAATACTTAATTTGATGCTTGACTCTTTCTTCGTCTATATTTTTTGGTTGTTTGACATCATTTGGTTTTATACATCGTATATAAGACGGATAGCATTTCATTAATTTCTCAACTAATTGATTGGCTTGTGTCTTTATTTTATTACCTGCAGTGGTCGGTCGTTTTCCTGGACCAATCGGTTGATCTGGAAACAAATTACGAACAAAAGCGCTTTTCAAACAAAAAAAAATTCAATTTTAAAAAATTATTAGAAAAAAAAAGTTGAAAAGTACCAAGAACTAGATTTCATCAAATCGACTAAATCTTGAAATAAAACATCTCTATTTTTCTCACAAAAACCATCAATATCATAATTAACATCGCCTGCATAATGATTAATTAAAAATCCAGTTGCATTTGAATTAAAATGCGGATGACCTGAATAGGATTTTTGCAATTTTTGTAATAAATTTTTATCTACTCCATCGCCTGTAGCATGCATTGTAATAACTACATCATCCAAAATACTAAATATACCCGGGGGTGTAGTTTTAGATTCAATTAAATCACACACAATTTTATTATTAAAAAAACTAATGTCAGTCCATTTAATACCCTCTTGTTTATATTCTTCCTAATTTGAAAATTATTTAGGGAAAATTAAAAATTTTGTGAAAATTTTTTTTAAGATTTACCTGTTCGGCTTTTAGAGTTAATTCTATAAAAATTTGTTGTAATTTTTCATTGACATAATTAATACAAAATTGTTCAAAGCCATTTTGTTCGAAAATTTCAAAGCCGTAGATGTCTAAAATTCCAATGTTTAACAAATTTGGATGTTTTACTTCCATTGCACTATTGATTACATTTACTAAATAATCAAATACTCTGGCGTATATTCCTTTAGCTAAAGCATTTTTGGTATGATCTGCTTGTTCAACATTTAAGGTCACGTCTATTTTTTCTGTCATACTACCAGCTTTTGTTTCAATTGTTCTACTTATAAGCTTTGTTCTCAAGCTGTCTTTGCTTATTCCAAGTAAATAACTGGGATATTCCAGCGCTTAAAAAGTAAAAAGTGAATATTATGAAATTTTAGAAGTAAACTCTTTAAAATTGATAGACCAAAAATTTCCGAAAGTTTCAATTTACTATTGAGATAATTTATCAATTAATCGTTATTTTGTATAAGGGTGGCAGTTATACCGGTTTCTCTGTTTCCTAAACAGAGAAAGTAAAAAAAAATTAAATGTAACCTATGATAGGTAAAAACAATAAAAAATTTCAAAAGTTCGTCTCAAAAAAATTATCAGATTTCATTTTGAAATTTTACTAGGGGAAAAAGCATTTATTTTTTTTTCTAACTATAGATCGTCATTATTAGATCACATTATTTTTAATTGGTATTGTTTTGGTTATGCTACAAATCTTTTAAGTCAAACTAGTCTTTAAACGTCAAGGGCTTGTGCTTAAACCTTCTCTTTATAGTCGTCTCTAAACCTTTATTTATTTTGTTTCGAATGTTGTTGAATCTAAACCTGGGTTCTTTAAAAGAATTTTTGGCTATTAAGTGGAGGATTCAGAAGCCCATACCAGAGCTTAGACATCATTTTCAATCACACAGAAGGTTTTTTTTTATAAATAATAAATAAATTTTTCAAGAGTTTCAATTTTTTAAGAATTTTATCTACTTTAAAGATTAAAAAAAATTTAAATAAACTTAAATTATTGATTATGTAATTATCGGTCTTCTAATTTAAAACTTTAAATAACTAAAGAACTCATTAAACCCCAAGCTTTTTCCTACAAAATTATACCTTTTTGACAAAAAAACATGGAAAAACCAAATTTTTGGAAAAATTATGGTATTAAATTTGAGTTATGAGTTTAAGATGAAAATAATAAAATTACCATCCATATTTTCAGGCTGAGCATAATTTCCATGTGGTACAAAATTAACATTACCTAAATGTAAAATACCAGCTACTAATTTAAATATATTAAATTGATCCTCATCTGAGATTTTAACAGCACGCATGGCATTTAAAACTTCATTGAAATCTTTTTGATCATCAACACCATCAACTTCAAAACAACCACTTCTACTTAAATAATTAAACCTTGACATTGACACTATACCCAGCTTTTCTATTCAATAATTATTTTTTAGTTAATTATACTTATAAAAAAAAGAATCATTCAAAATTACTATGAAAATCGTCATTTTTATAGGAACAAATCTGATAAAAAATATGAAAGTTTCTTTCATTCTTCATTTGTCCCACCACACGAGACTATAAAAAGAAAAAAAATCAATTTTTAAATATTAAAAAATATTGTTTTTTTTTGATACTTTTTCTAATAGAAAATTAGTGATTCGACCAGCTTCTGGTTCACCACTTCTAGTAAACTGAATCTCAACATATTTTCCCTAAAAAAAGAAGAAAAATTTTAAGACAAAAATTTTTAAAAACGACTAAATTATTTAAAATTTTACAAATCGGCTGGAGTTGTTATTCCGCAAAGTTTTAGCATTTCCAAAAGCTTCCAAAAGTGGATTCGATAAAAGAATAATATTTTTTATATTTTGAACTTTATGAGATTGATTTCCACCAGATACTTTTGAAATATAACTCATTATATATTTGGCCGATACTGTCTTGCCAGCGCCCGATTCACCACTTATAATAACACACTGATTTTCATTGTCAATCAACATATTTCTGTACATGAAATCAGCTATTGCATAAATATGTGGTGGATTCTCTATTTGAGTCTGACATCAATTAAAAAAAATATTCCACATATTAATTTATTTAATTTTAATAGATCTTACAGCTCCTCTATATTTTTCTATTTCTTCATCAGTAAAATAAGGAAGTTCCTTGTATGGATTTACAGCTATCAGTACTGGTCCAATATAAGTCTAAAAATATTGAAAATTTTTAGATATTTTTAAAAAAAAATTAATTAAGCAGTTACATGGTTATTACATAAATATAATTGTCCATAAGCCTCTTTTTTAAGTTATCAAAAATGGCTTGATCAGTGATTTTTGGTAAAAGTACCATGTCATCATAGCCAGTTTGTTTTACATTATTTGAAGCCCAATGATACGCCTTTTAAAAAAAAAACAAATTTAGATTTTTTTATCTTTTTTTTTAAATTAGAAGTATCTCGAATCAAATTAAAAGAAAAAAATTTTTGGCTCCTTAGAGAAAATGTCTTTATAAGACTAAAATTAGATTAAATTTTTTCATAGATAACTTAAATTCTTTAAAAGATATAAGAAATCAGGCAACCTTTCTTATGAAAGCAAGCGGAACAAGGTGACTCTAAAAGGTGAATATTAGAACTTTTTTCTCTATTATTAATGTAATAAAACTTAAAGTATGCTTCTAATTTAATATTTTTTTAGAATGGGCTTATTTTTATCTAAAATTTGAGTTTTAGGTTATTATCAGTAGTGGAGAATAACCTAAAACTCAAATTAAAAGGAAAGTTTCTACTATTGATTCAATTAAGTTTTTTTAATTTTCGATCGTTTAGAATAATTTAAGATTTTGAAAAAATGGACTTTTAGTTTTTCTAAATGAAAATAAGCTTTTAATCCTAACACTTTAATTTTTCACATTTTAAGGATAACCTATTTTAATTTTAAGGTCCAAAGTTTTATAATATCATTTGATATAGTTTAAACCTATGTAGATTCTGGTTTACCCAAGATTCTTGGGCAAAGAAAAAATGTTTATTTTTGAGAGTTTAAAGAATTTCTAAAAATTAAAATTAAAAAAAAACGTTTTTTAATTTACTTGCTTTACTAAACAAACACTTTTAATAACTTATACTAAAAATTGAAAAATTCATCTTAGATAATAATTTGAGTCTTGTTTTTTTTTGTTTTTCTTAGTGAGATAGAATATATTTGATTCGGGATTCATGGTTAGAAATTACCATTTTAATTGAGTTAACTAGACACGGTTTTCAATAAAAATAAAACAAAACATAACTCTTTATTACAAAGAAATAATGGTCACTTTGTTTTATTATTCCTAAAATGATTTTGTTGCGACAAAGAAAATTATTAAGTTCTAGCAACGGATACAACACAATAATAAAAAACGATTGACTAATTGTATGAAGAGAAAAAAAAATTTGTAAAAACTCACGAACAAATTCTTAAAATTAATTTAGCTTAAAATCTATGATTCATAGGAAATTTAAATAAAAATAAATTAAATCTAAGAAAAGGTACATTTAGCTATTCGTTAGCACAGAATTTGCAACAACAAAAAACTTAAGGGAGAATAATGTTTTATTGATAGAGAAAACTTTTTTTTTTCGAATTATTATAAAAAAATTTTCTAAAATAAAATTGTTTGTCATTAATTATAAAATTATAAAAAATACCTTCATAATTTTTTTTTTAAATTAAAGTCAGATTTTGATTATTACGATATAAATATCAACTAAAATAACCCTTTTTTTATATGATGAAATAGGAAAAATATAAATAAAAAGCACAGGGATTTAGTGAAAATAGAGAAAATAAGAAAAAAAGAATCTTAAACAAGGTGATTAATACCCTTCATTAAAAACTTTGAATTTTTGTGAAGACTTAAAAAAAATTTTCTCTTAGTAAAACCTAAGAAAAAATTTTTTTTTTGGCAATAGGTATAATGTTTGGAAAAATTTACGAATGAACAATTTCTGACTTCTCATGTTGGCATTTTAATTTTCTTTAGATTCTCAATAGTTTTAAAGATTACGCAATTATCACATTTTACCAATAATTTTTAACATGAGTCGTTTTTGTTTTTTGAGTATTTTTTTAAACTATGAAACTTTCAGAAACATAAAAAAATTAAATATGAAAATTTTATACAAAAATGACTGTTCAAAGCACCCAATTGCTGGGACTCTAGTGGATTTCGAATTTGCAAAAATATCTTTTATTATTAAAAATTAACATAAAAAAAATTTTGAAAAAAAAAAAAATTTTTGATCTCAATGGTAAGCGTGCATAAGACCGCTTTTGACGCCTATGTGGCTGCACAAGAGAAGATAATAAATGATTTGAAGACG
>NTPY01000067.1:341213-366099 GCA_002922825.1 Brachionus calyciflorus
GTTGAAGAAGAGTCGAGGAAGAGTTGAGGAAGAGTCGAGGAAGAGTTGAGTCGAGGAACAAAATGCGTACAAGTTAGTTTTAATTTGTACTGTACTTATCTTTAAATTCAGCCATAACGAAGATTTGATTTTATTTTTAAAAAAATTCAAACCTTTACCCAGCCATTCTTTAATTTAAGACTTTTTTCGTAAAAGTCTGGCTGGATTATGATTAAATTTAATTAATTTTCTTCTTTTTTTCTTTGAAATTTTTTTTGTCTTTTGGATTCTGATCCTTTTCATAGTTCGAGACTCATCGATTATTTAATAACTTGAGCCCAAGTCCTAATTACGAGTCTGCTTCGGAATCATTTCAAAGTCTTGACTCTTGATTTTTTTTTAAAAATAAAAATTTTTTTTATTAAATTGTAATAACAATTAAAGTAAGAGAAAGAGTTAATTAATTTTAAAAAGCTCTTGTAAGTATTCTCAAGTTTCTTCCAAAAAAAAAATAAATTTTTCTAACAACCTAAATTTTGATGGCTAAGTTAGTTAAAAAATTTTTGGTTCTCTTTCTAAAAAAGGGTCGATCTTTAAATAAAAAGACTAATTTCCATATTTAATCTGCTGATTTTTGAATAGTTCAATATTACATTGCTTTACAGGAAATCCTAATTTTTTGAATAGAATTTTTAATCAAAAAAGTAATTTGGGTTTTCTTATGATCCTTTTAATTGAAAATAATTAGAATATGAGACTAGTGTTTGTATTTTAAAAAAAAATTCAAATAAACTCAGAAAATAAAAAATAGAAAATTTCACAAAATTTTAAAAAATTTGTTTATTTAATAAATTTAATATTTAATAAAAATTTGTGAATGTTTAGGTACTGAGAAGTGTTATATGGTTTGCGTAAAGACCTTATATAATAAATGATTGTTAACTTTTTGATTTAAAAATAAAAAATTTTAACAAAAACAAATAAAAATCTACTTTATAAAATTTCAACAATATTAAAATTTTTTTAATAAAAAAAAAAGAGAAAAAAAATCCGAAAAAAAAATTGATTTTATTTTGTACAAACAAAAAAAAAAGATAATTTTGATTAAAAAATAAAAGGCATTTTAAAGTAAGGTAGAGTTCTCTTTTTTTTATTGCTACATAATTGAAGATAAAGACACAAGTGACACAAGATGACTACTACCAGTCGATGGTAGATGACGCTGTTGTTGAGATGCAAATATAGAAGCTGCGTCAAAAAGCTCAAATTTACTGTTAACGTTAACTATAGGCACATTCAGACATTCATTATTTAGAGACAAATCTCTAATCTTAGATTGAAAAGCCATTTTTTGAACTGCAAATAATGCATCGGATTCATTAAGCTGCCTTTTAATCATGTCATTTTTGAATACTAAAAATTTTTGTTTTATCTCATTTAAGTGACTAAGTAAAATGTCTTCTTGGGTTATTGGATCGGTTAATGAATTTGGACGTTGTGATTCTAAAGTTTGTTGATTTTTATACAATGAATAAACCTCTGCATCTTTTATCATGCTACAAAAGCTCATTGGAACCATTTGATTGAAATTATTGATTGATTGTTTATTAAAGCATCTTAATATTTCTTGTTCATATAGTATTATCAGTTTGTCCTTTATTAGTGAATATAAGTTTTTAGCTGACTAGGAAAATTTGATTTTAATTTTTTTTTAATATTTTACTTGTTCTACTTTGTGACGAAGTCGAAGCTTATACCTTTCTTTTTCCTGTTTTGTATAAAGTTCTTTTAATTCGTCTGGCATGTCATTTGGTGGCTTTAACTTGAAAGAAATATCAATTGAAAAATTTTTTTAAATAGAATAATTTTTTTTTGTTTTTAATTTTGAGTTAATTGTCTCGTTTGAAAAAATTTAACTAATATTTTTTTTTATTAGTGTTGGTTTTTGAGGATTAGGGTCGTTTGACCGACAAAATATGAAAATTAATTAGGTAAATCAATGTAATCTCAACAACAAGTAACCTTGAGTAATTTTAAAATTGCGCTGCAGAAAAAGACCCACCTCTTTAGAAAAAGATAAATTATTGTATCAAAAATAAAATAAGATTCTTAAAGAGTTTTTTTTGTGTTCGCAGATCACTTGGCCACCAAAATAGGTGGTGGTCGGCGAATAAAAAAATGTTTTCAATTAACTTAATTTGATATATTAATAAATAAATTACTCATTTATAATTTTATTTATTTAAAATTATTAAAAATAAATTAATTTTTTTCACAGATATTCGAGAAAAAACGATTAAAGTACCTTAATTGATCAGTTGATCAACTATTAAGTGGTCGAACGCTGATCATGGATCTGGTGATCAAATCTGACCTCGTAACTATTAGATGACCATAAGAATATTTAATTTAAAAATATGCCGAAAAAGTTATTAATAAAAAATTTTTGTGATACTTAAAAAATAAATTAAGTGGACATATAATATTTTTATTTCTAAAAATTTCAATTGAAACTTGCCGTAAACCCTTGCGAAATAGTAGTAAAACAGGAATTTTCGATTTGTGTACAATTTTTTGATTCGCAAATTTTTTTTTCAATTAATTTAAAAATTGAGTACAAACCGAAAATTTTTGTTATTACACGCCTTTTTTTAATCCCTTAGAACGATATCTATTTACCACACTGAAGGCATGTTATTTGATTTACCTGACTACTTAAATTAACACGAATTAAAAAAAAAATTTGAAATCTCGGTCGTCGCCTGTTGTTTAAAGAAACTAGAATTATTAAACAAAAAAAGCTTACTATTGGTATTGATTGTCGAACTTCTTTATTTTGTCTAATCAAATAATTTCTTCTGAGTAATAGAAATTCTTGTAAATTTTTAGGTAATTTATCTTTATTTGATGCCTGCATTTGAGACGTTCGTCTCTTAGTAACCTCATTACGAATTTGATAGAATTTTTTAATACAATTCGATGCCGAATTACCCATAATTAACTCGTGAATTTGTCCATTAATAACGTGCTGTTCAACTTGTTGACTTTGAACAGCATCAACATTTAAAATTACTTGACTTTCCATGCCTTGACTATTTTCATTTAATTTATTGCTTTCGATTTTATTATTCTCAGTTAAATCTTCATTTGATTCTGTATTACTCACAGTTGGAGGCGATGACGACGGCGATTTAAAAGCTTGAGATATACCATCTCCATTTTGCTGAAGTCTAGTATGAGATCTTAACTTTCTCCTTATTATATTATCTGATTCATTACCATTTATTGGTATAGATGAATCACTAGAAGGACTACCCGAACGAACTTTAACCAATGGAGATAACCTTCCAATATTATTGTTATTATTCCGTCGCGATGGTGTTGTCTTTGAACTTGGCACTGGGCTCTCAGTTCGATTAGTTTTAGCACCTGTTTTTGATCTCGTACTAATTTCGTTTTTTGGATCATCAGCCGACTTTATGTAAGGCAATCCTCCATTCGGATTAGAGCATATTATTTTTAAAGGCGGGACTTTTAATTTTTCCTGTTTTTTGGGTGTTTTAATTTCTTCATCGGTTTTTTGAGTTGAATTAGACGTCTGGAGTGATGTTGATGATATGACAGATATTTCTGTTTTAACTGAAGTGGTCGAAAAAGCCGAAACTGATGACGAAGCTGAACTAAAATCTCCTTCGGGTTCTATATTTTTACTCTCTTGCACATTATTGTTAATATTATTATTATTACTATTATTTATGTCTTCACCTTCGTCTATTCTAAGACGTTTATTATTTAAATCATAGTCATCGTCATCAGATTCATAGCTATCTTGTTCAGTAAATTGAACATCTTGTTTAGTTTCAAGATTCTTAGGTTCTTCCTCGTCAGAATAATTTTCATATTCGTCGTCGTCCTCATCGTCGTCTATTTCACCTTCCTCTCGCTCCGATTTCTTACTGTTTCTACCAATTTTTTTAGTTTCAGAACTATCGTTATTTAAGCTATTCTTGGAGGTTTCAGACGGATTTTCAGGATTCATTTTTTTTTCTGTTTCACTCTATTTTACTCAAATTCTCAAGCACTATTTAGCATTTTAACAATGTGTTAAATAACAACCAGTATTTTTTTTATACTGATGAAACTCTCTTTTTTTGTTGTTGTTTTTATTGTTTTGTTTTAAGCGAATAATTATTATATATATAAAATAATAAACAATTTTTATAAAAAAAAATTTAATAAATAAAATAAAAATGCTAATTTTTTTTTGTTTAATTCTTTCTCTAAGGCTATAAACACAAAATTATACTAGTAATATTTAGAGTACATATAGTTGTTGTTTTTTTTTGTGTTGAGTTGAAATGTTAAATTGGTTTTAAATGCATAAACGTAGAAAATAATCGGTTCCTTTTGACCAGAAGAATATTTTGTCCTACAAACAATTTATTTTTAAATCATGTTTTAGAAAATATTTTTAGAAATAGTTTCGAAAAAAAATGAATCAATCATGCAGAAAGCTTTTCTAGATTCTTACATAATTAATTTTTAATTTATAAAATTTTATCATCAAGAAAAAAAGACCTGGTTTTAATTTATGATAAGGCTGCGATAAGCCCAATTGAAATTTAAATTAAAAATGACCTGTTTTACATTGCACAATTCTTTTATCAAAAGAATCTTCCTATGTCTTTAGATAACTCCAATAAAAAAAAGATAAATTATTCTAAAAATTTCCTTACAAGAGTTAATTTTTTTCCTACTCTTTCATTTAAGCTATGAAACATATTTGTGCCTTTTTTTGTAGAAAAAATTGATCAAATTTTTTACTAAAACTTTTTTAAGAGCAAAATATATGATAATTGACCGTTGTCTCAGTCACCAGCCCCTACAATTTAAAGATTTTCTTTCAAAATACATGTACAGAGAAACCAACTTGACCGCATTTTATTCCTAGACTTTTCTTCAACTTTCCTTTCTTAGAGTTTTTCTTTTCTTTCCTCTGGAGAAAACAATGTATTTTTTCCAACGGTAGTCAAGAAAGAACTAAAAAAGAGCCAAAGGAGTCAATCGTAAAAGTTAGTTTTAATTCATACTGTAAGCTACAATGAGAAAAGAAATTTTTTAAATAAAATATCTATTAAACAAGATAAAGTCGCTACGCTCAATTTTTCTGAGCCTAGCAAAATATCGATAAATTGTTGTTCTATAGATTTTCATATACAATCGAACCTTGGTGTAACGAAAGGATCGGTTCCGAATAACACCCTTTCGTTATATCAAGAAATTATTAATTTTTTCAACTAAATTTTATTTTTTTTAAAGCCAGAACTTTTGCCAAAAAAAGAACAAAGATAATTGAATTTTTTTAATTTTGCATAAATTATAAAAACGTTTTTTAAACTTAGTCAAAAAGCTGGAAATCTACATTATGAGCCTTCGGCTCAGAATTAAGACGAGGAAGTTCGCGTAAAAATATAATCGACGAAAAAAATTATTTTTCTGTTTATTTTTATTGGGATTTTTTACGCTTAAACTCTATTAAATTACTTAGCTTTTTTACTGTAAAAAAATATAATTGTTCGAAAATGCTACGAACAGCCAAATAATAAAAATTGGCTTTGAAAATAATTAACTCGCCATCCTTACTGATAAATTTCTAACCAATTTATCTGAAAAAATATATCTAAACAAAATAAAGACTTTTTTTCACAGTCTACCTCTTCTCCTTTTTGGATTGAATTTGGTTTACTTCGTCCAAAGCCAGACAATCTTTCTTAGTATGCTTACTATCATTTTCATAATCTGAAGCATTTGGTAAATACTTTCTTTTTTTCGAATAATTGAAATACTCAGAAATAAAATATTTACTTTAGTTTGAACAGCCCTAAATAAAACGTGATGGATCGTGTAACAATTCAAATTTTTCGGTCAATATTTGTTTTAAAATCCATTTTTTGATTAGGATATTTTGAAACTAGTGCTGTGAATCAATCGATTATAACCGATAGAAATCGAAATATAAAAATTAACCAAATATTTTATACAAAATATTAAGTGAAGAGTTAGATTCTTATTTAATCAGAGAATTTCAATTTTTTATTAGATTGAACTTTTTACATTTCACAGTATAGTTAGTTCGAAATAATGAAAAGAATCGAATTATATTGGAACTATAATTTTAAAAAAGTTTAATATTCGCTACATCTTATCCTATCTAGATTTGAAGAAAATTCCGAACATAAAAATATTATTTAAAAACATACTGAATTTTCTTTAATTTTAAATTTGCTTAATTGAATATTAGAAACTAAATTTTAAAAAAATTTGTTTCTATGCATCGAATTTTAAAAGCTAATAATTTGAAAATTCATAGAGAAATAAAATTTTAGCAAAAAAATATTTGAAAACAAATTTAGAATTTGTAAAACCCGAACCAAAAATGGAAACACAAGTAAATTTTATCAATCGTTCAATTTTATTATTTCATATTTGAACAATTTATTTTTGATAAGATTAAAAACGACAATCAAATCGTATCGAAAATAATAGAATACGTAAGCTTTTCGAATATTTTCAAAACATATAGGTTTTAAATAATTTTTATGTTAGGCAATAGAGGAAGTTGTAGGGGACAAACAATACGAACATGTATTAGTAAATGATTGGGTTTCAAAAATAGTTGAAAAATGTCTAAATAGACTAAAAGAGTTTTATCCTAGTTTCAAACATATTGGTAAATTTGAAACTAATTTTAACAAATAAAAACTATAATTCATAGATTTTGAAAATTTAAGTTACTTGTGTTATTATGAACAAAAATGGATCTGGTCTACACTCTTCCAGTTCAGTCTTTTGGGATAATACTACAGATGGTAAATAAAAAAAAAAATTTGATTAAAAATAAAAAAAATTTTTTCTTATCTTTTTTTTTCGAAAAAAATTAGATTGCTGTACAACTCGTTGGGAAAACAAAACCATGAATGTAATAGTATCAAATTTTGCACTATCACTTTAAATTTATATTTAAATCAAAAATTAAATAAAAGAAATAAAATACTATTTAAAGCTTATTATTTCTTCATTTTTTTTTAATTAAGGAGCCTAGATGATTGTAAGTTAAGGAAAAAATGTCTTATTTGAAAATTAAAGATATGTAAATAAGAACATATGCTCTTGAGCTCAATAATTTCTACTTTTCGAATTATGATTTTTGAAAAAATTGAAAAATTTAAATGAAGTTTTACATTTTTTTAATTTCCGAAAGCTTAGACTAAAATATAAAATGCTATTATTTAAATTTTTAAATAATGATTAAAAAATTAATTTCTGAATATTAAATTATTCTCTAGCTTTAAAAATATTGCATCATATAGATCTAGATTTTAAAGATTAATGTATATTCATTCATGAAAGTTCATGAACCTTCCCAGCGAACTCGAATTCCCCACACTTCCCAACGCTTCCTGCGAATTCGCCAATATTAAAACTCATAAATTTTAGAAATTAAATAATTTTTTTTTCAAAATTTAATTTTTTAAAGACTGTTTTTTTTTTACTGATATTAAATCTTTTTGAAATAGATAAAGCGAGAGATCTTTCAGAATACTAGAATAAAAGAAATGAGAATTCTACTTTGTATCTATAATTAACGATCTAATTCCAAGGAAATATACCTTTTTTAGAAAAAAATGTTCTGTGATTTCGTTAAGTATATCCTGTACAGTTATTTTACATTTTTTCAAGAAGGATACCAAGCTCTATTAAGAACAATATTAATAAAAAAGAATATTCAAGTAGATAGTATAGAATTTTTCAATAAATAATCTTATGCAGGTTGACAAAGTGGATTATTTTCATAAAAAAAAATTCTATTCCAATTATTCTTAGAAAAAATTTCGATAGTGACACTATGTCCCTCGCGCTACTGTAAAAACAAACTTATCTATGATTTTGTCAGTCCTTACCAAGAATCAAGACGATCTATGCGAATTTTTAACTAATCGCATCGCAAAAAAATTTAAATTGAGAAAAAAGTTGTCTAGAAAAATAATTTAATTAAAATAAAGTAAAAAATAGCGTGATTCTTTAAATATGGTTTAATAAAGTCAAAAAAATATATTTTTTGTCATTTCAGCTTAATTTAGTGACTAGTTTTTATAAATTATTAAAAATTTTGAAAACTTTACTAAATTTTTTATGAAAAGTAGATTTCTGATATAAGTTGACAGAACATCATTAATTTAAGAACATCTTAAGGCATTTTAAAAAGACGAATGCTTAAAAGGTTTTTAAGGCGATGTTTATTGCTTAAGAAAAAAAATGCTTATACTCTTAAACAAATAATCAAGACTTGCTCTTGAGCTGTTTAAGAAATTTCCAATGGGACTTTTAAGACCGTCTAATTATACGTTTGAAAACACGTCAACTTATTTAAAAAATTTACTGTAAAAAAATTTTTTTTCAAAACTAATAGGGCGCTAAAATCGAAATTTTAGCTTAAAGCCAGCCTTAAAATTATTTACGAAAAAAAAATTCAATAAAAAATGCTTAATATTTAAAATTTTGATTTTCTTAAGTGTGTACGCGAAACATTTTATGCAATGCTACGATCTAACAATAGAACCTTTCTTATGAAAAAATTAATTGCCGAACTACTGAACTTATTATTTGCTAAAATATTAATATTTTTCTAATATGATACGTTTACGATTATGATAAAATTAGTTTATAAATTTCGCTGCGATGACGACTATGACATTTTCTGTAGAGAAGAGTACATTAAAATAAAATGTATTAATTTTATTTAACGTGCATTTTCTCACATGCTTCTTGCAATTATATAATAGAAAAAATTTAAATTATTTGCAGATGGTTTTTACAATCAAAATAAAATTAGAAAGGATACTGAATCTAATTTGAGTTGTAACACCTTTATTTAACTAAAAATGTTAAAAAAATTAGATTTTTAAAAAAATCACCTACTCAATTTTAATTGTCTGTAGTATGCATGTAAGAGCTCTTATTACAGACATTTTGCATGTTAGCTAATTATGATTAAGTTATTGTGATTTGTTAGCTACTGGAAATTTCTATGATTAGGTTTTTCCCATTGCACAAGCGTTTTATTACTCTTTCCCATAATCCAAGAACCCTTCGCTAAAAATGTATCGATTCGTTAACGGGAATAATTCACTAACATGCTTCAACATGCAAATTGCATATTCATTTCTCTGTGACATGCAGTTATCGAAAAATTGACTGGGTAATTTCAGTTTCTTTTTTATACAATACTGGTCATTCACAACGACCATAAATGAACGTTCACGAACGTTCCTGAACGTTCATGAAAATTCTTAATAGAAAAATTTCAAAATTTTAAAATTTTAATTATTAGAATTTTTTACAAGAAAAATATTTTAACTAATCTGATCATATAACTTTGGAATTTTAAGATGCAATAATACAGTAAGCGCTTGCGCATTACTCCTGGAATAAACCAAAATATTCAGGTTTATTCCACAGGAAAACTTCACATCGAAACCATGTTAAAAATTTTTTTTAATTTTTTATGAAAATACCAAAAATTTTTATATAGAATTTTTAATTTTTTTTGATAAAAACTGGAAAAAATTTGAAAAATTTTATTTTGATTAATTCCATATAAAATAAATTAAATTGAGTTTTATTCCGGATCTAGAAAGGGAAAAATTTTTTTTTTGACCAAACTTATGGATATAATACTTTCAGTTAAATTCATTTTACTCGGTTTACGCAGTTAAACAGAGTATTAATCTTGTCTCGAAAAATTAAAAATCCAAAAAATAAAAAGACAATTTTTTTGTCATGTTTATTTTTTTTAACATATATTCAATATCATAGCCCTTAAAATATTGCAAAATGAAATATCCAATAGAAAAAAAGGTTAAAAGTTTAATGACATTGAACTTAAATATATTTCTAATTTTTTCAGAAATTAGTATAAATTAGATTAATATTTTTATAAAATTTTATCATTATCTGAATTTAGATAAATGATAAGATCTTTTGAGCTAATTTATTTTGGCTCCCTAATTTTTAATTAGGTGATTGATTATAAATCGATCAAAGATAAATGATATAGCTGGGACAACCTCAGGAAAATGTTTAGTTTTCAAGGTTGATATTAAAGCATATTGTTTTATCTTTTGAGCTAAATTTTTTGGCTCCCTAATTTTTAATTAGGTGATTGATTTTAAATCGATCAAAGATTAATTATAGCTGAGACAATTTCAGAAAATTTTTTCTGTTTTTTTTAAGCACAATGAGGGTCTAGCCTCAAATCTATGAAGCCGAAACTTTCTGTTAAAAACAATAAAAAAAAATTTAATTAAAAATTATTGAGTCATTGAGAGAATTAGGAAATTTTTTGTTTTAAAGAATATGGTATAGGCCTGTAATTAGAAAAATACTTTTATTTCCTAAATTTAATATTAAAAAAACAAACCTTTTAACTCAAAATATTTTTTACTGCGTAAAACGAGTATATGGTTTTTTGCAAAAAAACTTCTTGTTTTTTCATATAGTTGAAAAAAAATTTTAAATATTGCAAAATCATCAAAAAAAGGGTTTTACAGGCTTATTTTTGCTATCAATTTTAAATTTGAGTTCTAATGGTAATCGGAATGATGCTTTTTTTTATGATATTGCAATATTTAAAAATTTTTCTCTTTCTAGATTTTTATTAATTTTATATGGAATTAATCAAAATAAAATTTTTTTTAAAAACTTTTCAAATTTTTTCCAGTTTTTATAAAAAAAAATTAAAATTCTATAATTAGTCCAGGAAGATAACTCAAAATTGAGTTTTAATCCCGGATAAAATCAAAAATTTTTGGTATTTTCATAAAAAATTAAAAAAAATTTTTAACATGGTTTCGATGTGAAGTTTTCCTGTGGAATAAACCTGAATATTTTGGTTTATTCCAGGAGTAATGCGCAAGCGCTTACTGTATTATTGCATCTTAAAATTCCAAAGTTATATGATCAGATTAGTTAAAATATTTTTCTTGTAAAAAATTCTAATAATTAAAATTTTAAAATTTTGAAATTTTTCTATTAAGAATTTTCATGAACGTTCAGGAACGCTCACGAACGTTCCTGAACGTTCATGAAAACCAAGAACGTTCACGAAAGCTCATGAACGTTCATTTTTGGTCGTTGTGAATGACCAGTATTGTAATTCAAAAGTCTAATAACAATTATAAATTGCAATTTATATATGCTGAGTGAAAAAATTTTAATATGCATTTTTTGTTAATCAATTCAATCGCTTTAAAGTTAGGTCCATGCAAATTCCAGAGAGAATTAAGACTTTCGATTTTTAATTAAATGTCTCCAGGCCAATCAATTGATCTAAAGTAAAATAACTTTACAAATACAAAAGTTAAGTATGAAGTTTTCCTTTTAATTAGATCTTTATTTCAATATAAAGCATAATAATAAATAGATAAAAATTTCAAAAATTCAAAATAACTTAGCGCCTCTCTCAAAACAAAAAAATACACGATTCTTAATTTTTTATTTTTTAAATAGAATTTTAAAATTGATGAATAGGAATTAAAATTTTCGATCTCTTTTTTTTAAATAACAAAAATAATGAAAATTTGAAAGAAAAAATCCTTTAAAATTTGAATAAATTTATATTTATATAAATCTAATAATTAAAAATAGTTTAATGGTAATTTTTAATATAAAGATAATAAAAAATTAAAAAAAAAAAAAGAAAAAATTTAATAAAAATAATCATTTTCGTTTCTAGGTGTATATAAAGGTCCGTTTATTTTTTATTTTAAATCTTAAATAGATAAACCAAACACACTAACAATGCAATACATAGTTTTATTCTCCCATCGTACAGTACAACTTCCTGAAAAAAAATTATAAATTCGATATTTTTTTTTGAATTTTTTTTATAAAATTTTTATGTTACTAACCGTCTGTTGTGTTGTCCCAAAAGCATGAACTAGCCGTGTGTAAACCAGCACCATTTTTTTGCATAATTACACAAGTTACTTAAATTTATTAAAACCGTTTAATATTAATTTGCATCAAAAATATGTAAATTTTTTTGAATATTAATTACCGATATATTTAAAAGGTTTTCCGAGTTTGGTTAATTGGTTAAGACAAGATTCTACTACACTTGAAGTCCATGAGTTTACTTTATTTTGTTGATAGGCATTTCCTCCGATTGAGCCTTCAATAGCTTCTTTAATTATGTTACTAACTTCATCGACAACGAATGCGGTCTAAAATCAAGAAAAATTCAGCAACACTAAAAATTAATTAATTTTTGAAGACCCAAAAGTTACCTCTTCAGCAGTGTCCTCCATTTTTTAAAAAAAAATCTAAAGAAAATTTTTATTAAATTTTCAATTATTTTCCTGATTACTAGAAAACGAAAAAAAAAGTTTTTTTTTTATGTTTATTTCTAAGTTTTTTTTTTAGTTGTTGCTGGTTTCAACACACAACAAAAAAAAAACAAAATTAAAATCGTTCTTTATTTCAAAAAAAAATTTTTTTTTTCGAATACATATATATCACTTTTTTTTTGAAATATATAAAAAAATATATTTATAAAAAAAAAGAGATTTTCTATATATACTTAGGGTTTTCATTTCTTATAAATTTTAATAGCATAAACATAATAAATATGATGATGATGATGATTCGTATTTTATTTCATAAACCTAATTATATACATTCCAATAGAAAATTGGCTATATATCCTTTAGTTTCCTTGGCAACTATTTTCACTCAATCATGAACTCAAAACTTAAGAAAGAGTTAAATTAAAGAAGGACACATTCGAATTTTTAAGTTTCAACTTTACAAAAAAAACTATAAATTCAAAATTTGTTTTTTATTCTTTTTTCATAATTAATTTTATAAATTTTAAAGTCTTTATTTTTAATGTTGCCTTTTGAAAAATTGTTATATAACATAGTCAAATTTGAACGTAAAGAAACAAAAATAATGTTGTTGTTTTTTTTATAATGTATAATTTAATATAAATAGTGTTAGATTCTGTTGTTGTAGTTATTAAGGCTCCATTAGGAATAATAATGTAAAAATTAATTCATTTTTAAATAATAATAATTTTTTCTTTTAATCTAGAAAAATCAATAAATTTGAAATGGGATTTTGCTTTGGGGCCCTAAAATCACTTTTATCTTTCACCTTCATTAAATTAAATTCTTATTATTATAAGAAATTATGAAATTATTTTAACAACAAAAAAATATATAAATATAAATTGCTCAAGGCTCTTGATAACAATTAAAGTAAAACAATCTTTGAATACAGATAAATAAATAAACAAAAATTCTGATTATAAGATATTTGTGAGTATTAGCTTTTAATTTCAAGGGTTTCTGGAATTAAGAGATATTCAATAAAATATACTCAACTCAAATAATTTGGAGAAGAAAATAAAAACTTTGATAATAAAAAATATGCTTGAAATTATAGATATCCTTGAAGACGATTATTAAAAAAGAAAGAGATTAATTGTATGTCTTTATTTTTATGTCTAGATCATTTTGAAAATATTTTGATTAGACTTTTTTTGAATGTCAAGTAAAAAGTGATGAATTCTTTAGAAAATAAAATAAATGTCAAATTTTCTGGCTAAAGTTAAACATAAAGGATCATTATATAAATTAATCGTTGATTTCGGATTTGCAATTAAAAGAAAATTTTAGTTAAAAATTCACTTTGACCTCCTTTTTTAAGTTTTTTTGAAAAATATTTTTTAGCTGTTTATCTACACTTATTTGAAATAAAATAAAACTTAGCTCTTAATCTAGAGTAAGACGCATCTAAAGTTGGGGTAGTTAATTGAAGTTTTTAAACTTTAAATTTTTTCAATTTTTTTCAACATTAAAGTAAAATCTAAAACTTTGACTTCCAAATCAATTGTTTGAACTATTTAGAAATCGACTTGAATTTTTATTTTGCTCTGAAAAAAGTCATCTGTAAAGTTTTAAAAAATTTACTTTTGATGGTCCCAATTACTGCTGCCACTATTTCCTCTCTTATTTTAAGATCAATTATAAAGAATTTCAGCGTAAAATATAACATTTAAGAAGTTTAAAAATGAGAAAAATTAATTAAACTTTGAAATATTTATGTGTCTTCACAGAAAATAAAATTCAAGTAGAAATATTTGGTTAGAGGAAACCTTGAAAATACCAAAATTACATTTGAAATTTCTTCAGAAACTTCGAGGTTTAAAGGTCTATTTAAATTAACAACTCTATCTAAAGTATAGAAAAAAAATTCAAGAGTGCCGTAAAATTAATATATTTTTCAAAAAGAATTCATGAAATTTTTAATCATCTATAAATTTGTTCGTTGAAAAACAAACCGTAAATTTTTAATGCAAAATTTAGAAGAGCTAAAATTAATTAATAAAATTCTTGCGGCTTTCAGTAAACTATACATGAGTTAGTAATAGTTTTAAGAAATTTTGGACTAGATAAAAATCCACCATCAGAATTCTGAGTGATAATACAATAAATAATTACAAGTTACTTATAATTTTTATAGCACACTGTAAATTTTTAATGCGTAATGAGGATTTCCTCCATTTATGCGTAAAAATTCGAACATAAATGCGTAAAAAATGTAAAATTAACCAATCATAATTGGAAATTTTATGGAGGAAATCCAAAAATACGTATTTTAGCTCATTTTCACTGTTTTTTACACATTTATGCGTAAAATATTTCGCATTAAAAATTTACAGTGCATTATTTAGATCTAACATTAAATAGCTCTCAGTATGCCTAAATACATAAATAAGCTAAGTAAACAATATGAACCATTAAAATAGAGATTATTCTATCTTAGAAACAATAAAATGTCTGACCAACAGAAATGCAAACTCTGAACTTTAGATGTTCTGATGATCAACATTAACATCACGCAGACAGTCGCTTCTCTATTTTAGAAAAAAATAATTAAAAAAATGAAACACACAATTTGTGTGATTTTTAATTAAAATAAAAAATGGTGGTAAATATCCCAATAGATCCTTTTTTTAACTTTTAATCGAAGTTATGATCACAGATTTTTCATTTTAAATATTACATGCTGGTAAATGATGAAATTGTGACAAAAAATTTTAAAAAATTTTAATCAAAAAGTTTTGTGTGTTTGTCGAACACATTTTTGAGTTTATTCAATAGTAAACTTATTTACGAGTCCCGAAAGACTGCAGCTAATGAGATGGATAGTTTGCCTAGTCTATCGATAACCGATGCCTAGTGATCACACATTATACAATAATTCTTAAAAAAAAGTTAAAACAGACAATTAATTTGATCTTAAGGTACTATTTGAAATCTAAGTTTTATTTAACTCAAAGCAAAGGTATCCAGAAAAACTTCCAGCTTAGTTTCTGATAATTATTTGATTGCTCTGATAGAAAATTTTTTTTTGTTGATTTATTACATTTTTCTAATTTACTTTTTAATCCTAGGTTCCGCCTCAGGCATCTCTGCTCTTGGTAGAAAGTTTCTAAAGATTAAAAACTCCATAATAAATAAGAAGCTGTCATTATTAAAATTTCATATAAGTTGAAAATTCAGAAAATGATCTAAACTTTAATATTCCAAAAAATTAATCAAGTCATTAACGAAATTAAAAATGGCCTATTTTATAATTACTCAATTTTTTTATAACCTTAAAGATTTATAGAACGTCATAAAATAAATTTATTTCGACGGCATTTTAACTTGAACATCCTTATTTTACAAAGAAAAATGAATTTTTTTGATTTAGCTATAAAATCACGAATTACGCTATACAGTCTTCAAACTTTTTTATGAATATCTTTAAATGATCTGTTTGAAGATTAATTTCCTTAAAATAAATATAAAGGAAATTTGTTATCATTCACAATGCCTCAAATTCCAATCTTATCTTTTAATATGTAAAGAATTTAAATTTTCTTAAAAGCAATTATTTAAAAAAAATAATTATAAGATCAATGTTTCTTGCGGATACCTAACTTAGAGCTATAATAAGAAAAATAAATTTCATAAAATTTAAAAAAAAAAAGGTTGATCAAATAAGACAAGATAAACAAACAATTTCCCATAAAACTAAAAACGCTGAAAAACAGAGTTTTTATTACAGAGTTATTATGTTTTTATTAAGGGTTCTGTTTAAAACAAAAAGGAAGGTTTTTATTCTTATTCTTTATGATTGAGACTTCACCATAACAAAAGCTTTAATTCAATTTAGATTTAGAACATTTTTTTCTTTTAAATTCGACTCAATTCTAAAAAATTTTCTTTTGGAGAACTGTATTACTTACCTATAAAGCTCTTTAAAAATATTTTTAGACTATGTTTTTACAAATTTTAAAATTCTCCAAAGTTTAATATATTTAAACTAAAGAAACCACTTGATTTCTCTGACTTAATTAAATTCTGTATGTAACACGCAAGAAATACTGACTGAAGAAGAAGTAATAAAAAAAATAGTGAAAAATTTTCAAAAAATTCTACTAAAATTAAAATGGTAACATTTTCAGGACAAAATATTTACTAGTAAAACTAGCGACAAATGAGCTATTTAAATTAAAATTAATATTTTTTAAAAGCGTTTGCATAATTCAACTAATTAAATAGTCGATTCGCCCTAAATTCCAATGAATAAATGCTTTTTTTGTAAATTAAAACTGGCAAAATTGTATAAACAACAACAAATAAACTATTTACGACCTAATTTTTTCATTTAAAATATAAAAATATAACCCACAGGTCATTAGTTTTAATTAATTAAATAAATCAATAAACTAATTTCATTCCATTTATAGAATATAAAAAAAAACAGCTTCAAATCGATTTGGAATAAGTTTTTTTTAAATTCATAATGTTCAAAAGATAGTTTAAACTTTAATTAGTAATTTCAGAGAACAAAAATAATTTGAGAAATAAACGGCTTTGTATCTTAAATTAAAATAACTACCTAAAACACATAAAACCTTGTTAATTTTTTAAGAAAAGTTTCTTTTGTTAGCTTTTGAAATGTTTATCATGTCTTTTTAGTTCTAAACTAAAAAAAAAATAAAAAATTTCAGCAAGAAAATTGCAATCAAAGTATCAAGCTAGGTAATTTATTATTCTCTATTTATTGTCTAAGCGATTCCAATTTTCTTTATTTTAGAATTATTAAAAGAAGAATAGTTTGTTGAGCTAACATAAAATATAATACTTCACAAGAAAAAAAAAATATTACGTTGATTTAACAAAATTTAAATTATGTAATTTTTTTTGAAAAATAGAAAATATTATTCTTGAGTTTTTAAGAGAAAACTTAAAATTAGATATTTTCGAAAAAAAGAAAAGAAAAAAAGGGCCCCCTCTGATTATTTATTTACTCTAAGATTTGACTCTTACCTAAAATTGCACCTTATTTCTTCAGAGAAATATAATGATTTATAAAAATAATGAGAATTGTTTGAGATTATACTTAGTTTTTATTTTATATAGATGCTTTTATTTTTTTCAAAATTTTATAAAATATTTTCGTTTTATTTGAACTTGTTACATTTATTTAATTTTTTGAAATCTAATATGTCTTGCTTATATTTGAATATTTTTAAGGCTAATTGTGGATTACAAATGAAATTAATATTCATTTTATATAAACAAAAATAAATATAAATTTATCATAAAAATGCTTTTTAGACGTCTTGAATGATCTAATTTGAAATAAACTTTAAATTTTTTTCACTTTTTAAATTAATTGAATTTAAAATAACGTCAAAGATATGAAAATTTCCAGTAATTTAGGTATTTTAATCACAAACATCCGTTGTTCCTGATCCATACTTTAAAATGTTATGAGACTATAAAAAATTTCTATGAAAAACAATTTCATACAAAATTATTCTTAAAAAACCTTTGAAAAATAACTTTCTTGAATTTTGAGTTTTCAACCACATTGTCACTATAAATCAAGGCGCGTAAGAATTTCCTATGTTCAGAAATTTAATGCTAATAAACAAAATTTGAGTAAAATTAAAAGACTGTGATTGAGGTATCGTCAATCACATTCTACCGTCGGATTGAGTTAGGTTTGAGACGTTTTGCCAAAAATATGAAAGGGTAGGGTAGACCCCCTACTTTTAGCTTAAAAGTTTTAGTCATTTCGTCGACGTAAGCAACCCTGATAAATTTGGATCAGGTAAAATCTTTTATAAATAAGTATAAAAATACCCAAGCGAACTTTGAAAACTCACAGGTCACAGAACCCCCTCAAACTCAAAAATCCCGTAGTAACAAAAGCAAAAACATTCCTAAAAATTGTGTTTTTTTGAAATTTCTATCAAAAATTCAAAAAAATATATCAATAATTTTTCTTTTGAACTTCGGGAAATTTTTATAAATCAAACTCGAACGAGCCCTAAAATAAATGTTAAAAGATCGTATATGGGTGAAAAGTACCTAACAATAGGAGGTATACCGTACTCTTTCATATTTAAAAAGCCTCAAACCTCTCTCAAGCATTCTCAAACCGACCATACTAAACACTGGAAAAGATTTCAAAATGGTCAAAAATAAGTAAGGGATCCCGCTACTTTTTGTACATGTTGGAAAACTATTTAAATAGACTAAAATAATCATGAATTTTTAATATCCTTTTTCCAAATTGAAATCAACTTGAACAACTTTGACCCGCTTGGCGATAGATGAAAATTAGTTATCAAATACAAATTCAAAAAAACGGATCTAGTTGTTGTTATCAAGACATCGAATCAAGAAAACTCGAAAAATTTAGCCAAATAAAAAAAACAAAATCAGCAGTTACAAATTTAATCAATCAACTATTGATGTACTAAAAATGACAAGCAAGATAGCTTACTAAAACTATACTTTTTAAATTATAAAATTTTCAGCAACTTCATATCAAAAAAGCTTATGATTCTTGTATTTAATTTCTAAATTCACTGTAAATATTTTAGGTGGAAATTTTTTCACATATATGCGATTTACAAAGTTAACCACATAAATGTGTAAAATTAAATGAGAAAAAATTATCTCATAAATTAGCCTTCAAAATTCATCTATTACGGTACATTTTTGAAATAAAATATTATTTTAAATCGTCTTAAGCAGCTCATGAGCAAATTTTCAGCTAAAAAATAATGTCTTAAAATGTTTTTAAGAGTATCAACATTTTTTGCCTAAACAATAAGCATCGTCTTAAACATCTCTTAAGCATTGCTCTTTGACTGTTTAAAATATCTTAAAATGCTCT
The DNA here is from genome assembly GCA_002922825.1 of Brachionus calyciflorus. Lineage (NCBI taxonomy): Eukaryota > Metazoa > Rotifera > Eurotatoria > Ploima > Brachionidae > Brachionus > Brachionus calyciflorus. The sequence goes on from NTPY01000067.1 coordinate 360,504, forward strand.
TAAACAGACTGTCAACTTATCTTAGAAATTTACTGTAGATCTGAAAACATGGAGATTAAGAAGTGATCTGATATAAATTTGCAAACTGGTAAATGAAATGTAAATCATTTACAAGTTGTAAAATTTGGAAGTGATTTTAATTTTAGGCTTGATACTGCTTCAAGTTGTTCTTAAAACTTAAACCCTTTCACAAAGAGAATGCCAAAAATTATTTTGAAAGATTTTTCTCAAATTTTAAATAATCAAACAAGATTTTAATTTCAAAAATTTTTTTAAACATCAATTATTCTAAAAATTTTATGGTGAAATTTAAAAGTCAACCTATTTTTTTGAAAGAACTATTCATTTACAAGAGTAGTCAAATCAAAATGAAACGAAATTAATGTTCTGATTTCTTATCTATTTGTATATGAATGATTTTCAATTTTTAGAAAATGCTTAAAATAAATTAAATCACGAGACCTTTTTTATGAAAAGAAAATTTCGTATTTCATATGATTTTTTTTTATTATAAAGTTTTATTTTTATTAATAAGTTCTTTTGGCGTAAAAGAACAGATAAATCTCTAGAAAAAAATACGCTCACATTTATTTCGATCACATGTAAATATCACCTTAACTAGCCTAATTCGACAGGCACATGCAACAAATTTTTAAAATTTAATTTTTAAACAACATTAAATAGATTTAGAAAAAATATGTTTTAAATTAATTTAAATTTTTTGAAATTTTTTTTGTTATAAAATAAAAATGGATCAACTTAGCCTTCCTAAAAAATTATCTTATGGTGTTGGCCATGTTCTCAATGACCTTACGGCATCTATGTGGTTTAGTTACTTGCTAATTTATTTACACAGAGTTGTAAATTTTAGCAATTCGTTATCTGGTTACATGATGTTATTAGGTTAGTTTAATTAAAATTAAATCAAAAAGGTAATAGTCTATTCTAAAAAAAATTTTAGGACAAGTTGCAGATGCTATTTCGACAGCGTTTGTTGGATTCGAATCGGATCGAACTGAATCAGGATTTTGGTAACAATTATTTTTATATTAAATTTATATGGAATAGGGATCGGTTTGTTATCTCCTAAATTTGCAAAAAAAAATTTTTGAACTTATCAAAGATCTTTTTATTTTCACAATTTTTGAATTTAATTGTATTCCTATGCCATATAAAAGTTACATTCTAAAATGCTTTTAATTAAAGTAACTATGGACGAAGAAAGACGTGGCATTTAGTGGGTAAATTAGTAATTTCCAATAAAAAATGTCACAAATAAAATTAAATATTTTTATCTTGTAAAGGTGTTATTAGCGTCTTAATGAGCTTTCCATTTATGTTCAATTTATGCATAGGCTGTGAAAATGCACCAGAATGGGCAAGATTTTATTATTATGCGCCATTTGTATTCATATTTCAATTCGGATGGGCAGCAACTCAAATTTCACATTTATCATTAATACCACAATTGTCTCACTGTGAAAATGAGAGAGTGTCATTAAATGCAATAAGGTATTTTAACTATCAATTTTTAAGATAAAAAAAACATTTTTTCATTTAAATATTTTTAAACAGATATGCCTTTACAGTTGCATCGAATTTATTCACTTATGGCGCAGCTTTTTTACTTCTTAAATTAAATAATGACGCATCATCGGATGATACAAATTTAAGCCGAGACGATGCGCCAAAATTTATGTATCTTAGCATAATAGTTTGCGTGGTCGGTCTCATTTTTCAAATAATCTTTCATGTTGGCACAAACGAAGAAAATTTGCTAAGTGAGGAGGAAATAAGAGAAAAAAGTACTTCTTTTTCAAACCGTGCAAAACTCGACTGGGCTGGCTACTTAAAAAGCTACCGTTTTTATTTAGTAAATTTTCTTTACAATTACCGTAAACTCTTGCATATAACTCTAATTGAAACATATTGGATTTCCCAATCACTTTCCATTAGAGTTATATGCAAGAGTTTACGGTAAATGATCAATTTTTTTATTTAAATTTGCAATTATTAACAAGGTTGCTGCATTATACATGTGTACTAGGTTAATTGTCAATATGACTCAAGTCTATTATCCAATGTTTTTAACAGATACTCTTCAATTAGATAAAGTAAAATTCAAACAAAGAACAACATTAAATTTTAAAATATTATTTAACACTTTAATTTTAGTCATCAATTGCTCTTATTCCATTTATATGTTTTCTTAGCGGATTCTTGGCAACTTTTCCTTTAAGAAGATTGAACAAACACTTTGGAGATTATGTAAGTTTTTTTAAAATAAATTTTTGTTTTCGCTAAAGCTAGTTTTAAAGCTGATTCAAATGTAAATTTAGGGGTGCACATTTACTTTGGTTTATTAGTAAATGGTAAATTTAACTTTACCAAATTTTCTTTTTTAGGTAAATTAAGTAAAGTATAAAAATTTACTTTTTAAAAGTAAATTGGAAGAATAACTGCAAATATTTGGTTTTTCAAGTACATTTATAATTCAAAAGTAATTTTACAGTTCAATCCGAAACAAAGTTAACGACCTGTTTAAACACTGTTTATACAGAATATACACAAAATAAAAACCGAAACAGATAAAGAAACATTTTTAAATGGTTTTGTGTCGATTTTGTTTCTGTTCTGTGTTGGTTTTGTGTATGCTCTGTTTAAACATTTTTTATGTTTTCGTTAACTTCGGATTCTACTGTAGTTAAAGCTACTTATACTCGTCTTACTTCAAGCAATTCTAACTTTTAAATTCAAATTTACTTTAAAAAAGTAAAATTTTCTATTTACTTGTAAAAAAGAAAATTAGTAAAGAAGTTAGTTTACTTTACTTAGTAAAGTAAATGAAAGTAAGGTATGCATACCTATTCTTTATGTAAATTATATTCATAACAGTCTGATTTTTTTAATCGACAAAAAATACAATCTAAGCAACGATAAAACGTGAGCGCTGTTATCACTGTTGTTAATTTGTACAAAAATTTAAAGTTCTGATTTTGCAATAAACAAGTGTTTTTGTATGCTTGTTACGTTAATTTAAGTTATTTTTTTTATAAAAAACTTACATTATAGTCTGTTAAAAAAGCCTAAACGCAATAGTTAATTTTTCCTGGTTTAAAAAAATCTCAATGAAATATTCTAAATGTTTTAACTGTTCTTAAGATTGTGTGTTTATTTGGTCTGGTAATTATACTTTTTAGCAGTGGTCTTTTTTGGTATGATGACATAATTTATGGTAAAAAAGTCACATCGATAGTAACGTCAATTTTACTCGGTTCAGGCAGCACTATAATTTTATGTACATCACTTACTTTAACCACTGATTTGATAGGCTCAAATACTGGTAGTGGTGCCTTTGTCTTTGGTGCCATGTCATTTACTGATAAATTATCAAATGGATTAGCTGTTGCTGTACTCCAACAATTTAGTCCTTGTCAACAGTAAAATATTGTTTACATTATCTTCAATCTTGAATTTTTTATTTTAAATTTAAATTAAGAGAGTCAATATCTTGTGATTGTCGTCATTATTATCACACAATAATGAGTGCTTTACCTTCAGTATGTGCATTATTGGCTTTTATTTCACTAGTCCTGTTATATATTAACCGTCCAAGATCAACCGAATGTAAATTTAATTTTTCTAAATTTAATTTTTATTCAAATTATAAACAAATATTATTAATTTTATTTAGCTAATTCATTGTTGGTAAATCAAGGAGAAACTGAAAATCAAAATTACGGTACTATTGAATCATGATACAATTAAATTGCTCTTTTACAATTTTTACCAAAATTTGTTTTACCCATTTATTTAATTATTTATTTTTTATTATATTTATTTTTCCATAAAGTATCTCAATTTTTACAATTAAAGATTTACCAATCATTATTTTTTTGTATTCTCAAATAATTGTGGAAAATTTCGAATAATTTTTAGAGGAAGGGATAAGATAAGATACTAGTATAGAAAACTAATGCGATTAAAATTAAAATTACAAAGTTTTTCCAGAGCTATCGGTTGAGTCAATAGAATTTTAATTAGAAAGGTAATAAACTTAAGAGATTTCGAATTAAAGGTAATAATCTCTTTATAGACAAACTTTCTATAAAGAGATTCAGTCTTATGATAAAAAAAATAATTTTGTTTAGTTCAAGATGTTTTTTGCCTTTGAGTTAATATTTTGAAATTTTCTCGTCTAACTATAGTACAAATCTGAAATAAGCCGATGAAAACAACAAAAATTACAGTTTATGAACATAACAAAAAATTTTAAATTTAAAATATTTACATGTAAAACTACCAAAAAATAATTAGAATTTATAAATCCTTAACGACACCTTTGTGTTTAGAGTAAAAGACCAAGCTTAAACAAAAAAATTGAAAAAGAAAAATTGTTAGTGTTAAAACATTTAGTAAAATAAATATCTATCTTAAAACTGAGCAAAGAGGGAATAAGAAAGCAAATTGTTTTGATTTAAGAATATAAAGTTTCATCAAAACAAAGATTTCATATCAAGAAATTTTTTACAAAGTAGCATTAAAAGAAGAATTTTCTTTTCAGAGTTAGTTTTGATTATATGAAAATCAATAAAAATAAAAAAAAATTAGTTATTTTTTTATTAGAATCACGTAGGAAACGCTTAATTACAATTCATAAATGTTTGAACTTACCATCACTATTAAGTATGTAAATAAATAATTTCAACACCCAAAGCTCTATTATTCATTTGAAAACAAAATATCTATTATTTACTTTGAATGAATGTTTTTTTTTCTATTTGTTTTCCGCTATTTTTCAATTGAAATATGTTTAACACAACTATTTAGTTTGGATGAAATAATTTTGATTCTATAGTTTTATTTGATTTTTTTTTTGAAGTTTTCAGCACTGAAAACAAAATGAATAATTTAAGATATTATTTTAAGATTTAAAATTACTTCGCGTTTTAGTTTGTTAACTTGTATAAGAATTAGATGGTTTTAAATTTTTTTAAAAAAGTATGCCTCAAAATTGTTCAAAAGTTATAAATAAAATTTAAAGTTTTGAAAGTAAAGATGGTTTTCAACTAAAAATAAAAAATCGACCAAAATTTAAATAAAAGTTAAATATTTCCTTTAAGCGCCAGAAATTTAAACCCAAGAATTCAAATATAAATTTTACGAAGAATTTTGTAAAATTTATTGAAGCTCCAAATAGAATATGTTCATAATAATAGGACATATTGTACTTTTTCTAAAAATCTGAAATAAGCTAATGAAAAAGCTTAAGAATATTTTAGTACTATTATTGAAAGTAAAGAAAAATTTCCTAAAAAAAACGTTTATATTTGAGTTCTTGGGTTTAAGTTTCCGGCGCTTAAGGTTTAAATTCGTAAGTAACATAAATTCCTACTTTTAAGCGACTAAAAATCAAACTTTTGCAAAATTATTATAAACAAAAATGCTTCCTAATAGAGTAAGTTGGGATTATTTTAACAAAATTTTAATTTTATAATCTTAATTTCCGTCGTCTTGAAATACTTATTTTCGCCGAACACTTCTTTTAAAGATAAATTTCTAAGAATCAATCTTTAAGATTTATATAATTATATAT
>NTPY01000067.1:383897-419203 GCA_002922825.1 Brachionus calyciflorus
TAAACTAAAAATTATTGAATATTAATAACTTTTTCTAAAAATTTTCGGGTCTAGTTAATTTTGAACACACGCGAACACGAAATTTACCTAAAATTTATAATTCTTAAAATTTGATACGTGGTGAAATTGACTTTTGAAAGCTTCTTATTTGATGTAAAAATTAATTCACATCAAATACAAAAAATTATTTTTTTAAATTTATTTTAAGGCTTATATAATTTCACAATTAACCCATGTTTATTCCTTCTTTAAGAAGCGTGTCGAATTTCTTCAAACGTTTTCATGAACGTTCATCAGCTTTCATAAGTTTTCATGGTATTAATTTATATTAAAAAAAAATTGATATTTTTTACGTGAAAAATTAAAATTACATTTTTTATTTGTAAAACTTAATTTTTTTTTAATTTTTAAGATTATAAATAACTAAATTTCAACATTAATCTTTACAGAATTTTAGTTGATAAAAGTGGACTTGCTTGCTTTAGCTACTTGCTTGGTTTGACCAATTTATTACATGCTAAACTTTCTTAGTATAGAATTCACTTTAAATAAATTTTTATAATTAATTTTATCTTAAAAACTTAGAAAAACTTTGAAAAAATTGGATTCATGTAGGAAAATATCTTACTATCAGTGATTAGCTGTTCTTGTGATTAGTAATCACAAATTTTCTATTGGAATCCGACGCCCACCTTATATCTTTGTTTCTAAATTGATCTTTTTAGGTTTCGTGAAAAAAAGTTTATTGAATAGATATCTTAAAAATTTTGTGTTTAGAAAAAAAATGTTGATCAATTTTTATCGATTATTTAAATTAGTGATCAATTACCATTATAAAAACATTTTTAATGAGCATTGTTAAAAAAGTCAATTTGATCTGAATATTTACAAAATTCCTGAACATGCCTTAGGCTAATCAACACCACAACTCTGTATTTTCTCTTTCAAGAAAGTTTAAGATATAAAATAACAGTAATCATCAACATAATTTCCTTTTGATGTTTCGAAACAATATTTTATACTGAAATAAATTGTAAGATAAAAAGTCCCAATGAATAGGTTTGTTAAGGTTTCTGAATACGTGATAATGTGCCACATTGCTTAATATCACAAAATATGCTGTCACGTTTAAACTGGTTTAAAAATATTATAAACGGTTTATCTTTTAATTACAAAGTTTAACTATTAAAACAAAAAGGTTAATAAATTAATTTAAAATTGATATCAGAAGTTTGATAAAGTTTCTATATAATTCCCAAACAAACATTTAAAAAAATGATGATTCAAATTTACAATTTCCTATAATTCTCTTAGCTATTTAAAATTAAATAAAAAAGAATTTTCGTGGGTATTTTAAATTTTTTTAAACAACATGCATTTGTGAAAGATCGTAACCTAGGAGAATTTTTGTAAATTTAAAATTAGCTTTTAAAAAAATGCATTAATTACCTGATTTTAATATTTTCAACAACAAAGTATTAACAAATTCAATAATCTGAAATTTATTTGACATAATATTTTACCGGAAGCTCTCTGGATCAATTAAAATACAGTCAAATATGTATTTTTCAGAGCAAAAAGTTGTTTCTAATAGCCTTAACAAATTTGGCTTGTATGAACTACAAGATTTTTCAACTTATGAAGTAATTCTTACACTAAAAAAAAAGCTTTAAATTATTAGCAAAAATTTTCTTCCTTAATATTTAGCAAGATCTTAAAAATAACTATCACCGAGTCATTAAGCCTATGCTTTCGAATGCTTCCAATCCAATCGAAGAAGGTATTTATCAAATTTCGAATTTAAATCGATTAACTCAATAATTGCATGTCATGTTCCTTTTTCATGAAAAACCATAGGTCGATTTGAGTTAATTATAAAAGATTAAATTTAAAAGTCTACATGAAATAAATAATTTTTTAAATATTTTAAGAACAAACTACTTTTATACCAGAAGAGCTAATCGCTGAAACTGAAATTAGCCTTAATGTAAATTTAAAAAAACTTGAAAATTTTAGCAAAAAGTAAAATGATTAATTAATTAAAAGGAGTTAATTAAACGAGAACCGAATACAATCGAAGAATTCATTGATTTGATGCGCTCTAGATTTACGACTAAACCAGATTCTTGTCTTGATGAAAAAGATCAGGAAGAACTTGTAAATTTTTGTGTAAAATTTATTTATCAAATTTTTAAAGATTTTTTTCAAATAGATAAGAATATGTATTTTAGAAGCAAAATTTAAATGGAAGGAGATGAAGCGAGGAATTGAAAATCCATTTTTGGTAATAAGTTAAACTAATTTGACAAGAATGAAATTTATTAAATTTTCTCCATTAAGAATCACGAAGAAAATATTGAACTTAGACGTCGAATTTTTGTGAATGTAATTAGTATTTGTGAAAAGCTTTATAAACACTATTGTGACAAAGCAGATAGTATTAATTAAAAATTAAATTTTGATTTATAAAATTTTGATTTTAAACAAAAAATTATCTAGTTCTTAAAAATCGTAAAATATTCAGTCATGAAGCAAATTTTTCTCGACTTAAAACATTAATGGCTAATGATGTCAAAAAATTGTAAATTTTAAAAATAAAAAAAAAAACAAATGGAATTAAATTTTAAAATTTATTTTATTTAGCTTAAATATTCATTTTTTGAAGCATCATTTGGCTAATTTTTTGAGGTCTAATCAAAGAGTTTCTTCAGAAGCAACCCAAAGTTCCACTTCAATTAAACCTTTAAATCTAAAACGGATAACTACAAAAGACTTGGTAAAACACTAATTTTAATTTGATTTAGAAAAATAGCTTCAAAAATAATTTAAAAAAATAATTGAATTTTAAGATTGATTTCACTTATATAGATTTTAGGAATCCTAGAGTATAGTTTTTATTTTAATTAGACTAATATTTTAGATTGTACCTTTTTCAAGCCTCTAATAACCCCTAACATCCAAAAAAACAATCCCTAACCTTCACTGCTGACAGATATTTCACAAAATTTTGCCTATCGTGAAAAAAAAGGATAATTAATATAAAAATTTTTTAAGATTGAAAATTTTCAAACAAAACAACAATCATCCAAATCAAAGCGATTCAAAACGACTAGGGAACATTTAAAAGAAGTATAATTTGAATAAAAAATGAGTCGAAATGTCTGCAAAATTTGACTCATATTTTTAATTACTTTTTTAGTCAAATTCTAACAAAAAATATATTTAAGATTCAAGATAGCATGCCGATTCTGGAAACTAAGCATTTGACAAGGCTTTTGAAAACATTGCCTAAAAAGCAAGAAATGCCGATTATTGAAAAATCGCAAACATTTAGCAATACTTTAGATGATGATGATTCAATTTCTTATCAAAGCACAGGAAAACCAGTGGATGACGAGTATTTTTTAAATAAAATTACAAATCAATTAATTTTTTTAAATTAAATTTTAAAAAGGACTTTGTTGGAACAGTTAAAAAATCCAAGATTGAAACGAAAATTAAAAAAAAAAGTAAAAATAAAAAAGTACCGTAAAAATATTTGCTAATCTAATGAAAAATTTAATTTTCAAGAGAAGCAAATCAATTTCATATTTTCACGAGTTATCTCTCTTAGAAGAACTAAATTTGGATTTGAAATCAATTTTAAGCGAAAAAAATAAGACTACTGATTCTTTAAAACTATCGAATCACGAAAGAGTAAATAATTTTTGACTAAAATTTGCTGACAAAAATTAAATTTTTCTTTTTTTTTTCCAAGGACAAAAAACAGATTGACTTGACCAAAAAAAAACTTAACTTTGCAGATTTTAAAAAATTTAATGAAAAGCAGTTAGCGCTTAAATTAAAGCAAGACTTGGACAATTTGACAATGGAAATAAGACGAAAAGAGGCAATAAAAGATCATGATGATGATTATTTACTAATGGTACATCTCAATACTTTATTATTAAATAAAATTTTATTTTTTGAATTTTGTTTCGTTTAGACTCTTATGAGCAAACCGAATTTGAAAGAAAGAATGAAAGAAATTAAAGAAAAAATGAAAACAATCGATCGAAAATACAAACAGTTTTTAGAAGAAATCAAATTACCAGTAAATGATGAAACAAATGCTTTTGTACAACCAGCTACATTCGAGACTAAAATTTATAATAACGTAATATTATTTTTAAAAAATTTAATTGATAAACTCTTCTTAATCAAAGGTCTTAACACTTAAAGTCAATTAGGCAATTTTTCAAATTCCATTTCATTTCATTGATTAGTAGTTAGTAGTAGTAGATAGAACTGCAATTTGAACATAGTTCAATTAGAGCTCTAAAGGGCTATAGCAAGTGCTTAAACAACACTTTGCTTTCATCCACTCGTCCAACTTTTCCTTGAAACTATTCAAACTCGGTGCATTAACAATGAAAATTAAATCTTGGTCGAAAATAGTTCATCTTTTCTCGGTAAATAGTTCTATTGTGAGACCTGAGGTTATATTTCCTGTTTTCAGTGATTCACCTTCTCAAATTTATTAATGATTTTATACATTTGAATAAGATCACCTCTCTGTCTTCTCATTTGAAGATTGTTCAGATCCATTTTAGACAGACTATCAGCATAACTTAATCCTTTTAACTCCGGCACCATTCTTGTAGCTCTTCTCTGCACTTTTTCTAACTCATTTATGCCCTTTAAACATTACGGAGACCATGAGCTAATAGCATATTCTAAATGTGACCTAAAAAGGGATTTGTATAAAAGTATGATGTTGGGTTTGTCAAGAAATTTAAACGATTTTCTTGTCATGTCCAACATCCTATTCGCTTTCGCAATACTATATCTAACTTTAGTCCCATTTCAGACCATGTTTTTTAAATATTCCAAGATCCTTTTCACAAAACGCCTTTGCTAGTGGTTGTTTTTCACCTGTGTGATTTTCAATTTCCTAGTTGATTTTGTGTTAGATCGACCCAAATGCAAGACCTTAAACTTTTCTGCGTTGAGTACTGTTGACCACTTCTTTGACCAATGACAAATCTTATCCATATCATTTTGAAGTTTCAAATTTGATAAAAAATTTTTAATGATGGCAATTACTTTAGTATCATCTGCATAGGGTATCGTAGTTAATTAATAAAAAATTCATTTTCCTTAACAATCCGTCCAAAGTATAAAAAATTACTTTCAAAATGGGCCAAAAATTACCCGGTTCCAAATATACAAGTTTTTTAACTAAAAACATAAAAATATTCTTCATGATCTTAGCTTTCTCTCATTAAAAAACATTAAACTTTGATAAAAATTCCACGAATTCTTATGCACAAAAATTATTATGATTCATTCTGTCAACTGTATGTCACAGATAAATCAATATGCGATTTGTATGTTAAAGCATGTTAATGTCTTATTCCATTCAGAAAAGTGATAAATTTTCAGCGAACGGTTGTTCGTAAACGGGAAAATGCGATAAAACGCTCTCAATGTTTGAATAAAAAAAACATGCAAAATGTCTGTAATAGGAACTCTGACATGCATGCCACAGACAATTAAAATTGACAGGGTTTTTTAGATTGGTATTTCTAAATTAATAAAGTTTATTTGGGAATAAAAAAAAGCTTTCAGCCGATTCTATTCTCAACACTACCGAAAATTCTTGAAACGTTTTGACTGAGCTTAAACTCGCTCAAATTCATAATTCAAAGAGGTATTTTAATCTAAACTCGAACATTTTTTAAGTTTTGATTCAATCGCACTTAATCAGACCTGTTCTGAAAAACTATAAACTATTCGACGTACTAAAAAATATTTGTTATGTTTGGCTTAAAGATTACTTGAGGTTATCTCTCTTTTTTTCTTAATTACTAAGTATTTAATTTAAATTTAGCTCCCGATAAGACTTTCAGATGTAAGAGTCTCAAACAGAGTATTGAGATACAACATTACAATCAAACCTTATGGTCCCTTATACAATGATATTAGTGGAGAGGTATTTTTAATAAGTTATTATTTTGTCCTCACTAGGTTTAATAATTTTTAAATATTTCAAAGATTGATTCGATGATGATCCAACATCTAGATCGTAACTTATTTATTGGAGGTGAAGTAAAAGAAGTTTATGATGAATTGATTAAGACAATAAGTGAAGATCACTTGAGATTCGATTTAGTAACTTATTTATAACAACATCAAAATTTACAATAGCTTTTATAAATATTATTTTCAAAGGATGATTTTGTACAGAAAGCACCTAACAGTTTAAAATATGAAGGAAGTTATACTTCATCATTATTAGTTAAATATGGTAAGACTAAATCGATAAATAACACTCTAATTACAAATGATTCACCACCATGGAAACAAATGGATTACAGAGAATGGAATAAAACGTAATTTTCACAAATAATTACTTAATTTAATTTTGATAAAAACTAGAACTTTATAAACATTAATTAAAAAATAATTTTTAAAGGTTCATAAATAGCTATTTTTATGTAGATAGCAAATTAAAAAGGTTTAACAATATATGAGCACCATATCTTATATCTATCTATTCATAGTCCATATCTATTATACATTTATTTAAGTTCTCTATCTATCTATTACAATTTTTTTTTGTTCGAAAATTTTTTAAGTTGCAAAAATTTTAACTTTTTAATTGTCATTTTTTGTTCTATTATTTTTAACACTACCTTAAATTTATATTAGTGAATTTAATATGGTAAACTTTGTTTCAATTTAAGTCCTTTAATTGATCCTGTGACGGATCTTGAGCCTGGTGAAGTACCTCAATTAAAAGCAAATGGAAAAAAGATACCATCTAATTTAAAACCAATGGATATCAAGCCTGAAAAAATTGAATTGTATAAACACTCTGATCCGACAACGTATAAAAATAAAGAATTTAAAGTTTGGATTAATTGGTGGCAGACTTATTTCAGCTCGGAAGACTACTTTAAATATTTATCGGCTCAAGTATTACATAATTACCAAAACTATTTTCAATTAATTTTTAAGAATTTTATTTTTAAGACTTCGGACTATTTGGGCCTTATTTTTCATTTATTTGATCAAGACTATAATCCAATTCTGTTACAAACAGATGAGGAAATTAAGCTTCTTAAAGAAAAAGAAAAAGCTGATAAGTAATTTAAAATTAAATTTTAGTTTTTTTTTTCAAACAGACATATTTTGCTTTCATTTTTTTTTAGAGAAAGAGAAGAAATTATAGAAAATCTAAAAAAACAAAAATTCGCCTATGAACCAGGCGTATGGAATCCAGATTCTATTTTATTGGGAGGATTAGGTTTTTTTTAAAATTAATATTAACTTTAAAATTTTAATTAATACAATAAAAATTTTTAAGGAAAGGAGCCTAAGCCCGATGAAAATGAAGATCCAATTTTGAAGTTCAAGAAAAATCTAGAAAATTCACGACCAAAAAGTTACAAAATACAATTTTTTAAAGGTGATAAAGAAGACAAAGATGAAGTGTAAGAAAATAGTTTAAATAAAAATTTGAAAAATTTTAAAAGTTAATTTAAAAAAAATATTTTTTAGAGAAGAGGCCAGAACTCAAATGCTTGAGATGCTCCGTGAAGTGACAACAATTTTCTGATTTTTAAAATTTTTCTATTAAAATTAAGTTATTTTTTTTTGATAAACTTTTAAGAAAAAACAAGAATCTCCACAGGATAGATTGGAGAGAGTATGGACCTTATTGAGAATGTCTGATACAGCTAAATTGGACATGGCCATAAAATATAGTACGAGTTCTCTATCAGAAAGATTAATAGAGGTATTAAATTAATTAAAAAAGAATCATTAATAATTTTATTTAATGAAATTAAAAAGGCGATTGAAGACTGGGAGACAGCGACTAATTTAATTGTTGAACGTGAAAAATACATTTATGAATTGGAAAATTTTGAAAGATTTGCTTCTGATCCAAATAGATTTTTCTTAAAAGGTATTATTTGTTATAGACAAAAATTAAATTAGTAACTATTAATTTTATATTTTTATAATTTAGGATTTAAAGGTAGTTCAGCTGCACGTTTAGAGGAGGCTTTAAAACGAGAAAATTTGTACAAAGTAAGAATATTAATTTATAACTTAAATTAATTATCAGTTATTTATAAATTTGAACTTTCTTTAAAAAAGTTGATAGAAAATTTGCAAACTAAAATAGAAAGTGTTGTAAAACTGATTGAAAAGAAATATAAGGATGTGATTACTTATAATTCGAGACCATACTTAGAAAAAATGAAATGGGATCGCATTGAAATGCTCCATTGGTTAACTGAAGAGCGTCGAAGGAAATATTTTAAAAATGAAATTCGAATGAAACAGTTAAAAACTACTTTAGTTGAATTATAATTTTTTAAAATAAATTGTAAAAATAAAAGACTTTTGTTAAATGAAAAACTCAAGTGAATTACTTTAAATCTTTAAACCTAGTTATCTGAATTTATTTTTACTCACTTAAAAGACTGGTTAAATTCTTTTTTGAACTTAATTTTGTAATAAGATTAACAGCTTGGGTCTTGTCGACAATGTGCACAATGGTTCACCGATTTGGTGACACTCAGCTTGAGTCAAAGTTCACATTTTGTTTGCTTATCTGCCGTCAATTTTGTATTGTAAATATTTTTATTTCATTTTAATTAGCCAAATAAAAAGTTTCATGAATTAACGGCGTACGCGAAGTGCACTCGTACCATAAGGTACCTGTACCGTAACCAAAAAAAAAAATTTTTTTTATATCTTTTTGAGTAATTCGGAATAAATGCAGTAAATCTTTTGCTAATGCAAATAATTAAAGGAAAAAATTTCGATTTTGGATTCTTTTTGTTAATTAAAAAAATTAAAAAAATGAAGATTTTTTGTAAGTTTAAACATTTCTTACTAAAATCAATAAATCAATTAAAACGTCACAAATATCGGGTGTTTAAATTTAGAATATTACATTTTCATTTTTAAGAAAATATTTTTGGTCTTTTACCAGAATTGAATTTTTGCGTTTGTATGGTAAATTTTACCATAAGAGAAAACAATCTTAGAATCAAAAAAATTAACTTTTGGAAAAAACAAGAACGAAAAAATTATAAAAACTAGTTACTTGCATCCTAAAAGTATAAGAAAATGGGGTTAATTGAAAAAAAATTTATTTACACTGAAGATAGTTAAGAATTTAAAATTTGACAATTGAATCGAATTTTTGTAAGCCATTACAGTAAATTATTTACATATTTATGCTAATATTATTGTTCAAAAAAAATTCACTTATATTATTATAAATAATAAGTTAGATCTGAGGACAATGTTTTACCAAGGCGTTTAACTTATGATTTTTAAAATGAAATAAAAAAGAAAAATTTAAGTTTGAAAAATAAATTTTATTTAAAATTGTTTTTAAATTTTTTACATTTTTATAAACTGAAAATTATGACAATAGAAATCACGTAAATTTTTATGGAACATTTATTGAGTTATCTCAAAAATTTTATGTTTTTTTTAGAATCATTTTTCATGACTTAGAGAAGTAATATTTTTTGTATATGAGTTGATTGATCTAATAACCACCAACTTGTTCTTGATAAACTTCGATGACATCGCCATCTTCCATTTCGAGTGTCTTTGGTGTCTCGTCATCGTTGATTCTTTTGCCGTCGAACAAAAATCTGAGTGAACCAACTGGTACGCCTTGCCTATCACTATAAGATTTTTTCAATTTTCCCATATTTGTCGATAATTTTACTTTAAAATGTACTTCACTATTGTCTTGACCGACTACTTTTAATTTAATGTACTCTTCACTTCCTTCAGCTTTTGGTTGATTGGCGTCAGACATTTTTCCAAAATATTTTTGTTTTCTTATTTAACGAGAAAAATCTAAATTGATGTTTAATAAAAAACTTTCTATTTCTCTAAAGAAAAATAATTTTTTGTTTTATTATTAAGTCTCAGTTAAATGAAAATTAAAATAGAAGAAAGTACGAGCTAAAATGCTCTTTTTTGAGCTTAAATTATTGCATTTTATATCGCATAAATGGATACATATGTTTAAATATTAATTAGACATTTTAGTGCATCCCAAAAATAATTTGCACTAATCTCATGTACAATCGAACTTTTAAAGCTTGCAGATTATAAATTTAATAACCGAAATAATTTTTGTCTTAAAAAATTATAATTTTGACAATTATATTTAAAAAAAAATATAGCAGCGAATGGTTTCGATCCACCGACCTCTGAGTTATGAGCCCAGCACGCTTCCACTGCGCCACGCTGCTTCGCTAAATAAAATGATTTAAAATAATATAAAAATAGTTTTTAATAAATATTCCAAGTCTTTATTTTATATTTAACATGACGTTTTATCTACGATATAGAAAAAGGAAGCAAAAAATTTCATAATTTAAATTAAGGTTTTTAGGCATTGACTAATTATTTTGCCAAAATATTGAAATTCATCTATTTAAAATTTAAACTGCATGAAAAACGCGGATAGAAAACTCGGCTGAAACAGCGTTTTTTGAGCTTTTTAATTTTCTGTCAAGTTAAAGATCGACTTTTGTGAAAATAGTTAGTCTTGAAACTAGGCTAAAAATTAATAGTGACTTTTTGAAGTGTCGCATATAACTTAAATTTTAATTTTAACGGTCATAGAATGTAACGTTTATCTCATTTTAACGACATGTCGCTAAATTATTTATGACTAGTCATTATAGAATCTTTTACATGTTATAAAACCCTGTCGTTAAACTCGAATACCCAACTTTAACGACATGTCTTTAAAATCGAACAAAAGTTATTTAAAAAACCAATTGGCAAGTATTCAAAAAAAAACCAGAGAACAGTGTAAAAATAGCAGTAAAAATTTTTATTTTTTGAATTTTTGAAAACTTGCCAATTTAAGACCGAACGGTACGGTACGGTCGGCGAACTAAAAAAAATTTTGAAAAAAAATTTTGAAAAAAAATTTTTTTTTTTGGTACGGGTACGTTACGGGTACGGCTACGCCGTTAATTCGCGAGAAATGCAGTATTTAAATTTGTTCAAATCATTTGTATGTTAAATTTTGAACTTAATTTACACAATTCACCTGAAAAAATAAGATTAAAGAGAAAATTTCACCGATAATACATTTTTTTACCTTATCTAGATTCTCTAAATAAAATCTAGATTGGTTCCAAAAAAGCTTTCGTTTAATGAAAATATTTTTGACTCATTTAAATTTGAACTTGTGTAAGAACATTTTTAAAAAATGCTTACGAAAAATAATTTTTGTTCACCAAAGAAAATTTTTGTTCACAATTTTTTTTAACTTTTTTTAAAAAAAATATGTTCACATTTTAAGTGAAAAAATTGTCACAGAGTCGAATTGATGCTGAATGTCACATTTTTTGGTGATCAAGTGTTCACATAGGCGACATGACCCAAACGATGTTCTAACTAGAAATTGATTTGGAAAATTCGTGTCATGTCGGCCATGTGAAATAGATATAATTAGCATCAATGTCATAATAATCAAAATCGTAATATGTACGATATCAAATCTATGACCAGGTTATATCAACGTCATCCAATTAGAACATAAAAACTACCATTAGGTTTATGAAATTTAACTTTTTGCAGATTTAATTGCACCACAAATTGCTTAATTTAAAATCTTAAATTTACAATTCACTAACTTATCCGCAATATTTTCAAAAAATAGTTAATTTTTAACGATTGATAAAGAGTAATAATTAGAATTCTCAATCCTTCTCCTTGAGAGTTTTAGCAAAAAAGTGATTGATGAGAAACTCACAAGTCGGTTTTCTGAAAAAAAAATTTTGAATCTATAATAATTAAATCATAAAAGCTGAATTTCAATTAAAATTTTTTATTAAACTAAAATTTTAATGACATTTTATTTCAAAGAATGTTGTTTCGTATATTCCCAAATAGCTAATGCTGCTGAAACATGAACATTCAAAGAACGTATTACACCTAGTTGAGGTATTTCAACACAAAAATCAAGCATTTGAATTATGTCAACAGGAATTCCTTCTTTTTCATTCCTAATTATGAAAAGCATAGAAATATGGATTTTTCATTTTTGTTTTTTAATTCAAGGAAAAATACCCTAGGACTAAAACTGCATTTTTTGGAAAACTAAACTCATTCATTTGAACGCTATTAGCCGTTTGTTCTAGACCAACCAAAATATGTCCATTATATTTCATCTCCAATAAAAAGGTTTTAATATGTTTTACAGAGACCTCTTTGATATTAAGCCATTTTTCTGATGTGACTGAAAGAGTTTGAAATGATTTATCCTCTAAATAGCGAATATTGCCAACAACAAGTTCTTTTACATCGAATATTTCGCAGGTTCTTGATATTCCTCCCAAATTAGTACCTTTATCAATAAGAGAAGAAACAACAATTAAACCTTCTTTTGTCAAGCTAGCCTTTTTTCTGCTAACATTGTTCAAATCTTCTTGATTTGGCATCAATACGTGCCATGGTATTATTTTCTTTTGCAAGTCTTCGATTGATACTGTAGGTTCGTATAAACTATCATCTTTCAATGCTAAAAAATTAAGAAAATTTAATTTTATATTTAAAAAAAATAATTAAAAAGTGGCTTAAAATAAAACTTATGGAACTTTCCTAATTTTCATAAAAAAATTCTGGTTATTTTAAAATAATAACTTGTTTTTAAATTTACTAAGTCATCGAAATCCTAAAAACTAATTTGATAAAAAGGCAGGACCCCTTTTCATAGAAAACTAAAAAATATTCATCGAAAAATTACTTAGAAAATATTTTCATAGAAAAGTTACATACAATGTAAAAAAATAGGCTGTACATTTTTTTAGTATTGACCACCTTAAGGTAGGTTTTGGTTTTTTCTCTTGCATGTATAAATACCTTCTGACCTTTGAGTTGCCAATACTAAGGTTTTAAATTCTAACTTCGAACCTCTTTTATTAACAGAAAATTTTTTCATAGAAATTTTTAAAAAAATTTAAATTGAATATCTTACAATATTTTTATTAGACCTTTTATTTTTATTTTAATTGCAATTTCAACGTAATTCGACGAATGCCTCAAGTTTAAATAAAAAAAATCCTTTAAAAACTCAAAGAATAAGCTTACCTGAAAATTTCCATACTCCAGGTACACAATTTTTAAGCTTTGAGTCATGGTTGTATAAGCGTAAACCAAATTTAAGTTCGAAATCAGCTCGAGTTAAATCATAAATTGGTTTTTCCAAAATGATGGATAAGAAATTTTCTTTGCTAACTAACTCTTCTTCAATCAAACCACTCAGGTATGGTAACCAGTAATAAATCGTCTTTTTAAATCTTAATATAAATAAAAATTATTTTGTCAACTTATAAAAATTTATTTACCTCAATCGTATAATCATCCATTGGATTAAATTGGAAATAAAAATGGCTTACTAAAATATTAGCATGTCTGTCTTTACTGAATCAAACATTTAAAATAAAGAGGACATAATAAAATTTAATTGAAAATATACTCATTTAAAGGAGTTCCTATAATTGAATCAATTTGTCTCTTTAATATTTTAACTCTTTCATTTTGAACTATTTCAGGATCATTTAAACCAGTTTTTATATTCGGATAAGGCTCATTTAGGAGTTTATTCAATTTGATCAAAGTCGATTCAACATAGGTTCTAATGTGAAAATTACTAGATAATATTTGAGTTAAAATAACCGGTATTAAATTATCGAGATAATTTATTTTATCTTGATTGTTCTTAAGCAGTGGTGTTAAATTAGTTAAAATTGTTAACCACGAGGAAGTATAACCAACTTTTTTACTTGAAAAATTTTTCAATTTTTCAAATAAAAATTCAGGGTTGAAGTTATCGAGTCTATTTAGAATAATTTTTGTCAACAACCATTCGATTAAAATTCTAATTGACGGTTGAGTTTCAGTTATTAAGCATTGTTCAGCGTATTCGAATAAAAAATCATAGGTTTTAATGTCTAATTTTTGAAATAAGGTTAAAATGGTCTGCCATATTCTAAATCTTTCTCGATGTACTAAAGAATTGATGTAAAGTTTTAAATTTCCGTTTAATATAAGCTTGTCTTTATCGATTAAACTATTGAGAAAAAATGTGTAAAATCGTTCACCTAGACCTATATCTTCGCTCATGTAATAATATAATGCTCTAGTTCTAATTGCTGAATCGTTCAGATAATCCCTTAATTGAAATAAAATTAAGATAAAACAAATAAAATAGTTTTAATAAAAGAATACTTACGCTTTAATTAATTGATTTGTTCCAAATTCTTTACCTAAGGATTCAACATACATTTCAATATCTCTTATGTATCTTAAATACAATTTTGTTTTTAAAGTTAAATTTAAATTATAAAAATAAAATGTATTAAATTAATTAAAAATTAGGAAAAAAATTTTATGCTCTTTTCATTACAGGGTTTAGACAATGTACCACCTTAATTCGAGAGCAACACAGTATATCTTCAATTTAAAATTTTTGGAAAAAATATTGTATAATACTGGTTTTCAAAATGTTGTAAATTAATTTTTTAAATTTTCCTCTTAATTTTTTTGTCTTTGCAAACTAAAAACGTCAATTACAATTAAAAAAACTTATAATTTCAAAAAGCGATTTTTCAGACCGACAAACGCAAATTCATATTTTTAATAATTTTTGACAAGAGAATACTTTGCGTATTTAGAGAAAAATTTACAAGATTTATCTAAAAACCATTTACTTTTTCTCTTTACGATAAACATCTCCATAAATCACAAAGCTGATAATAATATCAATTAAGTATTCATTTTCAAATGATTTGAGCTTAGATAAAAAACTAAAAAAATAATTTGCTAATGGTTTACCAACACCAGTTTTTTCATTTCCTTTTCTTATTACATCTTTGCTAATCTTATATAAAAATCATTAAGCATCAAACCATTATAAGTAATCTTTACAAAGTTTATAAGCTTACATCTATGATTAAATTTTTAAATAAGTTATCTTCGTCGTTTTCGATTAGCTCGGTTGATAACAAAATTTTCAAAAATTCAGTAAAAGCTCCATAAAAATTTTTAACATCTTCATCAATTTCCCATATTTGTTTGTACAAAATACTCAATAATTCAGAAAATTCAGGTCTAAATTTTCGATTTTCCTTTAAAAAAAAGTATTTTTCAATGATAAAAAATGAAAAAAAAAGAAAAAATCAAAAGGATCTTACTTCGTTTTTACCAATCAAATACTTAAATCTACATGCTGATTTAACTAAAGATGATAAAAAACTCGGAGATGTCAAATCCGAAAAATTCTTAAATCTTTCTAATAATATTTTTATGGACAGTATATCATCATTTTCTATAATTTTCAAAAAGCTATCCAAATCTTTAAGAAAAAAATCGTAAACAATCCAAAGTAATTCACAGTATTTTCCACTAAATATTGAATAGTTTTCAAATATGTTATTCGTAACACTCTCTGGTAGGTCTCTATTTGTAGATCAAAATTAACATGAGTTATAATTAGACAGAAAATGATTCCTTACTTTGTAAAAGCTGATAGAGTTGATTTGGAAACTGACTTCAAATCCAAGAGTTCTTTTAGAAAATTTTTGTTATTTAAGCTTTTAATTTCTATCAATATCTCTTCTTTGAAATGGGTTTTGATCAAGGCTGTAAAAATTGAAAGCATAATACATTTTTTCCAAAAACATGAAAAACTCTTTTTTAAAAATTATCCTAAACATATCTTTTTGAAATGAATTTGAAAATAATTAAGGTAATTACATTTTTAACGGTGTTATCGGACAAAGTATAAACTATTTCTGATAAAAAAGCTCTTGAGACTTTTTCCCATATTCTTGGTCTAACTGATTTTTTAAATTCTATTGAATTATTATCAAAAGTTAATAAATTTTTAATCAAATCACTAAAATCAAATAGATTGTCGAACAAAAAAGCCTTAAGAATAAAGAATTAAAATTTATTAAAGTTTTAAAGTCATTTGTAATTGGTTTACTTGTTCATTTTTTAAATCGGATTTTCTTAGAATGTAATCTAAAATATCACAAACTACTTTATTATATAATTGTTCGATCAATAAATAAGAATTTGAAGTCGTGTCGCAAAAACTAGAACCTTAAAAAAGGAAAAAATTAAAATTTTCAAAAAAAAAAATATTTTGACAAAAATGTCGAATCTTACTTCGAATATAATTGACCATACTATTAAAAGTAAAAATTGTTTTTTCAATTATAATGGAGCTTCTATAGGCATATTTGTTACATGAGTTTATTCGATCAATCAAAATTTCTAAGACAGGGTTATAAATAGTTTCCTCTTTTGTATCGAATAAAATAAGTAAAAATTTTGCCAATTTATTTGAGGTAAATATTATTGAAAATTGATCAGTATTAGAATCATTTGAAAATGATTTAAACTCATGATCAAGAAATTTTTTGATTAATTCTTTATTTTCAGCTCTTTCTAAACACTTTTTACACCAATCTACTAACATATGCCATGTTGAATTGTGATATACTAAGCACTCTTTATTTGATAATGCATTTATTATGTCAACCATGTTAGTTAAAGTTTCTTCATTTAATCCACATGGCTTTAAACAAAAAATTAAAAAATGAGCTCACTAGTTTATATTATTTTAAATAAAGATATTTGAGCCTGACATATTAATACTCATTAACTTTACTACTATTTGATCCATCCCGATTTTTAGTTGTATCTAATTAATTTTTAAATTTCTAAATAAAAAGTCAAACCTCGTTAATCCAAATTTCGATTATCCGTAACCCTCAATTATCCTTTTAAATTTTTTTTATATAAAATATTTTTATGTTTCAAAACCACTCCGTAAAAAGGATTATTCAATAATCCGAAAAAAAATTTGGCGAAATTTCCTTGTTCGTATTAACGAGGTTCGATTATGGTTTTGTGCTGCAGAAAACGGGGTACGGATATAATATCGAAAAAAGATATTATCGAAAGTGATAAATATCGAACAATAAAATTATCGATTTGGATGAATTTGCTAAAATAATTTTATCGAGCGCTAAAATATCGGTAAAATAATTTGTCGTATAAAAGACTGGTAAAAAATAAATGTCGAATTATAGGTTAATATTAAAAAAAAATATAGTTTTACCAATCATTTTGTTATAAATTTGGTATCTTATTAGAAAAAATTTTAAAATTCTTCCAATTTTTACCAATAATTCTTTAGTCAATATTATCTTAAGCGATAATTTTAGATTCGATATTATTTCAATCGATCATTTTTGATTCGATTTTTTTTTCGACAAAAAAGAATTCGATAATTTTTTTGATCGATATTTTCTTTTTTCGATATTATGTCATAGGTCCCCAGAAAACTATTGCTACAATTTTCACAAATTATTAAGACCGTATAAATTGTGAAACTTAAGATAAGTTAAACAGGCTATACAACTGTGTTACTTAAGAATTAAACCGTTCATTTAGTTAATATATCAATCTTGTGTTTAGGACATTCAAGTTGAATTTAAAATATATTTCGCTGAGGAAATATTCAATATTTTATTAGAAGATATGTAAAAACATTGGTATAATTGTTTTGAATTTAAAGAGAAATAAGAATAACAACCTTGTTTTAGTAGCGTGGTGAAAATGCATTTGTTACATGAAGTAATCAATTCTTTTTATTATTGACGCCACTGTTTTTTTTAACATCCAGAAATATTTAATTTTTTTCCAGAAAAACATTCATCATTTTACGCTAGCAAAATTTAAAACATTACAAAAAACTGACGTCAGTTCAAGTCAAATGACGACTTAATTCCTACCCTCTTGAACACGTTTGAAATTAACTAGAAAAACATCGACTCACAATATGCTTAATGAGAGAATAAAATGAAATATGATCTCCTTTTATCTCTCGATAGTTCTAATGTATTAAAATTGCGGATTTTTCAGCTTTAAAAATTATATGATATAATTTTGAAAAAAAATCGATTATGTACCGGTACTTTTATTGAGAGTTTACGATAACATAAAGGGATCAAAGAAATCAAAATCATAATATTTTAACCATTTTTTGTTATTATGAGTTGTTTTTCATGGTTATGGCCATAAACAGAGTTATTACTCTACGTTAGGCTTCGTAAGTATGTCGTAATCCAGAATTAATCGAAAAAAGTTAACCGTGAGTCCACACTATTTTTAAATTAAAATTCCTTATAAAAATATATTAATAAAATTTTTACTTGGACATGTTTTGTAAGAAATTTAATCAAAAAAGTTTGGGTTGAGCTTCTCAGAAGAATTTCTTGAGTTGTTAAAGCGCAAGTTATTATTTTGCTAAATTAATTTTTTTAATTAAAATTTTATAATATAAAAATTTTTTTTGGTAATTAATAATCCTACTAGATATTTTTGAAAATTTCATTGTTTAAGTTGTTCGTTGTTGTTTCATCCAATTCGTAAAGGGCTTTACTAATGAACATTAAACAAGTAGCATTCCATGAGTAATTATTTAAAGTTCTAGTGAAATTAACCAAAAATTCAGCTATAAAATGTTAAGGTTGATATTAAAATATTTATATCAAATTTAGTTGTATTTTTACTTTTAATTTCTTGGTTCGGTAAAACAGTCATATAAGATCTCAAAAAATCCGATAAAGCGTTAGCAACTTTAGGACAGCTTTCAACATATTGAGAATCTTCAGATCTATAATTCAAATCTTAAAAATATTCTAAATGTTTTATTGTCATGAAATGAAAATGTAAGATTACTTTTTGAAAATATGAGATTTTTGAATAGTTACTAGGAAAGGCTTAAAAACAAAATTATCAATGACATTAATAAATTTAGTTCTCTTTTCTACTGATTCAGGATGGATTTTTTCGATTAGAAGATGAATGTTTGATTGTAAAAATGTATTTACTGCCCATCTAACGATAAATTTGCTTTCGTGTAAAAATGCTCGACTTATCAACACTAAAAACCAGCTGTAATGAAATTCATTCTGTCTAATTGAGTCTAAGATGTTGGTTATTTTTACCAATGATGGCTTTATGATATGAACCTTTGGTTTACAAAAAAAATTATCTTAAATATTTTTCTAAAGATTTTTACTTCAAGAATCTATTTTAATAGCTAAAAAATAAATGTTTTTTTAATAATTCATTTTTAAGCTTGAGGCCAAGACAAGGACGCATACTACTAAAAATTATTTTTACACGTTTTAATCCCCTGACTCGGAAAAGTTGGAAAAAAAGAGAATATTGAATTAGATTTTTAGGTTTTTTTTCAGAATGCAATTAAAATTTTAAAAAGGAAATTTCGAAAACGGATGCATTGTGACGACTAGAATTAAAATATTTTACTGTAAAAAATTTTAGCCCTTTAAGAAAACTCATTTTAAAAACATAAATTAATTATATTAATAATAATAGTTTCTTGATTTTTTTAAACAATAATTACCGAGGTCTCTTCCAACAATTCAATACACAAAAAAAATTCATTCCAAATTTTACTATTTGATTTATAAAGATAGACATTCTGCGACTCGAAAACATCATGATAATTTGATTTTATTTCAATTTTGTTCACATCGCCACAATCATTAGTTCGTTTTAAAAGATACAACGCTTGTTTACGGGTCAATGAATTCGTATGTGTTAAACCATTTTGGATCAAATTCCAATATTCAAATTTATTCAAAAAATTATTTTTTTCGTCTTGAAAATTTGACGTGTCAACAATTAAATCAGCTAATGATGTCACTAAATTCAAAGTGATGTCTTGTACAAATGACTCAGCTCGTTTTTTGTTCAAATAAACACTCTGACTTGAATTATTCTCATTTTGAAATTGATTTTTCAAACTCGTATAAATCTTTCCCAAAACTTCTGTCTTCAAGTGCTCATTAATTGAAGCTAACTTGTTAAGGTTATTTATACAAAGCTTGACTAAATAAGATTCATCGGAAATTTTATTCAAAACTTCTAATGAATTTTCCAATAAAAAATTAATTAATAAATTCAGGTCATCTGAGATGAGATCTAGATTCATTAATTTTAATTTTGAAACAATCAAATTGAAAAGTTTATTCAATAAATTTATTTGTTTCAGACCATATGAGCTGGTAAAATCATTCGAATCATTCACCATAAAGAAGCTATCACTCAAATTTAATGAATCATTTAATTTTTTATTCGAATAGTTGAATTGATTGACCAATATTATTTTCATAAAGTAAACAAGGTAAATTTTAAGAAAATAAATAGCCATTTTATCCGAACAAAATTCAAAACTTAATTTTAAATATTTAAAAAGAGTTTCCTCGAATAATTCAACTTGATTTAGATCGAGTCTATCACTTAAAAAGACCAAGTTATCGTTTGCATTCAAACTGAATTGAAATTTTTCCATGCAGAATTCGAGGATTTTATTGGAATATGATTCGATTAGATCTAAATTATTTTCATTTTTTAACGATTGAACAATTTCGACTACTAAAGGATATTGCTCGATAAAATTATCTTTGTTTAATATGTCCTTTAAAATTAAGGCCAAGTCTAGTTTATAGATATTTTTCAAATTATCGATTATTGATGATGATGATGATGTCTTAACCATTTTAATCTAAAAAATACAAGTTTTTTTATAAGTAAATTCAAAGCCTTTCGATTTTAATATGTTAAAGTATTTTTTTATCTTAAAAAGATTTTTTGTTTGACTTGACTAAAAATTTAAATCCGAAATTAATCACTAAACTGCACTGTTATCAATTTTAAGTCATAGTCATATAGCATCGTACGGTACAGTTTCGTAGCGAGTCACTTCAATCTACCAGCGTATAAATTTTAAAAAATAAGAAAGATTTTTTTAAAAGCCAAGTTGCTGTTTTAAAATGAGAAAGAATATACCTAACTTCGAATGGAAAATTTTTCATGTTAGGTTAATTAATTGAAGAGGAAATTTTTGAACAGTAGGTAAGATTTATACGGTACGGTAAGATAACTACGTTCAGTTACACTAGGATACGGCTATGGTACAACATTAAAATGATAAAAGCGCAGTCCTTTTATCTATCGATGAATCATGATCAAAAATCTTATTATTAGATAATGGATTTTAAATAGAGCCTATAAAAAAAGACCAAATTTTCGCTTTTACCAATATATGTAAGTTTTACTAATTCAAGATATAATCTTTAATTTAGCTTACCGCTTGAATTTGAAACTTCAAAATTTTTAGGCTTTAAAAAGATAAAAAAGAATTGAAAATCAGAGCTGTCAAAGAATTTGAATAAATAAATAAAACTTGAAATCGGGATATTTATTTTTTAAATTTCAAAAAATTTTGAATAAATAATTTTTTAATTTTTTCAAATATTTTAAATAAAGAGAATTTTACAAATCATAAATTTATTTACAAAACAATAGATTCAAATCTTGAGCAGATATTAATTTTATATGGCAAAAAAATTTTTGAAAAATTTGGTCAATATTTTTTATGTCTCTTAACACAGATTTTAAAGTGCTTTAAAAATTAAATTACTTTAAGGAGAGGTATGGGGTTTTTGGAAATGAAGACAAAGCTTTTGCTTACTTCTTCGAATACTAAACATGTGATTTCAAAGTCAAGGCTATGGTTTATTAAGAAAAAAAAAAAGGTAAAATATTTGCAATTCAATTATTTTAAATAATATTCTTGCAAATAAAGTCTATATAATTATCTTTAAATTGCAAATTGCAACAAAAAAAAATGAAAATTTAGTTGCAATTTTCATAGAAAAATTAGAATGTGTATACGTATACTTTTGCCGAAAAGCTAAATTTTCAAGCACTGAAAAAATAACTCATTGAAAAATCTAATGGATTTGAATTATGCTATGATGTTTTTTTTTTCTATGTTGCTTTTTTTCTTGAACTGTGGGACACTTTATATCCTTTTATAATTAATTAATCCTTAATTATTCTCGTACTTGAAATGGACTCTCTAAGATATAATTTCTTTTTTTTTGGTTTTAGATAACTTAGACTTAAAATGGCACCAAAGAAAGGTCAAGCTAAAAAAGAAGAACAAGTTGTTCAATTAGGTCCACAAGTCGGAGCTGGTGATAATGTATTTTGCACTGCTCACATTTATGCCAGTTTCAACGATACCTTTGTTCACATTACTGACTTGTCCGGAAAGTAAGAGACTTGATCTTTTTTTTATTTTTATTTTACTTGAAATTTATAAAATAGTCTATTTATGTTAGAGAAACAATTGCTCGTGTAACTGGTGGTATGAAAGTCAAAGCTGACAGAGACGAATCTTCACCATACGCTGCTATGTTGGCCGCTCAAGATGTCGCTGAAATCTGCAAAACTTTCGGTATCAATGCCTTACACATTAAATTAAGAGCTACTGGCGGTAACAAATCAAAAACCCCAGGTCCAGGTGCTCAATCTGCCTTGAGAGCTTTGGCTAGATCAGGAATGAAAATCGGAAGAATCGGTTAGTAAAATTTACCTTCTAAAAATTTTTTAATGAAATTTTATTTTCAATTATTTTTTCTTTTAACAGAGGACGTCACACCAACTCCATCAGATACCACAAGACGCAAAGGTGGTAGACGTGGTAGAAGATTGTAAAAAATAATCGCTTTTAAATAAAAAAAACGATTTTTTTTGAATAAATAAGATCCGTTAAAAAAAGTCGTCCTTTTTTTATTTGAATAAAAGTTATTTTGAAATAATCAGAAAAATGTCTAATTTATCTACCTTAGTTTCGAATTCTTTGAGTCAATTATTACGTGATCAGTAAATATTTGACTAAAAAAAAAATTAAAAAAATGAATTAATATTTAGTGACTAAGAAAAAAATTTGACCAAAAAAATTTTGAAACCAGTTATTGAAATGATATTTTTATTTATTTTTGGATTATTTATTTTTAATCCCAAATATTCGTTCTGTTTTGATTATATGTTGAATACTTTTGTACTCATTAAAGGCTTTTAAGGCGTAATCGAGCAAAATAAATTATTCGAGCCTGTTGATCGGTAATTGGTTCATTTTTCTTAATTCAACGAAAGAAAAGTGAATGAAAATAAAATAAATTCGCTTGAACTTCCTTAAAATCTCAAAATTAACCAAAAATTAAGATATACTTTAAGATATAATAAATAATAAAGATTCAAAATCGTTCATGAATGTTCAATTAGTTTTCATTTGATGTTTTTACAAAGATTAGAGTAATATGACTGAATTTTGGTGAAATAATGATAAAAATTAGGCTATAAATAATTTTTTCATGAGTTAATGTTTATAATTATCTAATGAAAACTAATGAACATCAAAGTTCATTTTTTGAATTCGTGAAAGACCAATATTTGAGTTTAAGTAAAGTCTATTTCTTATTTCTTTTTATTATAATTAATCTGGCTCTTTTATTGCCGAATTCTCCAATTTTGATGAGGAATTTTAATTTTTTGTATCATTTTTTAAATCGAATCTTATAAGAATTAGATTTTTTTCGAGTACTCATTGACAATGTTCATAAATAAAAAAATTCCGTATCCCCTTGCCTATTAATCGAGGGCTAAACCTCAATATATTTGCATCACTGGAAAATTTCCCATCGACCCTATGCTAAAAAATAAGTTTAGTTAAAAAAAAACATATCGTAAACCCAATTTTTTCCAGGTATAAAGACGAAAATTTCGATGTAGTAACATGGTAAAATGTGACGGTATAAATTATGTCTGTATCCATAAAAATACAGTGTATACCCGATTTTATGAACCACGGTTGTCAAGCATAATTTAGTTCACAAAGAATTGAGAGTTCATAAAATCGGGTACCATATTACATACATTTACATAACAGTGAGTTCAAAAGGTTGAGCTTTTTTACTTCACCATTCGAAAATACATAAAATCGGAGTTCATAAAATCGAGGATACACTGTATCTACTTTTTAGATTATTTACAGTAATTTATCAATTTATTACTTATGAATCATCTTTATTTTTTAAAATTCTTCATTTTTTTTTTATTTCGTTCCTTAATAATCGATGAATTAATCAATTTTATTTGCCATGGAACAACTCACTTTTTATTCCAGGGTACAAAAATAGAATTTACAAAATCTTATAAATACATTACTATAAATTAAGATTTTTATATTATAAATAAATACATAAAATGATTTTTAAAATGATCTTTTCCTTGGAAAAAATTAGAAACTATTGTTGATACAAACATGATTTTTACCATCATAGTTTACTATCAAAAAATGTATACAGACATAGAATTGTTACATTGGACAAAATTGAAAAAAACAATTTGTACCTGGTACTAAAAATGGGGTTGTGCGGTAGGCATAAAACTAATACTGGAATTTCCCAGTGGAATAAATCAAAATATTTAGGTCTAGTTCAGGATTAATGCGCATGTGGATATTGTTTGTTAATCAGAAGGAATTATATTTAATAAAAGACCAAACCCAAACTGGGACTAAAAAAACATCAAGTTTACTAGCAGTCAGTCGAAAAATTATGCATGACTATTTACCAAAAAGATAACTAAAATTTTTATTTCATAAAATTATCGGATTATTTAGAAAAAAATTTACGATCCTCTAGACATCAGTGTAATCAAAGTCAAAACTAGAATGAGTGAATAAATACTTAAATGATTCAAGAAATTATAAATCTTGTTAAAAAATTTGCGTCTTATTTTTACAATATAAAAAGCTTCAATCATATCTTTCCTGAAACACGTATAATTAGTCTCGTCTTGCATTTCGGTCTTTTTAATAATCAATCTAGAAGATTTATCCATTATAATCCTATCATTAGGGTAACTAGATTTTTTAGAATCTACAAGATATTTTTCAAATTTCCAGAAAGCATTAGCACTTTTATTTGATAATTCATTGTCACTTTCACATTTGAGAACAAGTTGCTCTTCGACATAGGCCTCCACTAATTCTATATGATTATAAATAAATTGATTATTTAAATCTAAATTTTTTGATAAAATAATTGAATTTCTCAATGTACAATTAATCGAACATTCAGCATACATTATGAAATATTTTAATTTCTCTTTATTATTGACAATCTCGGAAAAATTTGTAATTAAACTTGATAGACATGGCATCTTGTTTGAAAAATATCTGAGCATTTGCTTTAAGTTTGTTATTTCTTTAGAAATGTTTCCTTCCTTAATAAAACATTCACCTAATCTTGTTTTATAGCCTCTATCTAAATCTTTCTGAGCACATTTACATTCGCTCCAATCACTCCATTCAATGTAACCTTGTATAGAATCGTCGATCATTTCTACATTATTAGTCCAGCCTAACTCGTGTTCATAGTCCTTTAAATCGAAATAAACAGGATACCTGAACAAATTCTTGACAATAGTTACATGGTATTTTTTAATTAAAGCTTGGTTATTTTCGATTTCATCATAAAAACCTTCTTGTGAATCAACAGCATCAGATATTTTGTAATTATTACTTAAGGGATCAATCCAAAAATGTTTTTTAAAAGCTTTTTCGGACCATGCTTTTGTCTTATTCGTATCTATAAGACTAGATAAATTTTTTTTGTTAAATTCTATTTTGCCAGCTAGGTTTGTTTTGTTCAAATTAATTTTACTAGATAATTTATCTTTGTCTAAATGACTTGATATATTCGTTTTTTTAATGTCAATTTTATTTAGAATGCCTGTATTTTTCAAATTTTTTCCTTTTAAAATTTTGGGTAATTTACTTGGCCTAAGCCATTCTAAGCTTAAGTTATAAGGTCTTTTTTTATTCATACAGCTATTTGATTCTAGGAGACATTCTTCGCCATAATAGCAAATAATCGCATTGACATGTTTGTTCTCTTTAATTTCATTTGAGCGCTTGGCAAGACAGTCATAGTATTCTTGGTAAATATCTTTTTTATTAGCGTTAAGTAAAGAGAGGTCTTTTAAGAGATAGAGAAGCAAGAATTTTTCGACAAATGATTTCATATTTTTTAATTTGGAGCTTTATTTATTTTAAATTATTTATTTTTTCAAAAAAAGTTTCAAAATTCATTTTATGATTTGGTCTTCCATAAAGAGAATAGACAGATATTAGCGAAAAAAATGATATTTTTTCAAAATTTTTTTATTAAGATTTTAAGCTCTTAAAGTTTTTATTGAATAACAAGTTTTGAATTAATTTATTATCATAAATTACCATTTATCTTTATTCTGTATTATGCTAATTTAACTCAAGTCTTCAGGACTATGCAACTGATTGCTTTTTTTTCAATGAATCGAATCGCTGGATACTATTTAGAACCCAGATTAATGTGAATTCAACTCAAAGCTTGAGGGTTGAATTTTCTTTAAATTAATCTTAAAAAATTAAAAACATAACGATTAATTAATTAAATATCAACTTTATTTGTATTTTTTAAAAACTATTATTATTGGGTTTTAATTGAAAAATGCACTTTAGCAAGAAGATGTGGGAGTATGTATCATATAAGAATAGTACTTTTGATGCAGCGCAATTTAATATGAGGTAATATTACATGAATTCAAATCGAAGATATCGTAAACCCTTGCGAATATTTGATAAAACAGAAAACCCGAATTTTTGGTTTTTAACGAGGTATTAAAATTCGAAAATCGATTAATATTCCTAAATTAAATATCGAAAATTCTAAATTAGAACTGTACAAAAAATTAAAAATAAGATAAAGAATTGATATTTTCCAAAACCGAAAATTCGGTTTCTGATACAGGATTAAAAAGCAAATATCAAAAAAAATTTTAAATTTTTTGATTATAAAAAATTAATAACTTAATTTTTAGTGCGGTCACATAAACCAAGTTTCCGGCTTGTGTCTACATAAAATTGGAATTTTTTCGGTTTCCTTTTTCACATAATTTACTAGTACTTTTTACCATGACTTTCAAAATCGTCGCGCTGCAACAAGTTGAGTAGTTTCAGAGTGTATAAATTATCAAAACCTTTCTCATTCACAAAAACTGATTAAAAATTAAAGAATCTTGGTGGTTTTGATTTATTTTAAATTATTTATTTTGAATAGTTTGATCTTCAAATTTTAAGTACTCATAGTTGCATCTTAACTTTCCGTATTTATACGATAAAGCATATTTTTCTTGTAAGAAAATCTAATGAACGTTCATTTTTGGTCGCTATGAATGACCAATTTTTTGAGTAAAAATGATAATCAATGGGTAAAAACACTTAGAAAAGTCTTTTATATAGATGTTAAATTTTTTGACGATTTTTACCAAAAAATAGCTATATTTTGCTTTTTGTCGAATTTTTTCAAGTAAAATTTTTTGATTTAACATATTCGCTTTTTAAATAGCAAAACCCGTGAGTCCTTAGAGTTAAAAAAAAAAGAAACTTAACACAAATAAAGAAATACCCACTCCGATTTTTGGTCAAAACTAAAATTTGAAGACACTGATAACAAAAATTTTGGAATAGCAGTCTATTTCCGACTTTAAATTTGACTAAAAAATAAACAAAATTAAAATTAGTTTCTTTAAATTTAATTTTGAAAAGCATTTTTTTCAAATTTAATTTGTTTAATTAAAAAATTGAGAATAAGATGCTAATGTCTTGAATTAAATTATATTATCAAATATGATGGTTTATTAAGAATTACCTCGTTCTATATCAAGGGCTCTAAATTATAGCTTATATAATTCAAATTGAGTATTGTTTATTTATTTAAGTTTATAAATACCTAAATTATTTTAAAAGAAAATTCGATGAATTTTTCGTTTTAAACAATTGCAATTCATGCAAATATCTTAAGCAAAATCAAACAAAAAAAAATTATGTTTTCTTTAAATTGGTTAAATAAAAAAAAATTAATAAAATCATATTTAAAAGAAATTTTTAAGATTTGCCTTCTCCTATTGCCATTTAGGTCCCATTAATAGAATTAGACAGCTTTAATAATTAATGAAGAAATAAAAACTAATTGTCGCGAATTTTGAATTCTCTATTGTGTATAATGAAAGATGGAATGCCTTTAACTATTTGTACAAATTTCAAAAAATTAATAGACTTTAAATTTTAAAAAATAAAACTTTGTAAGATAAAGGTCATATTTATCATTTTGTTACTACTAAAGTATGTAAGTCTTAATAAACTTTATCTCCTAATTAAGATTAAATTGTTCTTGGTCATGAAAATAAGAATTTTTTTTTATTATTTTTTATTAATGCACGACATCTTCTGATTTTGAAACAAAATACTTTCACAAAAAAACTTGAGGAACAAAATTTTTAAATATTTTTATCTTATGAAAAAGCTTTACAAAAAAAAAATTAGCCAGTATATAATTTATATTAAAGTATCAGTTAAAAGCAAATTGTTTATTAATTTTTTACTCATTAAAATCATGATAAATATTTTAAAATAATTATATTCCTTTAATGATAATGGTCTTGGCTTAGGTCTTTGTTTTTTATATAAAAGAAAATCTTGGCCTATTTTTATTCAAATTTAAATGATGAATCACTGAAGCGTTTCATTTTTTTTAGTTTGAATCTTTGTCTAATAGCCAAATAGATTAAGGCTGAGTACTTATCTTATCTTTGTATAGAGGACATTTTTGTTTAAAATTTTTACTTATTCTTTCATGAATTCTTCTTTACTCTTTTACCATTTTTTATTATTTTGCCATTTGCATAATCAGTAAGCAGTGAGCCATCTTCTTTATCATTCTTTTAGGGATGTTTTTCCAATGTGACTATGTAAAAGAGAGAAAGAAAGAAAAAAGTAGTGAGTGAATGAGTGAGACACTTGTTGTATATTTCTTTTCCATGCTTGGTATCTGTTTGTGCTTGATTAGTGATCCGTTGATAAAAAACAATTAGGAATATTTATTTTTTTTTTTTGAAAAAAAAAATTCATTAAATCGATATAAATATTGGAAATTATTCTTCATTTTGTTTTCTTAAAAATTTATAAAAAGAAAAAAATTTAAGAAAAAATAAAAAAATTTTTTTCCAATATTAATCAGCTTATGAAAAACCAAAGTGACAATGGATCCTAAATCAATCACGGATTATCTCGGCAATAATAAGGTAATAAACAAAAATAATATTTTTCAAATTTGACAAAATAATAAAATGGTGAAAATTTTGACAAATTTTTTTATCATCTATCAAAATCTTTACATAATCGTTATCTATCTTACGGGAATTTAGAAATAAAAAAGAAGAGTGTTAAATAATAATTCACTATAAGAAATTTAAAAATAAAAAAGATAAAACTATTTATTTATTTTATCATTCCATCTTTGCCACAGGGAATTATTATTTTTTTATTTTAGTTAAAATGACCGGTATGTCAAATATAAGAGAGGGACATTTTTTTCAATGATAAATATCTTTTTTTTCATTCCACTGCTGGAGATTTTTTTCTTTTTTGCCGAACAGTTTGCAGAACATAAGAAACAAAAAATAAATTTTTTATGATTTTATGTTTTATTTCAACTATTTATTTTAACATTTTAATTGAAGTGAAATTTTAATTTTTTTTTTGTTCATTTCATTGTATACCTACATAAAAGATATGATGAAGAGAAAAAAAAATGAAAATTACCTCAGGGTAAAACTAAATCTCTCCTCTTTTTTTTTTTAATTTTTAATTTCAAGTTTCATTTTTTTTTTTCATAGGAAAAAATTTGTTTCATAAATTTTTTTATTTTCAAATTATTTCAACCACTATCACCATCATAACCACCACGTAAATTTCTCTTTATCTCTATGTATCAATCAGTTTCTTTAGCTTTTCATTATTTTTCTTTTTTTTTTTCACTAACGACTATGAACCAATAAAAATTTAAAAAAAATTTTTTTTTTCAAATTTTGAATTCTAACCAATTAAAATCAATTTCATTTATTTTTGAAATATAAAAAATTTTTTTTTTCTCTTTACAATACAACAACAACAAAAATTATAATTTTTAAAGACTCTGTTTTTTTTTTCGTTTCTCTTCGAAATTTCTCCCTATACCTGTCAATTTGTTTTTTTGTTTTGAAAAAGCATTTTTTATTATTGTTGTTGAATCTTAATAAATAATTTACCAAATCGATCTTTAAAGTCTACATGATTTTAACAATGGGACATTTTTTTTTATATTTAACAACAACAAAAATATCTTTCAATCAATTGATCGAGGAAAAAAAGAAAGAAGAGAAAATTTATCTCCCTAAGTGTTCTTATTATCATTCATTATTATTACTAATATATTTAAAATAGGACTTCTCTCTCTCTCTCTTTTTTTTTCTCTTTTAAATAATTGCTTTTGTTAGAAAATTTTTCTCTTTTTTTTTCTCTTTCGTTGTTGTTGTTTAATTTAAATTTAATATCTATCATTTATCTAAATTTTAAAAAATTTTCTTTTTGGTAAAATAAAAATATACCAAACTAAATTTTTTTCTTTTCTAGCAAAGAGTTTGGAAACAATACCGAGATAAAATTTCATAACACAATGTTTTAATCAAATTGAAAGAAAAAAAAATTGAGTAAGAAAAAAAAAGAAGACTTTTTCTAGATTCAAAATATTTTTACATTTGGTCTTGGTGTGATATAAGAATTTTTAAATAATTGTATAATATGGATTCTAATGATTCACAATCGTCGGCCTCGTCGATCAATCTACTCGGATCTTCGGATCAAACAATCGAGCATGATATGTACAAAAAATTCGAGAGTTTAGATTGTGATCAAGAATTCGAGAATGCAGTACGTAAATGCACGGAAAATAACGAAAATATAAACTCCGATTCTTTGGAGGATAAAAAAATTGACATCGAGTCCTTGTACTTGACTTCAAATCCGACACAAAACCCTAATGACAATATACTTAACAATTCGAATAATAATAATCTACTTACGACGACTAAAAAAATTCGTAAAAATAAAAAATCAACTTTAAAATTAAACCAATCGTTAAACAATTCAAATTCATCCAATGAAAATGATCCCAATAATTCAAGTATTTAAAATTTTATTTAACTTCTTTTTCCTTATTTTGTTGCCACTTTAGTAGTACCTGATGATTAGAATTTAAAAATGCAAAGTTTAGGACTTTACTTTTTGGTGATAATTAGACCGAAAAAAAAATTTTTTATTTTAAATTTCGTGAGAGTTTTATCTAGTAAAAATTGAAAATTAATTTTCTTTTTCTAATTAAAACCAAAAAAAAATTATTGACCTAAATTTTGCTTTTCGCCAATATGCACTTTTAAATTCAAATTATTAGATTTTATTGTTGGGGCCTTAATACATAACAATTCAAATAAAATTTTTTTTTCTTATTTCTCTCATTTTAATATTGAAGCCAGCGATAATAATTATAATTTAGAAAGTAATGTAAATCAACTCGGTGGCTCGTTTGTTAATGGTCGACCCTTACCAGACGAGGTGCGTAAGCTAATTGTTGAGCTAGCTCAAAAAGGAACAAGACCGTGTGATATATCAAAAAAGCTAAAAGTATCACATGGATGTGTCAGTAAAATTTTGGCCAAGTAATTATTTTTTTGGAATATTTTTAGCAATAAAAAATTAAAATTAAGAATTTTTCAAAAATTTTCTAGATATAACTCGACTGGATCGATAAAGCCTGGTCTAATAGGTGGTTCAAAACCAAAAGTTGCCACGTCGGATGTAATTGATTCAATTACAAAGTATAAAGTTCGTAATCCGAATATGTTCGCGTGGGAAATTCGAGAAATGCTTATTAAAGATGGAATTTGTACACAAGATAAAGTACCATCTGTATCAAGCATTAACAGGTAATTTTTTTTTGATTGCTTAAAAAAATACTTAAAAAATCTAAATGACGTCTTTTTTAAAAGCAAAATTAAAAAAAAAAATTTTTTCCAAAAAATGAATAAATCTAATCAATTTTTTAATGACAAAAATTTTTTTTTTAAATATCAAGAATAAAAACTTTTTTGGAGATGTCTTAATAAAACTCTGAATTTCAACTTTTAAAATCTAAAATTTTTTTTTGTTAAAGAATTGTTCGAAGTAAACAAAAACCAAAGACAGATATAAACAATAATAGCAATATTAATGAAAAACCATTGGAATTGAATATAAAAAAAGCAAAAAAAGTATCAAATGGTGCACAATTATCAGTAAATTCATCGCCTTCCTCATGTACGCCATCATCATTTTCTTCGTCTTCAAATTCATCGGCTGAATCGTCTCAAGTATTCGCATTCACAAACGGAAATTTAAATTTACCTACTATAAATGAGCAATATCAATCATCTAGTCCAAATAACGATCATCAATTCGATTTAAATGATCCAAAATCAATTATACTAACTCAATATTTACATTCGCCAAATGGTAACATGACAAATAGGGTTCAAAATAATGTTACACAATCATCTAATCGAATGAACATGACAAATAGTGATGGTACTATTATTCAATATTTTAATCCAAATTTTAGCCCCGATGAAGCCGATTCTCCTCAACTTATTTCCGCCCATCAATATAAACATAATGAAAATAATAACGAAGATTCTAATGAAGATCATCATCAACATTATTTACATTCCTTGCATCATAATTTGTCTCATAATTTACATCCACATCATGCTAAACGCTCAAAAATGGATAGTGAAAATGAATCCGGTACAAGTGTTTTACAAATTCAATTGGCAAAGCCTGTGCCGATTCAACACAATTATTATGAAGTATTCAACAACGGTGATAATATTCAAAATAATCAACAAATTATACAAATACCAATAAACGCATCTCCTCAACAATCACAAACTAATCAAGCTTATTTAACTCACTTTCAAGTCATAAATGAGCAGAATTTCAATCAAAATGAACCAAATGGTTTTGCATATGCTAATGTTGACACAAATCCCAATAACATTGCTAATCCGGTAAGCTTTTTCTCTTATTTTTAATCGCTCTCAAAATTAAACTAAGTTTCCGTTTCATAATTTATCAAACATGTTTTTTTAGTCTTTAATAAAAATTTACCGAAAATTAATTTTTGAAAAATAAAAAGACCTTTGTCAAGAATAAAAAAAAAATCAAAATTTCTTTTTTAAATTTAATTTTTTTTTAAATTTTAGTCAATTTACTTTGAGGAGCGTCAAATTCATGAGTCAGAATCGCCAAAAAATTCTGAAGTCAATTCGGATGGTTCACCTCATCACATTCATCAAATGCATCATCATAATGGACATCATCATCCTCACCATATAAATCATCATCATCATCATCATCACCCTCATCATCATCATAACCCACAGCATCATCATCACCATCATATTTTACATCAACAGTATTTATCACAATCAGCATATCAAAATGGTCCTACATCATACACTTTAGTCTCATCGCCACCATTAGAATTCGCTAATAATATACTCTTAGAAAATGAATCAGAATCTTTTTCTAATTTACATGTTCAGCATCAATCAACCAATTCCAATAATACAATAGTCAACCAACAAAATTCAAATTTTAATAATCATTTTCATTTTAATCATGTGAATGGACATCATTTAAATGCACATCATTTGCATCATTTAAATGATCCAAACACTTTACAAGAAGGTAACTTTCCATTTTTATTGTTAAAAAAATTCTTTATTATTCTAATTTTTTTTATGTAAAACAGAAAGGGGAAATTGTGAAAGAACAAAATCATCACAAAGCGATGAGTCCTCGATTAATACAAGTAGCAATTTAGGTGGTTATTATATAAACCATAATAATGGAATATATTACATTGATGAAAATGGTGCAATGAATCCTAGGACTCTAATGCTTAATGGAAATAACAGTGACATAGAATTAGGCAATCAAGTTAATTATCCACTTTTAAATGGAAATTGTCTTTTAATTAAGTCAGGACATTTTTCAAGTGAACAAATGTCTAATAATTCAGGAGGTAATTTAACGAGCAATTCAACTTTTACAGAGTTGCAACCAGCCACAGCGATTTTTAATCCGAATATTGAGTCTAAAAATATGATCTATCGATAATCAAGTGTAATTATTTTGTTATAGGGGAATGTGTTGGGTTTTACTATTATAGAAAAAAAATGTTTAATAAATTTGACAGTCCAACATTGATTCCAATTATTTTGGGTTTTTAGCCTTTTGATATATTTTTTTTTTGGTGTCTAAAAATTTCTTTTATATTTTGTTCAATGTATGTTTATGTTGTTTATATTGATTTAAGGTAGTTTTCGTTTTTTTTTGTTTTTGGATAGTTTTTTTTTTTAAATTGCATTCTAAAGGTATTCTTTTTTTTATTCGTTTAATTTTACCTATCGATCACAATCAATTATTTATTTTGTTTTTATAATTATTATTTTTTGGAAAGAATTTTGAAAATTTAAAAAAAACTAAAAGGATATTTTTGTTTTCAATTATATTTTGAATTGATAAATTTATAAATAAAAGTATTTATTTTTTAAATTAGTAAAAATTATTTCTGGTCAACTAAATTTAAATTTTAAAAAAGATATTGCCTTAAGTAAAATTAAAAATATGCCAAGGAAAATTCCTATTTATAAATGGTCAAAAGTGTTTTTATTTGAACTTTATGATTGTCTAAACACAATTATTTCAATTTACTCTGTATTTTTCAAGTCATCAATGTAGTAATATTTTTTGAAAAGTATAAAAATTAAATACGACGTAGAATTCTAGGCGACATTTTTTTAAAATCGAATTTAATAAAATTATTATTTTTCATTCTAGAACTCTAAAATTATCACCAAATCTTGTGGCATAACAAGAAAAAAAATTTATTTAAAAAAAAAAACGTAACATTCCTTAAAATTTTATGGTGAATATTTAACGGTGTCAGAAATTAGATTTTCAGGATAGTTAAATAACAACAATGGCATTCTTTCTACTTTAAAAATTTTGGATAAATTTTTCTGGAACTGTCTGATTTAAATTTTTTCTTAAGTTTTAGCACAAAAAAATTGAATTTAACATTCATCGTTCAATTTTTAGTTTTCCAATCCGGTCACAGGCTAGTGTCCCTAAGTTCAGATGAACCGATCGAAACCGTTTATTAATTAAATTTTTATTTTGTTTTTGTGAGCTAGGGTAATGGTGTTTTACTCAATATAACACCAGGAGAAATTTTTTGTTATTGATTTAAAATTTTTTTTGCTGAAAATTTTCTCACCCATCACGGACTCGAACTCACAACCTTCTTCGCCAAACCGACTTTCATCATAAAACGACTCAA
>NTPY01000067.1:419475-451527 GCA_002922825.1 Brachionus calyciflorus
TACAACGAAATAAATAAATAGATACAAACAGAGATAGGGACTCGTTTTTGGGACTCGAGTCTTTGAAGACTTGAGTCCTAGTTGAGTCCGACTCAAAGGACTCAAGTCCGAGTCTTTAAAAATAAAAAATTTCGGACTCAGACTTGAGTCCGAGTCTCCTCATAACATCAGACTCAGACTCGAGTCTGAGTCTCTAAAATCACAAAAGACTCGAGTATTTAACATCTTTTTTAGATTCAATTTTTTTTTTATTAATTCAAATGGTATTGCAGAATTAAAATAAAATCAATTTAATATAAAAAAATTCGTTTATAGTTAACCGTGTCTTTCTTTTTCTTTAAATTAATTTATGAATACTTAATATTATTCAAGTTTAAAACGGCTTATTTCTCATCAATCTCTATATTAATCTCTTTTTTAATTTTCTTTTTTGAAAATTTGATAAAATTTTATAATCCAAAGAACAGTAGTATAAGAGATTGGGAATTTGAATTTACATCATAAGTACTGACAACTTAAAACTTGGAAGATATTTATACATGCAAAGAAGAAAACCAAAATAAACCTTAAGCTGCACTGTAAATATTTTAGGTGGAAAATTTTCTACATAAATGTGTATCATAAGTTAACCACAAATATGTATAAAAAAAATCTCAAAAATGAGAAAAAAAAATTTCATAAAAAGTTTTCTTCTCATTTATGATCACTCATTTATTCATGGATTCACTTTTAAGAGTAATTTTTTTCTCATAAATGTGGTTAACTTATAATACACATAAAATGTAGAAAAATTTTCACCTAAAATATTTGCAGTGTGGCTAATTTAAAAATATTACAACCTTTTTTGTTAACAGTAAATAAAAATCTTAAAAAATTTTTTTTTACTTTAAAAAAAATTTTAAAGACTCGAGTCTTTAAGACTCAAGTCCCTATTTTGAAGAGGACTCAGACTCACGAGTCTCTTAAAAATTTTACAGGACTCAGACTCGAGTCCGAGTCTTTAATTTCGAAAGACTCAGACTTAGATTTGAGTCTTTACAAAAATAGCGAGTCCCAATCTCTGGTTTCGGCCAATTAATGTCTAAAAATTACATTTACCAATACATTTAAATCAAATTGGTTATGAATGTACTTCTAATTCAAAAATGAGCATCAAATAAATTGAAAATAGTAAAGAAAATTTAAATTCAGGACTATTAGATTCGGTGAATTTTCTACTTAGTAGTTTCCAAACAAGTTGTTTGTTAAAATTGGA
Source organism: Brachionus calyciflorus (assembly GCA_002922825.1). Classification (NCBI taxonomy): domain Eukaryota; kingdom Metazoa; phylum Rotifera; class Eurotatoria; order Ploima; family Brachionidae; genus Brachionus; species Brachionus calyciflorus. The sequence continues at coordinate 420,731 of NTPY01000067.1, forward strand.
ATGAGATCGAATATCTTTAGAAATACAGTCATCGCGCAATAATATCATCGCATCTGATATTGAAAAAAATGGGGAGATTATTTAAATGGGACAAAAAAATTTTTCAATAAATCTTATTATATTTAGGAAATCGGATCTTGAACATTAAAATGATAAAATAAAAATTGGACATGGGATAATCACGCGATGGCTGCATTTTATTTTTGAGTGTGAGTCTTCAAAAATAAATATTTACTTATCCGTAAAAATATAATTTAAAATTTTTGTTTAAATTATTTCATAATTCGAATGCGTCAAAAAGAATAAAATAATAATCAACTCAGTGTAGTTTAAAAAACAGGTTGCAATAAGGAATTATAAAAGAAGTGGAAATTTTCCAAAGCAGAAGTAAATAATATCTTTTCCTTTACTTAGTCGTGACTAAATTATCAAAAAAAAAAGAGTTACTGAAAAAAATTGAACTGGATTAACGAAATTAGACTGTAATTTAATTATTAGAATTTAAATGAACCGTACTATTACAAGGATATGAACTTTTTTCCTCTTCAATAAAAAAGCTTTTTATTACAATTTATTAAAAAAAAACTTAGCTCGATAATCTCCTTTTCGAATCATTTTGCTCAATAATTAGACATTTGAAAAGATTAGTTCCTAATTTTTTATTTCCAATCTAATATGAGCTTAAGATTTTCCCAAATATAATAAAGTTTCAAGTAAGTTAAAGTTTCCAATAATAATATTGATGGGTTAGATGATTAGTATTATGTCTAGAATCTTTGCACAAATTTTAATGTAAAAAAAATATGATAGTAATATCGTAGATTGAAAAAAATTTTGTCCAATAATTAATGACCAATTACGTCTCGAACATTTAAATACATATTGTTGACTTTTTGAATGATTTCTTTGCTCTGAGCACTTTCAGTTATAAGTCGAAGCTGTACATACAAAGCTTCGCTTTGAATTAGAGCAGTTAATACAGAAAAAATCTTTCAATGGATTGATTACTGCATTTCTCGCGAATTAACAGCGTACCCGTATCTGTACCAAAGAAAATAAAAAATTTAAAACATTTAAAAAAAATATTTTTTTTGGCCCGGATACGCCATTAATTCGCGAGAAATGCAGTGTCATTTTTTTATTGTAAGTTGATTTCAATTAATTGCGAATGATGGTCTTTCAATCGAAGTATCATTAGTCTTGACTTTTTTTTCGTGATCGATTTACCTTTCAACAAAAACTTGTACTTTTTTTTGAATATTTTTTCGTAGACCATTTGCTTGTCTAATTAAAATGCTGGAACTGTACTGTTATTGATCAAAAGAATACTTTTACTTTACCTATACTCATTTACTTTTTACTGTACGGGTTTGGTTGCCTTATTTTTCGAACAATAACAACACTATTTAAAAGAGCTCAAAATGATAACTATGAATATTCGAAGCTAATTGTTAATCAAATTTTATTGAAATTTTCTGTTCAAAAGCGCGCCCAAAATACTCATCTTTATTTTTCAAGACATCCTCCAATTCTTTTTGCCAATAATATAAAGAATTCGTTCAAAATTAATTAAGTATATATTTTTAGAATTAGTTTTGATCAAAATAAAGATTAGTCTTTCAAAGTTGGGTTAAAATTTTGTGAAAAAAAAAGCATTAAAAAATATTAAAAAAAAAAGACTATAATTTTACAAAAACACCAAAAAAAATAAAAAACTATTTTTATCAAAACATTAAAAAAAAAGTAAGAGAAGCCTGTTTTAAAAAATGGAACTTAAATACAAACGAATAAACAATATAGAAAAAAATACACAAAATTTTTCTGTTCATATTCACTTCCCTCACCAGAAAAAAATTTTTTATAAATATCAAAAATATATGTAAAAAAAAAATTCTCTAAAAAATAAGATTAAGTTGTAGGCTCCATTTTCATTTGATATCCATTGCTAAACTGTTGATGATTGAATGCACTGGTGCCAAAACTAGAATTTTGCGTATTGATTGTAGAGGCAAAATGTAAATTCATGTATCTAGGCCATGAATCATGACTAGTATAACTATACTCGGGATATTGTGAATTGTAAATGGGAGCAGTTGATAGTGGCGATGAACTGCTAGTACTAGATGACGAGTCAGAATTGCTACGAATCATTTGAGAATAAGCTGATGACATATTATTTGAATTGTACATACTCGGGGTGTAATTATCGACAAAGCCATTGTTTTGTTGCTCATAGACTTGATTGTTTGATTGCTGATTTTGAAAAAAATGTTGATCATAAGAATATTGTGAATGATGGACTGTTTGATTTGAGTTATTATGACTAGTCAAATATTGATCTGGATGAATGTTCCATTTCATTCGTTTCGCTTCAAAGTAACGCTTTTCAAGTTAAGAAAAAAAAGAAAAAGAAAATAAAAATTTCATGCTTAAGTCTAATTAAAATTTAAAATTTTTTTAATTTACTTTAATGTTCATTTCATCAAGTCCAGTTAGCTTGATAAGCTCGCTTAAATTAGTTAAATCATAGCATGGATTTTCATTAAAATATTTTTCTAATAATGTGTCCATAAGCATGAAGTTATTTGTAGTATTTTTATTATTCGCTTTTGATACGCCGATATTAACAGTATCATCATTACTGCTATTACAATCAGCTTGATTTTCATTAATTTCATCTTTAATAAGAATAATTATTTAAATAAATCAAGCAAAAAAATATTATTAAAATTTTATAATTTATTTTAAAAACTTCCTAATTACTACCTTTTGCTTAATTTATTATTAATAGCAGATGCTACTGATAAGCAAAAACTTATCAGTAAAAAAAAATAAAATAAGAAAAACAAGAATCCTCTTAAGGGATTACTCTTAAGTGCTTTTTTGACTTAATTAAATTTAAAAGAGACTTTTCGTTTTTTTTCTGTATTTTGTTGAAATTTGCATAAATAAATCACAATTGAGAATTGGGAAGTAATTTTCTTAATAGATTTAGAAGAAAGCCAAAAAAAAATAATCTCACTTTTAAGTTGAGTGGGCATTGTATTTTGAGCATATTGCTGAGCAAAATTTAAAATATTCTGAATTGAGTATCCATTCGAGTTCATTTGGGAATTTGGATCGGGCACATCACCTTGAACATGACCCATATCGTAACTCATTTGAGGAGTCGGATTTACATTTTGACTTACGTAACTGTTACTTTGAGTATTATTTTTATTCTTGTTTTTTTTCTTTGTAGAAACTTCTAACTTTTGTTCATAGCCAATGGATGAATTACTTGTATCCTCAGAGAATTTATTCAATTTAGATTCATCTTGATTTCGATTAAAATGCTCTTTTTCATTAGCTCTATTACGTACAATTCTAAAAAAGAAAAAATTTTAATTAAAAAAAAAATTAATTAGAATTTTTTTTATTTTGTTGGAAACTCAGTGTTCCGTAAGAGAAGTTTTTTAGTTAAATTTTTTTTGTTGACTTACCTGTTTATAGAACTTACACTAGGGACTTTTTCAGCATCACATATACCTTCAGCTATAAGACGCTCTTTTATTTCCCAAGCGAACATTGTCGGATTTTGACGTTTAAAATCAGCTATCGCTTCTACTACGGTCGGTGTTGCTACTTTTGGTTTTGAACCACCAATAACCCCTGGCTTTATCGAACCAGTCTCATAATATCTACCTAAAATTTTACTCACACATCCATGCGATACGCGTAGTTGACGAGATATGTCACATGGACGAACTCCTTGCTTCGCCAATTCGACTATTCGAAGGCGAACTAAGTCTGGTAATGGACGTCCGTTTACAAATACACCTCCAAGTTGGTTTATACCTCCATGACCTTATAAAAAATATTTCAAAAATAAAATTTAATAGTCGAAAAATTTAATTTTTAAAACAGAACTAAAATACAAATTTTAAATAACTAAAATTTGGTTCCAAATTGTTGAATAAAATAATTTTTTCTAAAATGTAAATATTCAGGAGGAAATAAGCAAAAATTGCATTATCTTCTGTTGTCGCTTTAATGAGAAAATATTCCTCGATTAATGGGGAAATTATTTTCATTAAAGATAAAATGATTTTTGTGATAACTTTTTTTTAATCTCCTCATAGAAATGTCTCAAAAAGTTGATCAAAAAATTCTACAGTATTCTTTATGAAATTGGCGAGGAAATTTTTTTTTTATTTTTAAGTTTCTGTAAAAAAATAAAATTTACAAAAATAAAAGCACCTATTTTACCATATCTGTAATGGGCAGCCGATACAAAAGGATTAAGAGTGAACATATTTGTATAGTTTCTTAAGCAGCAAGCGCAAATCAGATTACAAAAAAATTCAAATAATGTTTAGTTTTTCTTCCAATCAATAGTTTTAACAAAGAGAACGGAGTAAAAAAAAAGCAAATTTATTCGAACAATATTTCTTGTTGATATTAATATTTTTTTGCAAACGAAAAAAAAAAATTTTTTTTTGATAATCCAATAAAATTTTAGTAAAAAATAAATCCAACTGTTTTTAAACATAAATTTTATGCTTATAACAAAAACTATTGGTTTAAAAAAAAAAAATTTTTTTGCTATATGTTTTTTTTTACAAGCAAAATTTTAATTTTGTCAAAATCGAAAAGCTTTTCAAAAATCATCTAAGCGTTTCTTAATACTAATAACATTATTGTTATTAATATTTATTAAGAACTAATCAAATTATTATTTTTTTCCAATATAAATTCCCTAATGATGAGAGGACTCTTTTTTTTGTTGTTAAGAAAATTCACTCTCTTCAAAAAAATAATAAGCTAAATAAGTAAACTCACTTTTACAATTATAATAGTCAACTAAAATTGATGAGGTCTTAGAAGGATTTGTGTTTTCAGCATAGGTGTCATTGTACGAATTCGAACAATCTTTGATTGATGATGTCGACGAAGATGATGAGAGCGAGTCGTTTTGGGCATAATTGTAGCAATTTGGTTTATTTGATGTTACGTATGGAGTAGGTGATGCTGTATCTGAAATTTGACCCATACATCCATATGAAGAATAATTATACACATTCATTGGGTCATAATAATTAGATGTTTCTTAAAATTTATAAAAAAAAAATTTATAAATATTCATTTTTAAACTAAAAATTTTAAATAAATGTTACTTAAAACTCCGTCTGATTCTTGATCCATTATTTAGCCACCAAAAAACAAAAAGAAAAACAAAATCTTGATATCTATCTTTGTGAAACAAAAGAAAAAAAAATTGAAATTTTCTTTCGATATCAGACTTAAATATATTCATTTCAGTAATGGAATTAAGAAAAGAAAATTAATAGAAATTTTTAAAAAATAACTTGAAATTAACTAGAGATTTCAAAAAAAAAAGAAAATTTAATTAATAAAAAAAATCTATAATATAGAAAAAAAAACAAATCATAGATAAGTTGAATTAAGCAAAAATGAAAATATAATAAAACAAATTCTATCTAAAAAATTGGCTTTGTCAATTTAAAATAAAAATTCGATCGTTTAAATAACGACTTTTACCAAGTAGGAAGAAAAAAAAAGTTCTGTTCTAACAGATTTCCCATTTAAATTAGTGCTCACTCAAATGGAATAATAAATGTAACACTTTATTATTATTGAATACAAAAATAATTATTTTCTTTTTTAATTCAATAATAATAATATTAAAAACAAAAGAAAATTTAAAAAAAAAAAATTTTAAATCTCTTCGGACTGATTAAGGGTCTTACATAAGATTTAGTAATTTTTTTTGCTAGAATTTCTTTTTTTTATCAATTCTATTGGTAGATTTAATTCTGGTTAACACATAAATCTCTAATGTGACTTAAGTGTATTTTAGATTTTATTTTTAAATGAAAATTTAGTTAAATTTTTATATAACTAAATTAGAAATTTATTAGTTGATCCAATAAGATTTGATTGTAAGCCCATTGAACTAATACTTAATGTAATACAAATTATCACAAAGTATTCAAGATTTTATAGAGCCAAATGAGTTATTAGTGCTGCTTGAAAAAATTAAAAAATTTAAAACGAAATTATTTTATTTCAAAACAGCAAAGTAATTTATAAAAAAATTTAAAGCAACACTTCTTTTCCCAAGATTTGTTCCGTTTTAAAGAGGACTTTATGAAATGTAACACTTACCATCTCTTTTGAAATAAGCCTTAACTGGTGTTTATTTTTCTAATTTAAAAAATTTAAGACATGCTTACGATTATGGTTAATGTTCTGATTACAACCACTGTATATTCATCCAGTCCTTACTTTATTGTATAAAATAAATTGAAAAAACTCTACTAAATTACCATAATCCCTCGATAACTACACCGGTACATAATGGAACTTTTTCGAAATAGCACTAAATACTTTTTATAAATTTAAAAAGTTAATGAATTCATTTAAATAATAAAATCTTGTGAAAAAATTGAGAACATTGGAATATTACCATGGGATAACTATCGAGGGTTTCTTTTACTGTTATTTTGGAAAAAAAATAAAATAAAAAATTTTTACTCAAGTTTTAGTAAAAGTTAAAAGGATAAAAGGCTCCTTTTTTTTATATTTTTAAAAAATTATTTACTATGTTGTTTTAAATGTTTACTTATATAGTCATAAGATCTTTAAAATTCTGAAAAATAAACTTGTTGCACATCTAGAATATACAATGGTAGTTTTTTTTTCGTAGACATAGGTAGAACTTTTTAATTTTTTCTACGGAAAAAAAAGTTACATAAAGAATAAAAAAAGAATTTAAAAAGTAATGAGTAGAAATTAAATTTGATTTTATTTCTTGAAATTTTTTAACTCAAGCGTATCAAGTAAATTTAAGTAATTTTAGAAGAAATTATTAAAATTTATGCGGAAAATGTCTCATGAACTGTATGAACACATTGGGATATGCTAAGCATTTCGAAATTATTGAATCACTTAAATTAAGAGGTAAAATACTTGAAAAATAAAAAGCTAAAAAATAAAGATTATTTTTTTTAAGTCGCAGGTGGAAATATTTTTTTTTTAAATTGGATTATTTTCCTTGATAATCAATCATATATAAATAATATTGAAAAACGCTTTTTCTCTATTTTTCTTTTATGTTATTTTTTATACTTCTTAGTACTAAATTTCAAGAAATTAAAAAAAAATTCTTATATTCCTAAATTAAATTCACTATTAAAAATAAATTAATAATTTAAAAAAAAAATTTTTTTTTATTATGTTCCTGAGAATATTGAATGGGACCTAACAACAACAAAAATTAAGGAAAATTATTTTCTTAATCTAAGACAAATTAATCTTTTGTAGAAAAAGCGAATGAGACAAGGTTTTCTTAATTTTTTTCTTTACACTTCAGGCAGTCGTTTATAAAAAAAAAAATTAATTTTTAAAATTCCATTTAAATTTTGAAGAAAAAAAATTGAACCTAATTAGAATCGATTGGGAAATATTTTTTATTTTATTTTTTAGGAAAAAAATTCTTTTAATCTTTATTTGTAAGTTATTAACCCTATTTTTATATTAACAAGTCCCGTTAGAATTAAATTATTTTTTATTTCGAGTTCGTTTTTTTTTTAATAAAGAGCCTTAAATTTTTGATATCTTTGAGAATATCTTTTACTAGGACTTTATAATGGTTTTATCATCCTAATCCTATGGTATTAAAGATTGAACAAAACAAAAAAATAGGAATGAAAATGTACAAACTTGAGCGCATTTATTTCGGATTATATGCATTATGACACCTGTTTATAACAAAATATTTGAATGATTCATTAAATTACAAGTCAACGAAAAAGAACTACAAATATTTTTCTATTGTTGCTGTTGGGACTTGTTAAATGTTTTGAAATTTGTAAAAAATAAAATTTATTTACCATTTTTTTTTGCTTCCAAAAATTTTGAGTTAATAACCTATTGCATTTTAAAAAATCTTTTAAGTGATAAAAAACAAAACATTTCAAAAAATTTCACTTGATTTGATTCTTAAGCTCTTTTTTTTTGCATTCTAATAATTAAATATTTTGATATCTATGAATCATAATCTAACTGTGTAAATCTGTGGTTTTATATTTCGGAAACTTCTCAATAATAACTTTTAAATTAAAGAATTATTTTTTGTTTTATTAAATGAAAATTTTGAATTTTTATTTTTTCGTAATCTGCGGAAAAATTCTGATTATAAATAAAATTTTAATTGAAAAATTTGCTTTGACAAGTATAATTAGTTTTAAATGATTAGAATTAAAGTTTACTTGGATAAAACGTTTGGAAAAAAAATGGAATCAAGATTAATAAGCTTTACCAAAGCTCTAAATTTTGTCGTTATCAAGAAAATCAGTATAATTAAGCCTCGAAATTCTAATAAGACATTTGAAATTGAATAATTTGATATTTATATCATATTTACAGTTTAATATGTAGGATCCTAGTATTTAAATTTAAACTTCTTTTTATAGTCTTCGGAAAAAAATTTTATAAAATTGCTCTTCAAAAACATTAATTTTTTACCTATGTCTCATTTTAACTATGCTGGAAAGCAAATTTTTTTTAAAGTTTTCTTATTTAACTATTTCTTTTTTATTAGAAAGCTCATCAAGAAGAAATTTAAAATTTTTTTTCTATAACATGGAGAAAATTTAATTTGATAAAAGAAAAAAAGACCAAAATTTTGGTAAATTAAAAAGGGCATGCCAGTTAGATGTTATCGAATCAAATTTAAGATATAAGATATAACTCTTTGCTGAGTATTGATTTCATTCTTTAGCCTTTTTAATATTAAATGATTGATCAAAAAAATCTCATTCAAAAAAACTTTCACAAATTATAAACAGATTCCACTAAACTCCATCATAATAAAAATAGATTCGATCAGATCCAATAGAGCTAAGCTAAAAAATTAACAAGATATTTATTAAAATAAAGTTTTTAGAATTTTTTCTATATTAGATGTATGGTTAGCTCCTAGGTTTTAGCCAAGAAAAATTGAAGTGACCTTGGTCTTAAATCGTTCTCAAAGTTTTATTGTATAATTTATGTTTAAAGCGATAATAAATTTGTATAAATGATTTAGTAAAATTTTAAAAATATTTAACAAAAATATAAATAAATTTTTTTTTTGTTTTCTATTTTAGTTTGTGAAGCCATTCTCATTCAGGCATGTGGTAGAATAGCTTTTATTTTTATATTTTACGGTTTCAAATTCGATAAACTTATCTTCTGAAACTTCAAATCCGTTCTCAAGGCCTTATACTCATTAATATATTCAATTAAAATATATAAAAATAAGAGATAAGTTTTCAAAAAGAGGAGGTAAAAAAAAATTTAAAATAGAAAAATTTTAACCGCTATTTTTAGCTCTATTGTAATATTTAAAAAATTTTTTGAAATTTTTTTTGACTCTTATTTTTTTTAAGTATAAAATTACATCGTCATTCTTTCTTTTTTTGCTTAGAAAACTTTGAGATATTTGTCAAGTAATCTTGGACAAGTTGTAACGGGACTTGTAAAATTAAACAAAAATAGTTTGAATAAAAAAAATTTTTTTTTTTCATAAAAATTTATTTTAATTTTTTAAAATGATTTTTTTTTTCATTTCAAAAATGTTCAAAATAAATTTTTAAACGGTTCCCCATGAACCAGCAGTTGGTTGATTAGCCCAGCTTTCTGTGGTGGCTGGAGCTTTGTTCCATGTTTCCTCAGCTGGATTCCAGTCTTCATTAGCAGCAAAACCAGATTGTAAAGTAACATTTTGACCAATGGTGGTTCCGTTTTGATCCCATTCACCTTCAGCTTGACCTGGTTCTTGGTATGGTTCAGCAGTTTCAGGAACAACAACTTGTTCTTCTTTGGTTTGTTCTTCAATATCACGATAGAAGAACAAATCTGGCATAACTTCCCATTGTTCAGTTCTTGTCAAAGTTCCACGGATACGTAAGACTTCACGAGCCAATAACCATAACATTAAACCGATGGCGTTTTTACCCTTGAAAAAAAAAAGAAATTAATTTTTCTCCTAATTATTTTTTTGTTCGAAGACTTAAATAATTGATTAAGGAATCAGTTGCTCAGTACGAGATGATTGCTTAAGTCGTCAATTAAAAATTACGATATAATTAGCAACTTTTTCATCACTTCCTTATATTTAAGCCCTTTGAAAAAACTCGAAAAAAAATTACTCTGTTGTTGCATGGGATGGCCAAATCAATGTTTCTTAATGGATTGTCTGAGTTGACGAAAGCAATGACTGGGATGTTGACGTATGAAGCTTCAGTGATTGGTTGATGATCAGCAACTGGATCAGTGACAATGATCAAACGTGGCTCTTTGAAAGCTGATTGAATTTGATTGGTAAATGAACCTGGAGTGAAACGACCAGCAATTGGAGTAGCACCTATAAAAAAAGAAAAAATTCTTAATCATTCAAAAATATATTTTTTTAAATTAATTTTAGAATAATTTTAAAAAAAAAAAATTTTTTTTGAAACGACTCAGATGCTCAGTACGAGATGATTGCTTAAATCGTCAATGTATAATTACGATAAATTAGCAACTTTTTCATCATTTCGTTTATTTACCAAAAAATAAAAGGAAGAAATAAAACTATCCAAATGCATGTCCCAATATGAAATGTTACTTAAAATTTCATTTCATATTCCTAAGCACTCGGAAATAATTTATCTGGCCTATAGTCAAAGGAATTCACTAAGCATTCTTAAAAAAAAGTTAGCTTAGTAAAAGCTGGTCTATGGCTTTTTAGTTAATTCTAAATAGTGTACAGACCCATGTCCCAATATGAAATGTTACTAAAAATTTCATTTCATATTCCTAGGAATCTGTATGAACTTATTTAGCCTATAGTCAAAGGAATTCACTAAGCATTTGTAATTAATAGCTTAGTAAAAGCTGGTCTATGGCATTTGATGAAAGAAAAAAAAATGTTTCAAAATTTACATTTTATGACTTAACACTGAGTAAGTTGAGTCATTTTAAAAAAGTAAATTTTAATTTTATATAGAGAATAATATGCTTCTATGATTAAACTTGATAATTAAATCAAGACGGTTGTATTCTCAATTCAAATTAAAAAAAAAGGAATCAGATATTAAAAAAATAAAGGGTATACATCAGCGAAAAGTTTCAGTGGCCAGGACACTTTTTTAAAAATCATCACATTCCTTTTTTTTTAGAGAGAAAATTAAAAAAAAAAAAATTAATTACCAGTGTATCTGGCGTATTTCAAGACACCACGTTGTGAGATTTGTCTAGCTGAGATGACACACACATCAGCTGGATTTTCAACGGCAGCAATAGCTCTAGCAGCTAAGACTAATTTGTCCCACATTTTACCAATGTTGAACAAGCAAACACCATCTTGTTTTCTCTTGAAGACGTATTGGTTCATTTGGAAATCTAAATTTTGTGATCCCAAATGAGCTGAAGCGACAATTATTTTTGTCAAATCTTCTTCTTGTAAGCTAAGTAAACCTTTGGCAGCAGACATTGTTGATTTTTTGGATTTTTGAGTAACGTTCCAAACTAAATAAACAACAATAATTAGCTAAAAAACCAGCTTCATTTTTAGCATTTATTTCACTATAAAAATAAATCCTATTTAATCATAAGGTACAACCCAATAAGTACACTTTATAAAATCATTTATTGGGTGAATAGATGCGTCTTTTGAAATGATTGTTTTTTTTGGCCATCAAACGGCTGTTTTTAACGCACTTTTTAGTTACGAAGTGAAATAATACTAAAATATCAATTCGAAAAAATAAAGTATATTTACCGTCAATATCTATGGCTAAATTAATTTAGTTATAAATGTGATTTTTTTTTAAAATCTAGTATATATGTTATAAATGCTTTGAAATTTTTTTCTAGGTGAGGGTTTATGCTTATTTTTAAGTACTGAAGAAATTATTTTTGAAATTCTTTTTAAAAAGTCTTAGCTTTGCAAGTTTATAAAATTTTAAAAATTAACTTTACTTTTTGCCTATTTCAGCGTTTATTTTTATACCATTAATTTTGAAACAGCCACAAAGCAAGCTTTATTTTTTTTTATAATCTGCATTTAAGATTTAAGGAGTGAATTTCGGAAACTTTTTTTGTTTTGACTGGGTAATTTATATTTTTTCCCTCTAAAAATTTTAAAATTTTGAGTATAATTTTATTGACCAATCAATTCAAGATTTTAAAGTTATGTATGATTAACATTATTAACAAGAGATTTTTATATGATATTAAAATTTTTTTCATCGAATAGATCTTATGACAATCTTATGGTTCTATTTTTTTAAATTAGCTTTATTTTGATGAAAAAATTAATGAATAAACCTAAAACTAATATAATTTTCCACGAAAGTTCTACCTTTAGAATCCTAGACAAGCGAATACAGTGATTATCACATTAGTTAACAGTCACATTTTAAACAGGAATTCGGAATTATTCAAAAGATAGCATTAACGTAAACCCTTGCTGGCGAGAGCTGCTCTAATGCGGAGCGAACGATAAAAAAGCAATGCGCTCATTAAGTATAGTAACATGCGAAAAAATTGTAAATTTAATTCAAGTAGCCATTATCGTTCACTCTGCTCCCGGAGATGTCCAGTAACCGATTTTTTTTTAAAGCTCCAGAACAATACGCAAAGTGACTAAAAAAAATTTTGTTAAATACAGCACTTGCCTCGAAAAAGTGGCATTACCATTACCATTACCATTACCTGACAATTACCATTACCGTACCATTACCAGACCATTACCATTACCATTACCGTTACCATTACCGTTACCGTTACCATTACCATTACCATTACCGTAAATTTGGGAAAAAAAAACTTTTTAATAAAAAAATAATTTTTTAAATTCAAAAAAATTAATTTTCTCAAAAAAAAAAAAAAAATTTTTCGAAATAAAATTTTTAAATTCAAAAAAAAAGAAAAATTTTCTAAAAAAAAAAAAAAATTCAATTTTTGTGGTAATGGTAATGGGGGTCTAGTCCATTAGGTGAACAAGTGTTCACCAAATAGGTGACCAAATCATGTTCACGGTTTAAGTGAACAATTTGTTCACCTAATTTTTTTTACCCTGATAGGTGAACATAAAAATTCAAAGAATTTTTGTGAAAAAATTTACGTGAACAATTCGAAAAATAGGTGAACAATTTTAAAAATAGGTGAACAGTTTCAAAAATAGGTGAACAAATTTAATTTTAGGTGAACAATTTTTCAAATAGGAAAATAATAAAACTCAATCAAAGTTTGAATTGACTTTGAAATTCAATCAACTATGAAGCGAACATTTTAATAGAGTCAACTCTCTTTAATTCGGTTATTATTTTATCTCTTTTATGTAAATTTCTTTTATTCGTATAAAAATTTTAAAGCTCATGGCTTTTGTTAATGCATATTCATGTAAAATAACTTATAATTCGGATTTTTAAACCTAATTAATTCGACATTCGTATAAAATTTTTGACACTCAGCTTAGTTAAAACAATTGTAATTTTTTTCTCTAAACCGTATAAAAGGAAAATATTTGGATTATTCAGAATCATATTAATTAAGTGATAATTTTCAGTTCGGCGTTTAAAAATTTTTCTTCACTTTATTCATCGCCTTCCTCTCAGAAATTTTCATTTTTTAATTTTAAGTTTTTAGGTGAACAATTTTAAAAATAGGTGAACAGTTTTAAAATTACGTGAACAAATTTAATTTTAGGTGAACAATTTTAAAAATAGGTGAACATTTTTTATTTTATGTGAACAAAAGTTGTTCACCTATCAGGGTAAAAATAATTAGGTGAACAAATTGTTCACTTAAACCGTGAACATGATTTGGTCACCTATTTGGTGAACACTTGTTCACCTAATGGACTAGACCCGGTAATGGTAACGGTAATGGTAACGGTAACGGTAATGAAATATTTTTTGAATAAATATAACATTATAAAGTAGTCAAAAAAAAGAGAAAGAAAGCCATTACCGAGATGTGAAAATGTAAAAGTCGTTTATATGATTTAAATATATAAACATTTTAAGGGAAAAACCTTATGACAACCAAAAAACAGATTTTCGCAACCAAAAAACAGGTTTTCACACATAAAAAAAAATTTTAGATAGAAACCACTAAATTTTATCTAAATTAAATTTTATTGAACAAAACACACAAAAAAATTCTCATTGCACACAAAAACCTTAAGTCTTTTAATTTCGATAAAGATTAATTATTAATTTACATCTTTAACTTTTATTGCTTTTGAATCAAAAGCAATGAATTAAAAGAATTAAAAGTTAAGTGACTGCATCAAAAGTTTTGATGCAGTCACTTAACTTTTAACTATTTTTGATTCTTTTTTTTCTTTACTCTTTATCTGAAAAAAAGATAACAATCATTAATGGTGCAAAAGCAATATTTTTGCTTCACTTATGTTTCGAGCGATGTTTGAATATGATACAATTGACTTTATTAGACAAAGGATAATGAATTGAATGCCGGTTGATAAAATAATCATTAAAATCGATATGATTAGCAAACACGACTTCTTATGGATTAATTTTACTTTGTTTTAATTTTTTTAAACTAAAACAAAACTAATTTTAAAAAAAATACAAAAAAAAATTTAAGGGTTTTACAACCAAAAAAAAGTTTTTTCAGGCCTTGTGTGTGAAAACCTGTTTTTTGGTTGTAAAAACCTTTTTTTTGGTTGTCATGACACTAGACCCACATTTTAATTTAAATAAAAAACATTCCTCAATGTTAATTTTTTTTTGATTGACCACTCGTTCGATTCTCGGATAGGGGGTAAAGAGGAAAAAACAGGGGTAAATTTTTAAGAGGGAAAAAACGCTTATTTTTCTAGCAAAATTATCTAACTTTTTAGATAGAGACCTTAATAACCCAATTATATTAATAATTAAATATTTTCCTTGAAAAGGAAAATTTTGTTTTTTATCCAAGTTACCAAAATTTTATCGATATTTTACACAAAGTTTAGTGACCCAAATCATAAATCGTAGCAAAGGAGTTTTAAATTAATAGTATTTTTGGATTCTAAACTCAGATAATAAAATTTTTTTTGACTAAATGCTTCCCAAGAATCGTAGAGAAACTCATCAACTTAAAATAAAAATCATTAAGATGCGCGCAGTCAGAAGAAATTTTAAAAATACGACTAAAGTTTATGATTCGAGACACTTATGTAGTTTTATTTTGATGTAGTTTAGAATAAACTTCTTCATTAAATTTTACACTGTGTTTGCTCTATAATAAACTCACTTATTTTTAATTGCATTCCAATTCATCATTTAGATTAAGTATGAAAATAAAAACTTGTGAATAGAAATAAAATTCTTAGTCCTTAATTGTATTAAGTTCTTAGACTTCGTTTTAGCCTTCGTAAAAATTTTAGATTTTCGCATTAAAGTTTCAAGTAAGTCTAAATTTCCTTTCGAAAAATCATCTAAAAAAATATCTATTATTATTTACTATTTGATAAATAAATAAAAAAAATTGTTGTTTTTAAAAATAAAATATTTATTTATTTACAAATCTTAAAATAAATGAAAAAAAAAACCGGTTGTTAAACATAAAACTATTCTCTTATCTCAGGTGCAACTGTTTTAGGCTTAGCTAAAAGGCTACCATGATACATCCCTTTACTTTTTAACGTCCATAATTGCTTATAAAAATCTTCTCTTAAAGCTTCACGACTTTTTTCGGGTGATGATCTCGAATCATTTAATTTTTCTACAACTTTATCAACTTGCTTATAAGTCATTAGATTCAACTGATCATTCGAAATAAATTTATTAACCTCAATAATTCCACCAAGAGGTTTAGGTGGTTTATTCGGCATATTCGAACTGGGTCGATACAACATCGGAACAAATTCTTTTTTACTATTATCCAAAGAAAATGCAGATTTACACCGATCTGAATAGAATTGATTCTTTTCCGGTTTATTATTAACCAAAACCGAATTTACTATTTTTGGATTTGGAATTTTACTTTTTACATTAACCGGATGCATTTTTAAACCTGTGTGTAAATTACGTTCTTTAGTTTCAAATATTTTTGCAACCATTTTTTGACCTCTATCACCCGGGATCAAATCTCGTTTAGCTGTTGGATTTCTATTACCATCCTCATTTAATAATTTATTAAATTTTTCCTCTAGTTCAAAACTTTTAATAAGTTTTAAATCATCTTGTTTAAGTCTAATTTTAGTTTTAGTATCAACTCTACTTGGTGACGATGTTGGTCGATTTAAGACTCCATCTGATTCGTTTTTAGGGCCAAGAACTTCATAACGATTTAAAATACTTGCGTCAATACATGATTTAGTATCGAATAAATTTCTTTCTCTATTTAACTCAGGTGTCGTGTTACTTGAAGAAATACTTTGTTCAATTTGCTTCATTTCTTTAAGCTGATCTCTTAGATACTGTTTCGTTTCGTCTAGATCACTAGTTCGATTCTTGAATTCCTCTAATTCTTTTTTGAGATTATTTCGTGCCTCTTCAATTGTTCTCTCTTTAAAATATGCTTGATTAGGATGTGAATGTGACATGACAGTAGCGCCGCGATTCGATATGACACTAAGTGATGTTTGTGAAATAATTGTTTGATTTATAGCTTGTACAAATGATTCACGTTTTTTGAGACCTAGTTCTGAAATATTACCCACGGAATTACGCGTTATGTTCATTGGTTTTGACGTTATTTTATGAACAATTTGAGCATCTTTTAAATTTTTTCCACTTATTGGTCTAGAGCTATGATCCATTATGGATTTACGGTCATCGTTGAATAATTTAACGTTAGGTGTAGCAACTAGTTCAGATCTAGATGCTCTTATTTGGGAATAATTTCTTGATTTTCTAAGCATACTAAGCGATCTTTTGTGGTCTTCATTTAAATCTTCTTTACTTTCTTCAGGGTTTATAAGAGGCGACTCATAGTCATATTGTACTATTTCGAATTCCATCATAATTACATTGAACTCCGTATTTAATAAAATACGATTCTCAACAATACTCATTGATAAAATAGGATCGCATTGACTATTACCTCTCATTACTCGAAGACAATCCCCACTTATAATATTCCAAATTCTTAATTTACCATCAGCTGATCCAGTTATAGCTCTTAAATATTGAAATTCAATGCATAATACTTCTCTTTTTTCATAAAAAAAAATGTTTAAATTTTTTTATGTGGATAAATTTTAATGAATTTTGAATCTTACTTTGGATGTCTCATGGTAACCAAGCAATTTTTATGCTTTCCTTGAGTACTAAATGCAAGAGCATATCCATCTGAACTACATGTTAAAATGTGCCATCGATCGAATTTTATGCTAGTCACTGGGCCCTGATGTCCAGATATAGTCTAAAATAGAATTTTGATTCATATTAAGTTCATTTTTTATGAGATCTTGTCCTGCCTGTTTTGTACTGTATTTAGTGTTGCATGCAAAATAAATTTCAGAAAAGATTTTGTGAATACTCATTCAAGCAACATCAATAAAAAACCCTAGTTCTAACCAAAATTTGAAATCAACTGTCAATTTGAAACTTTAATGTTTTACGGCCGATAATTTTACATTTCAAAAAGAAATAAGCAATCTGTTTCTTTGCAAATAAATTTGTCTTTTTTACTTCATAAAATCAGGGATACACTGTAATTTCAAATTTTTTCGAAAATTAAAAATACCCCTTGCTTAATAATTCAACCTGACTAATTGCTTAATAATTCAAAAGAATATTCAGGGTGCTTTATTCAATAAATCTAGTTTATTTAGTTCAGTATATCTTATTACTGTCACTAATATGTTCATTTGGTATGGAATACGTTAATTAAATAAATTAAACGATAAAAAAATTTCTATAAATTTTATCATAAAAAAAAACTCATATCATTAAATAAGGTAAATATCTATTATCAGTTTTATAAAGTTTTGAAAGGCTTAAAATAAATATTTAGATAGTCTAACCTAATTGATATCTTTATAATTTTTTAAAAATTTACAAGTAGAGAAGCAAAGCTTATATTATTTTTTAGAATGATTAGTAAAAGTGATGTAGTATTTTTAAGTTCTTAGTGTTTGAACTAGATCTTAAAAAACCGAGAAGATTTTAGTGTGTATTCGAACAATTTTATTATGTGTTGAAACAAAAATCCCTGATGTAATAATTAATTACATGAATTTTGAGATAAATATTTTTTTTCACTGTAAAATTTCGTGAAAACAAAAAGACCGTGAATGTTAGTGTACTTTCAAAAATTTCACAAATATAACATTCAAATGACCACAACAGTACTTAAACTTTTCAGAATATTCTGATTTTTTGTAGGATAATAAATTTTTTGAATTTCACCAAAAACAAAATATTTTAGATAGACCAAAAGTTTTTATTTACCTTGATAAGTTTTCCACTGACTAAATGAAAAACTTTAATTTTTCCAGTAGTCCCACCAGAAATACAAATTTCTTCACCTATTGCAACTGAATTTATCTGATACATGTGTTTAAAAGTTCTCCAACATTTTTTTTTACCCAAATTCCATACTCGACACGTTTTATCCGAACTGCCTGATATAACTTTATCACGCTCATCGTCCATAGATATGCAATTTACTGTTTGTTGATGGCCTTGAAAAATTCTTAAGCACTTTCCGTTTTCTATTGACCAAACTCTAAAAAGAAAAAAGAGAAAATTTTGATAAATAAATTTTTTTTGTTTTTTTTTTTTTAATTTTACCTTATGCTTGTATCAAAACTTCCAGTTATAACAATTTTTTTCGCCTCACAAATATAAATACATTTTATGGAACCAGCATGTCCTTGTATTGTAGTGTTTTTTTCACTAGCTGATTTGAGATCTATAAAACGAATTTTTTTATCAAAAGAACCAAATGCAACGATGTTTTTTCCGTTAAAATGCGCAACTCGATGAGGATCCTTTTTCTCTTTTAATAAAAGAACATTATATGGACCGCAGAATACATTTCTTTCTTCCATTATCACATTCCTTGTTTGATAACCGATAAATGCATTTGTCCAATTCCATTCACTTTTATATGATGATTTGAATATTCTTTCTTCAGGGTCCCGAGAAATTTCATATGTTCCCGGTATTAGATTAGGGACCTTTACATCTACATTATTTGCATAGCGAGGATTTATACCTTTTGAAGATGTACCCTAGATAATTATTGATATTAAATGTAAATTTTTTCAAAATTTTTCTTTCCGCACAATCACAATGCCTTTCTATGTTTTTAACCAAAAAATCTTAATTTGAGCTTTGATACTAGGCTATACTATGTTTATAAAGTTTAGATTTATGGATTTACAAAACATGATTAAAAAAATTTTTGCTTATGACTAAAGAGTGAGTCAAAGAAAATTTTTAAGCTTTGGGCGGTAAAAATGTAGGACAAAACAATTTTTAGATCTTTGAGCTATGGTTCCAGTTAGGGTCAAAATTTACGTTGACAATTTTCGTTACACTTTAACTGTAAGATAAATAAAATATTTTTCTGATTTACAAATAAATTTAAAATTTATTTTAGCTTTTCTAAATTTTAAATATTTTAAAAAGAAAATGCAATTAAAAATCGCTATTTGCCTATAGCAGATTTTTGTATAATTCTTACGATGATAAGTGAAAATTGCTATTCTTCTAACATTTTTACGTTTTCTTAAACCAAAGGTAATAGTATTTAAGTTTTAGAAAAAATTTTATTATAAGGTTCTCCAAACTAATCTAAGTAGCAAAAAATTTCAAATACTAGAATTACATATTAAAGATAGATTTTATTATTAGAAGTTTTGTGAAATTAGTTGCTATTTGAAAAAAAGGAAAAAAGTAGTTTTCAAAAATAATTGGAAATTGATTTTTAAAATTTATTTATTCTAGGAAAAAATTATGTTGCTTTATTAATGGTAAATGTTTTGTAAATATTATAGTCGATTGAGTTCAAATTTTTTTTTATAATTACGGGGAGTAATAAGGCTTCGAAAACACCGAAAAGGTGTTTAAGGTTTATGGTTTGGGTAGCCTTACTCGAAATATGGTAGAAACTTTTCGATCAAGGTCTATTTTAAACCGATCTAAGCCAAATCAACAAAAAATCTAATCATAATTGCTTTTAAGATCCAATCTCAAGTGAAAAAAATGCCTATTATTGGAAAACTTTAAAGAACAATTCTTTTATATTTAGAAAATTAAAATGACTATGCGGTAAAATTTTTGTTTTTTATTATTTGTTTACTTTTAAAAGCATCATATCATCGACCAAAATTTTATTCAAAAAACCTTCTTTATGAACTTCTTTTATTAAATTACACCAATATTTGCACACAAATAAACAATTGTAAAGATTTCGTTTATTCAGACTATTCAAAATTGATTTTGACAAATGGACTGGTAATAGTCTTTAATTTAAATAGAAAAAAAAATAAAAAAATTAAACCAATTAACTCAAGTAGTTATAAATAAAAGAATATCCTAAAGGTTATTTAATTTTTAATTTAAAAAAATCTACAAACCTTATAAAATCAACATGTTTTGAATCCTTATAATAATTATATTCTTGGTCTTTTTTTAAAATATTTCTAATTTCAAAATCGTCTTCTTCATTTTCTTCTTCGTCGTCATCATAGGCGTCAAATATCAACTCCGAATCGCTTTCATAATTACTTTGAACTGAATCTGAATAAGGATTATGACCATCTAGTATAGACTTAAGCTTAATTATTATCATAAAAACTAACGCTTGCTCACATTTATTAAGTAGACTCAACATGAAATTTAATTTAATGTAATTGGATGAATTCGAGTACCAATTCCACGTGTCATTTATTTGCTTATTTACATAGTCGTTATCTAAACAACGATTATTTGTTGCCTTCATGTGATCCTCATCACATGATGGTAAAAATTTATTTCTAGCATAAACAAAATCTTTCGATTCGGTCAACGGTTTGAGTAAATCATTTAAATATTTGTAAATTTTTAAACTATTTATGCGAATTATTAAACCGTTGAGAAAAGTTTTAATTGTCAAGTGACTAGCTCGATCGAACCATTGCTTTAAATTGTTAAGCTGGTTTACAATTTGACAAGAATTGCATTTACCACAAAAATTAATTGATTTTTTTTCACCATTCAGTCTATGACATGTGTAATCCAAAGCTAGGTTTATACTAAAATTATAAGACTTAGTCATCACACGACTATTTTGTTTTCGAGATCGGACTTTTTTTTTAGTTAATTTTAATTGATCTAAAGACGAATACATCGTTGATTTTATGAATTTTTATGTGCTAAATTAGGCTGATTCTAATTTTTTTTACTTTGAGTAATCATTATTTTTTGGCTCTTAGCGACAAAAATTAATGTGTGTTTATGTGTGTGCGAAGGCAAATAAGCAAAAATATTTAGTGCTTCGTTAATTTTTCATAAAAAAAAGTAGCTTAAAATTGTATTAATTTTTTATAAAGTCTTTTTATTAAGATTTAAAAAAAAAATATTTGATTTAGAGAAAAAGAATTTTTTGCTAAAGAAACCCTTATTTAGAAAAAAATAATTAGCTCGTTCTAAAACTTATTCTTTTCTAATCCACAGACACCAAGTGAAAGTTTTTTAAGCATGCGAAATTTAAAATTCAAAATTCAAACAACTAGGAATTTTCTTTATGTTTGGTAAAGAAAGTAAAAAAAAAACAGAAGCAAATTATTTTTAAATATTTTAATTCATAGATAGGAATTTAATTTAAAAAAAATAAAGAAAAAAAAAATAAGTTGTTTTTTCTTTTCTATTATTATTCAATCAGAACTTGTGATAGGCTTGGAAATAATTGGATTTAATAAAAGTTGTTTAGTGAGTTATTAGGAAAAAAAATTATATACATGAGTTACCATGGTAACCAATATGATTTTTCTAATTGAAATTTAAATCTTTTAAACAAAAATAAAAATTAAATAAAAAATTATACATCGTTGGAATTTATTTACCGTGAAATGGTTTTTCAATTGAAAAAGTTTTCATTTATTAAATTTTTTTTTTAAGGTTATCTTTTTCAATGACCCAAAATAATTTTAATCAAATGAATTGAAAATTTTTTATTTTCCAATTACGAAACATTTGATTTTGTTTGTTGGTTACCAAACATATATTTGTTTACCAGAAACAAAAAAAATACTTTTTAAATTGGGAAATAATTTTTATAAAAAGAATTTATTTATTATCACTTATTTTTTCGTTCAAATTGATTTTGAAATTTTTGAATTTTTTAACATAACATATGATTGTTTATTTAACTAATCATTCGAGTTAAAATTTTATAAAAAAAGAAAAAAATTGTGCTAAAATTTTTTAGGGTACTTTTTTAAATTTTTTTCAATATTTATTTTTAGGCAATTATTATGTATGGAGCTTAAATTTTCATATTGTAAGCCAAGCTCTTAAATACTTCGATTCAAAATTGTAAGTTTATTTAAATCATTAGCGTTTCTTAAGTGCTTTTTAGTTTTTCAAAATAAACAAGACGAGTTTAATATGTGGTTAAAAAAAAGAGAAGTGTATAATTGTTAATCAAACTTTGAGATTAAGGCAATAAGTTTATAAATGTGGTAGAAAAAATATATTAACTATTATATTATTTATAAATAAAAATATATTAAAAAAAAAAGGATTAAATTTTGGACAACCCCATCCCATTTTTAAGCTCATTTTTTACTTAACCCCTGCGGCAAAGCACATTTTTAATAAAGTTATTTTCTATCTTATCCCTAATACCTTCACATATAACCCCAGTCATTTTTCGGATTTGGTCCCTTGGGCTATAAGCAAGGTTTTACGGTAAAGATCCAGTAACTATTTAATCAGAAATTAAGAAGACTAATTTATAAAATGAGAACTTTAAAGGTTAAAAGATGATTGTTTTAAGATGCAACAATAAGGTCCAATTTTCCATTTAAAAGCTTGTCAAGGGACTTGTGAGAAATGTGATAAAATGGTCAACTTAAAATTATTATTTACATTATTAAAAATATGAACAATTACTCAGGAATTTACATTTAGAAATTTTAATGTCCAATTGAAATATTTTTCCTAGTTTAAAAATTTAGTCTTTTTTAAAGGTCTTTAAAAAATTTTATGCACTGATCAAATTTTTTATGGAACAGAATGACTTTATTTTTCAAAATAATTTTTTTTAAAGGATGGAAATTTATCAAAACAGTAAGAAGTGTACTTAATGCTACTCCATTTTTTAACTAAGAAGGGATAAATTTTCACCGTAAAATCTTGCAAATAGTTTCGTGAACTAGTTAAATATCAAATTTTACCATATACATAAATGGCAATTTATCCCATGCTAAAAATTTCTGATTTCATAGTCAAAATATTATTAATAAACCCTCGATAGTAGTACCGGTATAAATTCGAAAACTTCCAAAATTGTACCATCCTCCTTTTTTGAAGCTGAAAGATCTGTGAATACATTTAAGTAATAAAATCACTAGGCATAAATTCGAAACTCCAGATTTGTACCACGGTATAACTATCGAAGGATTACGGTACAATAACTAGAGCAAACTATTTTTATAATGAATTATATTCCTAAAAGGGAGTTATAATTATACATAATACCTAGTACTTTCAAAATAATAAGTTAAAATTTATAATTAATTTTGAGAATTTCGTATTTTAAAATCCTAAATTTAAAGTCTTATTATTAATTGTTTTTGACATTTTTTACTACTCAAGACAAAACAAAATTTGAAAATAACGACTCTTTAAAATATTTAAAAATAATTTGAAAACAAAAAAACTAAATTATTTAAAAAGTATATTCTATGAAAAAAATTAATTTTTTATTTTGAAAAAAAAAAAATATTTATAAACCGGGTCAATTCCGAACAAAAATGGAACAAAAAAAAACTAACAATATAAAATAAAAACTTTAAAATTAAAAACTCGAAGTTAAACTTCTGATTCTAATTTGCCATTATTTAAACGAGTAGTAATTGAAATTTTCGGATGAATTTGCTTGTTAATATTTGTGTTACTACAATCAATATTTTTGTTATTATAAGTATAGTAATTATTTACATTTTCTAAGTTTGGAATAATCCGCATATTACTTGAATCCTCATAGATTTGATAATAATTGGAACGAGAGTTATTATTGTTATTATTATTATTAATACTATTCGAATAAACCTTGGGCTCTGCATAATACATTTTTTGGTGACTTGTTCTATTCAAATAATGTTCTTCTATTTTACTATCGTTAAAATCAATTAAATTTCCCAAATTATCTTTTTCGTAAACTTTTAAAGGATGCTTAGAATGATTTCGAACTTTTAAAGAGTCGTTATCAGTGTAAAAAACAGGGGCATAATTGTTGACATTTGTAAAATTTTTTGCCATACGAATATTCTTTATTTGATTAACCATATCTAAATGATTGTTTAAGGTTATTACATTTTCAAGTTCTAATCCTAGAGAGTCTGCGAAGCGAACTGCTTTTTTTTCATTCGCTGATGTTATGTATCGTTTGGAATTTCGTAATAAAATAGAATTAGTTGTTGATGCATTTTGAGCGTATACAGTCTCAAATAACTGATGTTTATTGGATTTTTTGAATGATTGCAATTTCTTGGAAAATTTAAGACTAGATAAGGCACTGTACTGTTTTGAATTTTTTATTTGATTTGTATCCTCTTGCTCGGGCGGCTTATAAACTATATTAGATTTTAAATTTTTTTCTATTAAATGATCATTATTTTCTTCATAATGGACTCTATTAGTACATGCTAGTGATGATTTAGACCTATTTTTCAAATTATTTATTTCCGAGTCGTTTTTCTTTTTTATTTGTTTCAAAGTTTTTAATGAATGACGAGGTTTTGGGATTTCTGTAGCTTTTAAATTGTCATTATTTTCCGGACAGCATCTTCCATTAGCGGAATGAGATCGAGAATTGTCACTTTTGTAACTTTGACCTAGTAGTTTACTCTCTGTTTTTTTATCAGCATTGCATAAATTCGGAAAAGAAGTCGATAGACGCTTGAGATCATCATCGAATTTTGAGTCCGAGTTATCTTTTAAATAAGTACGATAGCAAAAAAGATGAAAACTATTTTTTAAAAAGGAATTTTTTATCTTAGCTACCATTTTTTATTAAAATTCAAAAAGAAAAATCAATCAGAAAAATGCATTGTAAAAATAAAATTTGACGTGTAAAAAATTTAATCTAAACAAGATTTTTTAAATTAAAAAAAAAATTTTAAATTTAATTTTTCTAATTTTTAGAATTAAAAGAATTGAGTAAAAATAAAGTTTCATGTTATTAATTAGTCTAAAATGAGCAATAAAAAAAAATTCATTAGATTTCTCATGATTATGAGAAATCACTTATATTTTTAAAAAGTATTTCTTTTTAACCTATTTTCTAAATTGAGATCCTTAAACACAATATTGTTTTTCTAATTTCGAGATACTTATTTAACAAAATATTGCGAATATTTTAAATCAACACAAGGCTCAAGTATCTATAATTATATCCAATGAACACTAATATCTATTTCTATTTTCATTTAATAACATAAGGTTTTTCTTAATATTTTAAACGATTTAATTAATTCAGTTTAAGACCAAAATTGTAGGTTTTTTTTCTTTAAACTTAATACGGTTTCTTTTTTTTTTCTACAATAAGTTAGTTTATTCTAATTATACTTTGACGTTTCTTTTTTACAAGACTTCTTTTAATAAATTAAATGAAGAGATACCTGGTTTATTTAAATTATTTTTTTAATAGGGTTTTAGGATTTTGCTTACTAAGCATAAATTTAAATACAAAATTACTAATAAATTTTTGGTTTCAAATTTTTTTTTTAATACTTCTTACAAAAAATTCTGCAATGATGCAATTTCATAAAGTTTAAAATTCAAGTAATAATGGGTTTCATATTGTAGATTGATTTAGAAACATTTATAAAAATGCGTAGGAATTATTTTAATTAAGGCTACCGAAGAATTTTTAATTAGTAAATTCAAAGCCAGACTTGGTGCATTGTGAATGATACAAGTCTTAAACGTTATTAGCGGCTATAGCCTCACGACTCAACTCGATGGAGTTACAGTATAATATAATGCTGAACCTCTACAATTAGTTTTTATTAAAATATGCGATCCATAAAAGTAAGTGTAAGTAATAACTAGATTAGATGGAGATTTAAATCCTAATCTAACACTTAAGATAATTCAAGATATTGTAAAATGTGAAAACGCTAGCTTGCTTGATTCAGTTAAATATATGGTTAGAAACATAAAGGTTGGCGATTTTTCAATAAATTTAAATATCTTACGCAATTTACTTAAATACTAGTTAATTTTTATTTTTTTTAACGGAATTAGCTCTTTTTATTAAAACTTTTACATTTTTGTTTACAGCCTATGAGGCAATTAATTTTTTTTAATAATAAATTATAAGTAAGAATGCAAAAGTCTATTTTTTTAATTCATACCACAATCTCTCGATAATTATAAAAATCTAGGTTTTAGAATTTTTTACTTACTGACTTTATTATAGACTTTTTAGTTTAAAAGTTGGCGGAACAATTTCAATTTTGACCCATTCTTACTATCGAACGATTACGATAAATATAATAACGTATTTGCTCGATTTTAACGACATGTCGCTAAATTATTTAACGACATGTCGTTATATAATCTTTTACATGTTATAAGACCCTGTCGTTAAACCCGAATACCCAACTTTAACGACATGTCGTTAAAATCGGGCAAAAACGTTAATTCTAAAAACCGATTGTCCTTTACGGGTTTGATTAGTGAATTTTCATGTAATTTATATAACTTGAAATGAAGGTTCAAGAATAAAAAGCTATCGTGCGTTTTTTCACCTAAAAAAACGGTTAAAAAAAATAAAACGATGGCTAAATTCTTGTCACTCTTTCCATTAGAAAAACTACAATTTGTTCATTGACTTTTTTTGTAATTTCATCAATGATTTTTCATTAACCATTAGATTTTGGATATTTTTAGTTTAATCTAATGGTCTTTAATTAATGAAAAATCATTGATGAAATTACATAAAAACCCAATGAAAGTTTATTAAATATTTTTAAAACATAATCATTCTCTCTCATCCCTCACTAAACAAGCTATTCTAAAAGCTTCTTATAAAAGACGCTTAATTACAAAACATTTCTTCAAAGTATGATAAAAGAAAGTCTATAAAGGTTTACTTATGAAAGTCTACAATTATTTTATCTAACATTATCACTATTTTTTTTCTAACCATTCTACTAGGCGATAACTTAGGAACAAAAAAAAATTTTAAAAAATTCATTTTTAGAAATTTAGTTTTTATTTTTTGTTAATTTTTCCAAATATCTGTTAATAAAAATAAAGACAAAGTTAATAAAACCCAATCAAATAAGAAGTTTATTTTCGGAAGTGTTAAATAAGTCTAGATGAGTAACAATCTGTTCTCAACATAAAAAAAGAGATTATTATCAACAATTTTTTATGGGATTCGTAAAAATAAATACTCCATAAAAATTTTATAACATTAAACAAAAATAAAAAGAAAGTCATTATATTTAATTAAGTTTATCAGGACTACAACAACAACACAAAATATAATTGAAAAGTCTAAATCTTAAAATAGAGAAGATATTTTTTTTTGGGATTCCGTTGGCATTTCTAGAACAAAAGGAATTGAAAAATTTACAAGAAAAGGAAACTGCATTTAATTATGAAAATAAAAGGAAATTTTTTATTGAAACTAAGATAAAAAAAAGGAGAAAAAAATCCATTGAGATAAGTTTTTAAAAAGAGTTAATAAATTCGCTGTTAAAAAAAAATAAAAAAAAAACATAAACTCTTAATATTTTTTTTCTATTTTGATAAGAAAGAAAATAAAAAAAGAAAACTTGTTCATTTAAGGATACACAGACCTTAAAATTGAAGTTTTATATTTATTTATTTGAAATCAACTGCTTATTAGACAATTGAATTAGATGTGATAGACTCTGATAGTCACTTTGAATTATCTTGCTTAAAAAAATCAATTAACAAACATATAATGCATTTGTTTAAAATCTTAATTCTTAAATTATTTTTTTAGTTGTCGAAATTTTTTTTTCATCTAAGTTCAAAAATAAATTTTTAACACGAATAAAATTAAGCACTACACTACTACCACTGCTTTTTTTTTCTTTGCTCAAGACTCGATATGCACTTGCTAATATTTTACAATTTGTATTAGGCTAAAGAAAGTTAGCAAACAAAATATAATATTTTTTTTATGGAAATAAGAATTTCTTATTCAAGAACCTTTGCTCAAATATAGAAAAAAAAATTAAAAACAGTTTGTTTTGGATATTTTTTTTGTAAAAGTAAGCATCATAAATCTTTTAAATTTTTTTCCTAGGTCCTTATGCATTTCAGAATATAAATTAATTTTTATTTTCTTTAATTGCTAATATTATTTTAAGGCATTGATAAACAAACTACTAAAATAAAAAAAAAGAATTTAATTTTTCACGAAAAATAATTTCTTTTTTTTTAAACTCATAATTTTTTCAATTTTACCAAGAAAAGAATTTACCTTTGTGCGTTTTTAACGAAGAATTAAAGCTCTCTTCTTTTTTTTTTGTTAGTGTTGTTAGTTTTTAGTTTTTCATCTTAGTAAAACCCTGAACAAATCCCAGTGCTTAGCAAAAAAGAAATAAAAAAAAAACTTTTTTTTTTGACAAATAATTTGAAATATAAATAACTAGGCTTACGAGATTTTTTATTTGAAAAAAAAAATTTGAAAATTCAATTTTTGCGAATTGTAAACTCTTTCTAATGACCTGAATATTTTGTCGCTTTTCATTTTTTTTCCTCATCATTTTCAAAAAAAAACTAATGCAATTTTTTTAAAAAAAAATAAAAATTCTTACTCTTTTGTTAAAAATTTTCGAAATTTAAAAAAAAAAATTGTATTCCTTTTGACAATTTTCTTTTATAATTTTAATTAAAAAAGCAAATAAAAATTTATTATTCAATGTTTTTCTAACCTATAGACGAACATTATTTTTTTCTTAAAATTCAACTCCTAGGAAGTTATTATTTTTAGAAAAAAAATGATTCTACTTTACGTAGTAAACCAGACTTTTTTTAATTGCTTGAAAAAACATTATCTAACTACATGTAATATCTAGCTAATTTTTTCTTAGCAAAACAGCTTACTGTTAAAGATAATAAAAATAAATTAAAATCTTTTTAAAATATTTAAATAAAAAATTTAGCTGCTTTTGTTTTAATTTTAAAATTATCCGAAGGGTAAGAAATTAAAACTTTTAGAACAGAGCTTTTTTCCAGAACAATTTTATAAAATATCAACAAAGAAATCTAATGTTTTTAAAGTTGTTTTTGGATAATAAAAATATTTCGAAGTTGAGTATGCTTCTAACAGAGAATATTTTTTTAATTTTAGAAAGTTGGACTGAAAAAAGTAAAATTTTTTTTGCTTTTTTCAGTATTCATATTCAAAAACTTTCTTTTAAATGAGGATCACAAGCTATAAAGAAATTTAGTCTTATTTAGATCTAAAAACTTCACAAAATACGAAAAATTTTTGCTTTCTTGCTTCCTTATTTGAAAAATTATTTGCTTCCTTATCTGTCTATCTGCAGAAAATTAAAAAAGTTAAGTTTATTTTTACTTGAAAAATAAGTCCTTGGTGATGGATTAGAAGACCTCTTAAAAAAATTATATTTAGTATAAAAATTAAAACATCATTTTAATAGAAACAGAATACTTGTTAAATCAAACCAACACAAAATTAGGTCAGTTATGGAGAAAAATTACACCTATCAACAAGCAAGTCAAAACTGCTCAAGCAGAGTTCGATTCGGAAAAAGGATATAAAAAATTCATGAATAAGAAATTCTTATTCCCAAAAATTTGAGATAGTTGGGTGGACCCACTACTTACCAACTATTTCAAATTCTTATTTTTGACCCGTTTGAAATCTTTTCCAATGAATTTTACGGTCGGTTTGAGGCTTTTACACAAAAATATAAAAGAGAAGGGTGAACCGCCTACTTTTAGGTATTTTCATCTATATACAATCTTTTAATATGTATTTTAGGGCTCGTTTTTTGTAATTCGATTTCAAAAAGTTTCTGGAAATTCAAAAGAAAAATCATTGATGTTTTTTATTTTTAAAGGAGATGCTGTGACCTGGGAGATTTCAAAGTTCGCCTGGGTAACTGTTACTTATTTATAAAACATTCTACCATATAAAAATTTATCAGGATTGTTTAACCGACGTCGACGGCCCATCCAAATAACGACCGTCGACTATAAAATAATTAAATTTTTTTTCTCCAGTCAAAAAGTTGGCTTGTATCCGAGCTCGGATAAAAGGTCTGTGATTGATGATACCTCAAAAAGTACCATTGGAAAAAATAATATTTTTTCTTTTTTGTTAGGTGTAGCAAATTGTAGCAATTTAAACCTAGGAAAAAAATTACTTCCCAGAAAAATAGTAGTTAAAATGCTGAATTGAAATGAGTGAATAGAAATAAACTTGACAACCACGCTAAAAAGTTCTTTTTTTAACAGACTGTTTATTTTACCGTATTACCTTGCAAAGAAATGCGGCAATTAAATTCGAAATTTCGAGTTTTGCCATACGCATTTAACATGTAAAAATGCATTATTTTTTTAAAGGATAAATGC